>NC_061157.1:59084249-59161749 GCF_022113875.1 Hydra vulgaris
TAGTAACAATTTATTTTTTTAAATAAATTTTCACAAAAATAATAAAGTAATTTATTTCTGCTTTCTATTTTTTAACATCATTTAAATGTTAAAGGAGCAAAACAACAAGAAAAAGAACGGCCGTTCTAACATTTGGACAATTTATTCCCAGACCTCAATAATTTAGGGAATATATCAAAGTCTTTAAAATCATATTTATAATGTGATTGTATACAGAACATTTTGATTTTGGAGCTTCACAACTTAGGACCTCGAGTCAGCTTAAAACGGCTCTGTATGAAAATAATTATAAAAATCAAAAGTATTCAGTATACAAAAGAAGAAAAAGATTATGAAATACATAAATGATTGTTTAATTAGATATAATTGTTTCCCTTTTTTTTTTATTATGTAGATATAAAAGGCTCCCAGAAGTCCTTACGGCCTTTTTTACCGGAAAGTGCTTAGATAATGCAAGTATGCTATGAATTAGATAAAAATTTATAAGAATAAACAAAAAATAACAAATAGTTATTATTAGAGGTGTCATACTTTCTAAAATAGTCGTTCACTATGTGTGTGTGTATATATATATATATATATATATATATATATATATATACACACACACATATTTAGACTCACTGAACAGAACTTCACATATATTCAATGTTTTAAAAGGTTGCTTTTGATTTTGTCCAGTAAGATTTAATTTTTTTGAGAGATCGTCACCAAGAAGAAATTTCATTGATCGTTTTATAAAATCGGAAAGATCAACTCCACCTATATCAGCTATCACTTTAATCTACACCAAAAAGTCTAAAACTAGTTAATAAATAATTAAAAAAATAGTAATATGTTTAATGAAAAAATTCTAATAACAAAAAAAACTTTAATGTTATATAACAGTAACATACTTAATGAAAAAAAGTATATTTTTTGTAAACAAATTTTACTAACCATACATTTCTTCACTAGAGGATCTACCAACTTCTGATCCATTACTAGTAGATCCTCATATGTAAAATAGGTAATTTAATGTCCTCTGGAATCTGACATAAACTTCCATTTATACCTCTGTCTCGTTGCACTAGACATTGCAAAATAGCAGAATAAACTTTCAAAGTTTGTTTTATGTCTTCAATTTGTGTCAAAACTGCTGTTAATATTGTGTTAGTCTGACTAGTACTTGCAGCTATAAATTATCAAATAAACATTATTTTTGAAAACCAAAATTTAGATAACTTTGATACTTGAGTTATAAGTGTCACAAGAATACAGAAAAAAAGTGTTAATAAAAGTTAATGAACTTGTTTATAATAGTTATTAAAAACAAGTTTATTTAGTTATTCCCTTTTTTTTAAGTGCTAAAATAAAAAGATAAATTGTCCTGGTAAAATTTTTTCATTATCAATACATTTTAGTTACATAAAAATCATTACCAATTTTTTTTAGTTACATAAAAAATTGGCTTTACAATAAATGAGGGAAAAAATATATAAACTTACTGTTAGCAGAAGAATTGACTATTATTAACAATAACATTACTTATACAAAAGATTACTTTTCAATAAACTCTTCGCTGCTATCAAATTCAACTTCACTTTTGTCACTTTTATCAGCTTGTATAATATTTTTTCTAGATAAATTATTTAAACTAATTAATAAACAATTTGAGTAGGCAAGTATACACAGCAGCATGTATACACACATTGGTATAAAGATATGGCAAATGTTAATACAAATTGATAAGTTGTCTCAAAGGACATAAATTACTGAAAAAAAGCAGTCTGTTAGCTCGCAGGGTGAACAGACAATTATGAGTTACAAAAAAACTAACTTCAGCGCTCAATCAGCTATTTTAAGGAAAATTTCAAAAAAATCAAGGTAAAATATTCTGTTTTTGTGAAAAAATTACATTAGATCGGCAAGCTTTTAAAAATTATTTCAACCGCTGAACTTAGACTATAAACATGTTCACCATTTGTAGGATAATCGGGAAGCTCATTTCCTTATTTACTAATTTATAGCTCTTTGCGCTTCAAAAACATTTAATACACTTTCTGTAAACTACACTAAAATTTGTTTATGGAACTCACCTTCTTCGCTTTGTACTATTTTCAACTTCGAGATTTGAAGTGTCTTCAGCCAATATTGCTTTCTGACGAGCTTCATAAAGTGAATCTAAAATAACTTTTTTTTTTAGTAATAACATTTGTTTATGACTTGGATTGACTTTGATAGACTTGGTTCGTCAGTTTAAATGAGAAATGACACAATTCGAATTTAAATACTGATAACTTGAAAAATAATCTACTTTACAAAACAACTATTTATTATACTATGTATAAGAGCGTCTAAACACTGACTTTTAGCCTTAGAAATACTTTCTGGATTTTTTAGAGGAGGCCAGTAAAACTCGACTATATGATGCTTCTTAATTTGCATAGGAATATCACTCAGTAAGGTACCATCAGCAATCCAGTTTAATGGAAGAAAATCTGTTTCATTACTCTCATCAAATGAAACAATTGCATAAGACATTTTAATCTAATAAAATAGGAATCACAATCAACAATACCATAGCATAATTCTTATAAAACGGTAAAGTGTAAAGAGTAGTACAGTATGTAATAAACAGAAATGTAATAAACAAGTATTTATTCATTATGAGGATAAATACTGCAGTATTTACCCAAAGTTATTTGAGTAGCTACCACTCTTATAACTTTTGATGCAGTATACTGGAGCAAAAGTTTTAAAAGTAGTACATGCAAATGCATATATCCATTTATACTATAGTATGTAATACAAAGGATGCAACAATTTAAAAATATGTAATAAAAAAAGTAGAACACAATAAATAAAAAAAGCAAGTAAATAAAGTTCATATAATTTTATTAAAGTCAGTAAAGATGCATTGTAAAAAATTTCTTATAATACTAACTTTCCCGTTTACTTTAAAACAATCATTAATTGAAGCAAAAAACTTAGCACTATTATATTTCTTAAATTCCAAACAGTGACGATATGATATGGGAACTGGACCGTCAGTGCGAAGCTTTTTAAAAACACTTTTATTTTCATTTCAAATTTGATTAGTTGGATTCAAATATCCTTGAAAAATACTTCTCACAATTTGAAAGCACAAGAACTGAGGTCGCCGCACAAGTTTTTTCAATCTTCCAAGATAACTTTCATATGGAAAATAAGAGACTTTATCCAGAGCACCGTAATGATTAGCATCATCTGGCAACTGAATTAAGGAGTGAATATTATAAACGCACTGATCTTTCCCATATAATTTACAAAATGTAGCAACAAAATATGTTAGCAACTTTTTAACATAATCAAGATGATTTGCACAAAGCAATGGACTTAAAAGAATACGTAACAGATAAATCCAAAAAGCAACAGATAAATCCAAAAAGTTTATATAAACATCATTTGGCAATATACCTTTCAAAACTACCAGGCCAGTATATAATAAAAACTGGAGTAATTCAGTAGCTTTCCAGCGTTTAAATTCCCATATTGAGCGAGGTTTGCGTGAAAATTCTTTTGGTATATACTGTTTAAATAAAACAAGTTTTTCAGATAGTGTAGTTAACGATGTTTAGGATAAACATTGTTTCTTTTTACTCCCATGCACCCATTGGTTAATCATTCTTCTAACTACTCCTAAGCATACCAAATGCATATAATCGAGTGGAAAAGATGAAACCATTCCAAATGATAATTCTAAAAATGGAGAGATCATGTTTTCAATGTGATGCTTCTTATTTTTTAAATGTTACAAATTCATGCATAAAATTACTTTGATGACTTGTAAAATTGCACTTGTAATAGTTGCATGTGTGTTACCAATACTATCTGATAAAGTGCAGCTATATTGGTGATCATTTGAGCTTGAGTCATTTTGATTTTCAAACTCATGTTGAACTTGTGATAGCAGTGTTTATTTTTCTACGCTACGATACGGCAGTGTTTATTTTTCTACGCTTAGTGTGATAATTATACGAATAAGGAATCAAACTATCCATTATATGATTATATATTCTATATTTATTTACCACGATTTACAACAACAACAAGAACAAAAAAATGTATACTTTATTTTGAAGAATTTAAAAAATGTATTTAATAAATAAATATATTCAAACAGACTGAGATAATTTTATTAAAACACCAATAATTTTGATTATTACTTGCTATTATTTACAAATAATTCACAATATAAACAGTTTAAATAATTTTTCATATAAACCTTTTTTTTTAATTTAATGAGACTTATAATAGTTATAATAAAGTTATAATAGTATATTATATGATATACAATATTTCAGTCAGGTCAGGTTATCCTTACGTCAAGTCAGGTTATCCTGCTACTGATAACTTTTTTTTTTTTTATTTGCATTCACTCCCAACAAGGCTGCAAGCAACCACTATTAAGTTGAGAGTTACTTGGAAAAAAAAAGAACAGAGTTAAAGAGCGAGGAAACGGTTGACAGAAGACTTGAAAAGTTGAAGGTTGTATGAGTCAGGAAAACAAGAAGATGGGAGAGAGTTCCAAAGGATTAAAGTGCGGGGAAAAAAACTAGATGAATAAAAGTTTTTAGAGCATGCAGGGACAGATACAGTAAACGAATAAGACTTAGCTGAATGACGAGTAAAACGAGAATGAAATTTAGTTGATGGAACTAGAGATGATAACTCCTTTAAGCAGTGACCATGATAGTATTTGTAGAAAAGAGAAAGAGATGCAACTTTATGACGACGAGAAAGAGGCTCAAGCTTAGCAGATAGTCCAGGTCCAACAACATTTACAATGCGTTTTTGGACCTTTCAAGAAGAGAAAGTGAATCTTTAGAAGAACCAGCCCAAATATGACAACAGTATTCCATACAGGGACGAATAAGAGATTTGTAGAGGTAGAGAATGGAATCAGAAGTAAGGAAATGGCGAGCACAATAAAGAGAAGCAACCTTAGCAGAAGCTAATATAGCAATCAATTGTATATATGGTTTCCATGAAAGGTCAGTAGTAAGCGATAATCCAAGAAGACGTAAATTCATTAATATAGGAATGTTGACCATATTACGGTAGTTGTTTGCAGTAAACAACTGGGTTTTGTTAGAGTTTAAATTCACAAACCACTGTGAACCCCAATCTATTACTGAAGTGAGATCGGATTCAAGATCAGCTGCTTGTTCTAGGCGATCGAAAAGAAAAGACTTTTTGTCAAGACAGATATGTCTTTAGATATGTCGAGAGCAATAGCTTTAGCCTCACTACCTCCATCTAATGCACGATAAAATCTTTCAGTTACAGCAGTTAGCAAGTCGGCCGTAGAGCGAGAGGATCGAAAACCGTATTGATTGTCTGACAGTTGTTTATTTGACTCAAAATGAGATGTGAGGAATTTGTTGATCAAAGACTCAAAGATCTTGTTTATAACAGAAAGAAGACTGATCGGACGATAATTGGAGGGGTCAGAATTTTCTCCAGAGTTTTTGAATATTGGAACCACAGATGCCATTTTCCAACAAGCAGAAAAACAAGACTCAGTCAAATACTTGTTAAATAGTTTAGAGAGAATTGAAGAAAGTTCTGGAGAACCATTCTGCAAGACTGTGACAGGAATGTTGTCTGGACCACAAGCTGTAGACGAGTTTAATTGAGATATGACTTTAGCAACAGAAGCCAGAGTGATTTGAATGTCTAACAATGGGTCAACCTGTTTGACTGGAATGGAAGGAAGAGAATGTCCATAAGATTCAAGAGTGGAATTAGAAAAAAAGTTCTTTGCAAATAGTTCTGCCTTATCCTTAGGAGAGGTATTAAGATCAGTCCCATGAATGAGAGATGGAATGTTAGATCTATCCTTGTTAATAATGCTGTTGAAGATTTTCCAAAAGTCTTTAGAGCCTAACTTCTGTGATAAGATGCAAGGTTTAGTGAACTGAGAATAATGGAGTTTAGCATCAGAAAGCACCTTTTTACATTGATTTCTTGCAATAATAAATAGCTGTTTGTTTCATCTTTTTCAAAAGAACAACTCTCAAGAGAGTTGTTCTTTTGAAAAAGATGAAAAAAATGATTACGATTGGATATAGCAGCCGCACAAGAAGGAGAAAACCATGGAGTTGAATGAGGCTTGACTTGAAACCAACGAGAAGGAATAAAAGCTTCCATTCCAGCCTGAATCCAGGAGGTTACGTAGGAGGCGCATTTGTCAGCTGAGAGAGAAAAAACATCAGCCCAAGGACCATCACGAAGAAAATCACGAAATAAATCCAATTCAGCTTTAGGGTAGTAGTAGGTGGTGCGATGATAAGGTGAGCCCAAAAAAGAAGTACAAGAAGAAAGATTTATAGAGATCATTGCATGATCAGAACCACCTAAGGGAGAAAAGGGAGAAACTGAACATAAGCTAGGGTCAGAGATAAGACATAAGTCAAGGAGTGAAGGTAAATGATTAGGGTTGTCAGGAAAACGAGTCACAAAGTTAACTATCTGAGTAAGAGATTGAGAAACGCATAAGGCTTTAGTGCCAGGAGGATCAGTGGTGTTAAAGCCAAGCCATTCAGTGTGATGGGCATTAAAATCACCAACAACAGCAATATTGGCAGAGGGGTAAAGAGAGAGGGCATGGTCAATTTGATCAGAGATAACATCTAAAAGAGTGCAATCATGGGAAGAAGGAGAACGATAAAGAACAAAGAGAAAGGTGATAGAGTGAAGAGGTGCTAGGCGAAAGCACATAAAAGAATGGTCAAAGGATTCGAACCTGATTTCACGACAAATAGGGGAATTAATGCGTATGTATACCCCTAAACCTAGCATGTGACTATTTGAGTCTTTACGAATCAAAGGATAGTACCCATCAACACTGACATCTGAAGAAGGAATTGCAGAATTTAAATTTGTTTCACTGAGTGCAAGCAAGTCTGGTGAATTTTGCAAGAGGTAAGACTCAACTGGTGGAAAGTTGCTTCGTAGACCGCGAATATTTGTAAAAGATATATTAAAATATTTAGGTGGTGGGGATGGTTTTTTAGGTTTTAAATTTTTGGTTACTTTGGTCATGATTTGGGTTTAATGAGAACTTGACTCATTCATAGATAGAGCACAGCCTCCTAATCAATGAGCTATGCAGTTGTCTCAGTCCTGTTAATTAACCCTAAGCCGTGACATAGGGCTCCTTATGTGGCCTTGACAATCCACACCAAAAGCATTAACAGGTACACTATCCACGTGCAACATGGCACTGTTAATACTCTGATATTTTGCAGCTGTTGATGGAATCAGCCTCTCTGAGAGCTACCACAGTGTTCGGGAAACCTTACTACCAGCCGGCCTCAGAACCATTAAACTGAGTTTTAGAGCTGTACCCTCATATGGAGATAACAGGAAGAGTTGCATAGCCATTATCAAGGAGGTATAAGCAAAAATCTATGAGTAGAGTCAAGGAGATCCAGCATTCATCATCCTAGGCAGGAAACAATGTAACACAGGTTACATATACGCCAGCCTAATAGATGAAGAAGGGGTTCGAGGCTGGTTAGCAGAATTTTTCTGCTTACCCCTAAAGTCTTTGCCTAGGAGGCCTTCTACAAGACAGAAGCTGGATGCAGTTAACATCTGCCCAAGATGAGTATTTTTATCGAGACACCATCTCTAGCCTTTACTCAACCAAGAGCCCCAAGGCAGGGGATGTTTAGTTGGATGCAGTTAACATCTGCCCAAGATGAGTGTTTTTATCGTATAACATATAATCCAGTACATAACATATAATCCAGTACAACTTGCTTCATGTTAACGTCAAAAAGGGCATCATAACAATTTACAACATTACAATTTGTTTTACAAATCGCGTTTACAACATTACAATTTGTTTTACAAATCATGTTGCAACATTTTCTATAAATTATAACGTATATAAAAAAAGTAAAAGAAAAAAGTAATACTTTAAGTAATATTATTAGTTATATAATATAGGTAATAATATTATTTATATTATAAATACTATAACTGATATTATTAGTAACCTAACTCTTTTTTTTAAAAATTTAACTTATAATAAGTTGTTGTTGTTGTAAGTTTTACATCCATTTATCCAACTCTCTCATAATGGCATTTATGTCATTAAGAAAACCATTTAAACCACACAAGTGTGGAAAAATGGATGTAAAACTTACAACAACAACAACTTACTATAAGTTGAATTTAAAAAAAAAAATAATCATAAGTTACGCTTAAATTATTTCACTGCATATTCTAAAAAATAATATAACATCTTGTGATAAGAAATTGAAATGTTTCATACAGTTTGGTTACAATTTAGAACATCAGAAAACTTTTATAAACAATGAAAACATCAGAAACATCAGAAAACTATTGAAAACAATTTTTTTAAAACGATGCTTACTGCTCGTGGTCAGAAAAAAACGCTACCATTATAACATTCACGTTCTAAATGACCACTAAATCCCAGCCGTAAACCGTTCGCGGAAAGCCTACGACAATCCCAGCAAAATCCCATGCCAATCCCAGCAATCGCAGGTTTTATATTTATATATTAACGGCGATATTTTTACACCATATGGGACCCATCTGTTACCCAGACCAAATCTCAGCCGTAACCCAGTCCCAGTAACTCAGCTTTTTATCTCGACCCTCTCCCCCCCCCCCTAAATTTGGATGACGTCCTTTACGGATGGCCCTTAACGTCTTTTGCCAGTATACCCACGATATACACTTTAATGAACTGGAAACCTCAAAATAGGAAAGTATCACCGACTATTCGGTATTCGGCAAAACCACTATCCGTGATATCTCTAATTATAATAGTACATACTTTTGTTTCTAAAAGAACAAACAAAAATAAAAGATTGAAAAATTAAATCGAAATAAAAGATAAAAGGATATTCAGATTTTCAAACAACTAAATCGACTTTAAATAATTTAAACGTTATGAACGCAAGCATTTAACAAGAGCGGACGCGATTTTACCACGAGGAGGATAAAAAAAAAAAAAAAAAAACATTTTGATTACTTTACATTTGAAAAAATATTCAAGCATAATCTAAAAAAACTATATTTTATAACGTATATTATACTATGGCAGAAACACTTTCTGAAATAAAAAAAATGTTAAAAAAAAATGTTTAAAGAATTCAAAAAAGAAACTGAAGAAATGTTTCGTAAACAAGAGAAAACTGTTATTGATATTATTGGCGCTAATATAAAAATAATTAATGACAGAATGGGCAAAGCAGAGTTAAACGTCAACGCGAATGTAAACAAAATTAAAGAACTTACAAAGGAATTGGAAAATATTAAGCATAGTCTAAACTACAACGAAGAACTAGTTGACAAAAAAATTAATGACAACAATAAACAACTAGATAAAAAATTCGAACATACTAATATAGAAAAATTTATAAAGGAAAAGCAACGAAACCTGGAAGATAGATCAAGAAGAAATAACCTACGAATCGATGAAATTGATGAAAATGGGCATGAATCATGGGGGGACTCTGAAGAAAAAATTCACACATTCTTTTGGCAAAAACTTGGACTGAAAAATATCGACATTGAACGTGCCCACCGCACTGGATTAAAGAAAGATGGACGACCGAGGACAATAGTACTTAACCTGCAGAAATACAAAGACAAAAAAAAAATCTTGAAAGAATCTTATCGACTAAAAGGCACAAGGTTTTTTATTAACGAAGACTTTTCTCGTGAGACCATTGCTATTCGGAAAAGATGATGCGGAAAAGATTTGCGGAAGTAAAACAAAGGCGTTCAAATGGTGAAAATGTAACGGTAAGATATGACAAAATTATTTATCTTTATAATAAAATAATAAAAAATGCTCAAAAAACTCCATGTTGGGGCAGATTTGAACACGTTGTGCATATAGCTGAAATGAGAACTTCGACTTTATTTTTCACTTGCAGTTTATATAAATAAAGCAATTTTTTTCCTTGATGATAATTTTAACTGTTCAAATAAAAAAAAACTTGTTAAAATAAATGAAAAAATGTTTTATAATAAAAAGTTTAAAAAATTTTCAAAGTGCCCCCTTCTTCCTTAACAACTTTTTCAAAAAATATGTGTATGAAAAAAAAAAGGCTTTACGACAAAAGGCAATAATTTATCGAAATTCATAAACTTATTGTTAATATTTCTCGAATTGAACGTAGTAAACCGAAAAATTCTAGAAATTTCCGAAAGTGTTGGAATTAATTTTTTTTTTTCTAGAATATGTCTTTCCCGAAAATCGGAATAAAAAAATTTTTTCGCGTTGTTCCGCACAACTTTTACTCTTATCCAAACGTCGATCCCTACCAATTAAGTTTCTGAAACAAATTGTGTTCTGTTGATGTTCTAAATAAGGAACTTTTTCAGTTTAGGCAGCCCAATTTAAACATAAATCAAAGTGAAACAAAATTAATTATAGTTTATATCATTTTTAAAGGCGTAAATTATTATAATAAATTTATCATACACAGGTTAGGGAACATAGATCAGAACTTTCTCAGAGCTTTTTTTCTTTTTTCTTTTTTTGCTTTTCTGCAAAATCAATTTGTCGTTCAATGAGACTTAACCTTCTTGTTAAATTTTCATTTGACTTCGATATTTTTTTATTGATGCTTTGTTTACGAAGAGGAACGGTTAAGGAAGTACTAATAAATGATTTTGGACGAGGTTTTGGAGTTGAAAAATTATTGTTATTTGGAAAAGATAACGAATCATTAGATTCATCACAACCGTTATCACTAGAGTTCGCACTATCTAAACTTCCATTTATTACAGGTCGGGTGTGCAGACGATGTTGAGGAGAATAATTACTAAGTGAAAAACGTCGAACAGTGAAGGTGAACTCAGAGTTAGTTTTATTATCAATTGGATTTAAGTCAAGTCCGGAGAGATCGAGTGTACTTAGATTACTATTTTCCGCTAACTGTTGCGCTAAAAAATAAAAAAAGATTTATAAAAATTAAAGTTTTTAATAAGTTTTTTATTTAGAAGTTTTTTTTAAACTTACCTCTACATGGATCAGCTTTTAATAGAAATTCATATAAAAATTCCCATCCACCACCAACTCGCACAACAATACTACTTCCATGAATACGAACAAGTCGTATTATTTTAGAATTTCCAAATTTATACTTTCCTTCACCAAATCTTTTAATTTGAAAGGGAGTATGACAAGTACATCTACGTTCTTCACATCTAATCTTAAAATTTGATGCAAAAATTATTTTAAAAAATGCATTCAACTAAAAAACTAGAGTATATATATATATATATATATATATATATATATATATATATATATATATATATATATATATATATATATATATATATATATATATATATATATATTATTTTGTGATCGTCGTAATTTTTTGACAGTAAGTTATTTCAATTGGTTATTTACCGAATTATTTTCTAATAATTATATTGGTTCATTAAGTAAACTTTTGTCCGTTATTAGAGAGAGAGAGAGAGAGAGAGAGAGAGAGAGAGAGAAAGAGAGAGAGAGAGAATTCCCGGTAAGTTGAACACCGGTAAATCAAACTTTTGTTATCTCAAACTGTTTTCTATAGTCCCTTGAAGCAATAATTGATATAAGTCAAACATTCGTTTTGTCGAACCTTTATATATATATATATATATATATATATATATATATATATATATATATATATATATATATATATATATATATATATATATATATATATATATATATATATATATATATATATATATATATATATATATATATATATATATATATATATATATATATATATATATATATATATATATATATATATATATATATATATATATATATAAACTTTTAAATAAAACGATTAATGTAAATACTTTAATAAAAATAGATAATAATGTTAAAGTTCATAATGGTTCTTATTTTATACCTGGTTTTCAATTTTTTCTATATCACCTTTCTTGCTTTTTAGAGCTAACTCCTTAAAAAATAAGTTAAAAAAATTAGGATCTTTAAATATTAATTAGAATAGAATCTAAAATTTGTATATACATATGAACCTCAATAGTATTTCATGCATAAATTAATAGTTCGTTGTAAACGAACTTTGTAAATTTTATATTTTATAAACTTTGTGGATAATATCAAAACATATTCATAAACTTATATACAAATAATTTATAATAAAGTATTGACATAGAACATGCAACATTATGAATATAAATTCTTTGTAATCTATTACCTTAGCGATTTCAAGTCGATTTAAACATTTCTCTAGATTACTGCATAAAAGGTCCCACCTATTTGTAATAGAGCTGAGTGTTTCTTTTATATCAGTCATTGGTTGATCAAAAATTAAGTCGCACAAACTTTCACCTGCTTCCAAAAAGTTTTCATATGTATCTTTTTGTGAGCTTAGTTCGGCATAAGTATTCTTAAAAATAAAACCAAGTTATATTAAATTTCCAAACAGTACTGGTAAAAAGGTAGGTAAAAAAGGGGAGTAGTTAGGCTTTTTTGAAAATAAAATTAATTTTTGTTTACTCTAAGCGTAGTTAAGGAGAGATCCAAACAATTTACGTTTCTTAAAAACAAAAGTTTACATTTTTATACTTCAATTTTTTGTGTTTACCGCTTATTTTCGACTATTGTTATATATTTTAAAAAAGTAGAAATTAAGCTTTTTTCATATAGTTTATTATTTTTTTTAAATCTTTTGTTAACCAAAGCATCAAGCAAATTAAAACTACAACTAAAATACATAAAAAGCGACGGGGCAGCGTCATAAAAACAGCTGAAACAAACGTGTTAAGTATTTACATTCCAAAAATGTCTCTTTTATTCGCAAGTAAAAAGTCTCTTTGTTTGCAGCATTAAAATATACAATAAATGGCTAAAAAGCTCATATTTTATCTTTCCGTAAAAAGTAACAACGTTAAAATCAAAGTTTTCACATTAGTTTTCACTCATAGCAATTTACTTTCATAATCTCTTTACAGTCATTTAAATAAACTACTAAACAGAAACGTTTCAGCTCTTATATAACTTCTGCCCCATAGTATTAAACTAAAACCTGAAATTTTGTAGATAATAAAATCACCGATTATTTGTAAACAAAATAAAACAACAAGCTTTGTGATTTAAAAAAAAAAATAAACCAATCAAAACGCACATAAAACGGCATTTTTAGGGCCTAAACGCTATATTTTTTCGGATCTCTTTTTAACTACGCTGAGCTTATAACAAATAATATATTTTGAAAGATAAATTTATCAGCCCTCTATCCCGTTCTAAACTTATTATTCTCTATCCTAATAATGATTTATAATAAATTGACGCATTATCTTAAAACAAATATGCGTGCATCACCATTCTTGGGTAGCAATCAGTTAAAATAATTTCTCACAATGCTCGGACTTTTCTCCACTCCATATTTGGCTTAGCCCCGTTTTTTAAATTTCCTATTTTTTTATAAACGAATTGCACAAAAACAAATTAATTTTAAAAAAGATGCGCAATTAAATGCCTAATTGTTATACACAAATCTTAATTATTAAATACACCTTAACCTTTACCTTAAATGTTATACACAAATCTTAATTATTAAATACACTTTAACTACCAGATCTTTGAAAATGTTAAAGCATGCAGTTGGTTGCTGCAATTAAGTTACAGTAAAAATTATAATTAATAGTACTAACTAACCTCAATAGTTTCTTCATTCTCCATTATGAGATCATGATTGTTGTAATCTCCAATAAAAAACTGACAACGTTTCTCAGCATCATCAAGCCAACAAATAATTAATAAATGAAGTTCTTTATATTGACGTAACAAAGGATCTAACGAACGAAAAATTTCTTTTTTGTGTGATAAATTATTCAATAAACGAAAATATCTAAGACGCGACTCCTTCATTGTTTCTTTAATAGTTTCTCTAGTAGCGCACGGCGGTAAGCACTGTGCAACGGTTTGAAATGCTTTAGAGACCTGCTTCATTTCTATATCCAAATCTTCAAGCTCAAAAAGAGCTGCCTTCATTTAAAAAAAAAATACATATGTCATTATTCTTCTAAACTAGGTTAACTTATTAAAGGCGTGGATTTCTAGATTTTTGCGGGAAAATAAAGATTTACTTTAAAGCAATAAAAACCTTACGTCAAGTTCATTTTTTTTTTCTAAAACGCTATCAAGTTCTAATATTTTAAAATTAGAGACATCTCCTTTCAAAATGTTCTCTAATCCTTCTATCCGTTGTGTAAATAAATCTAAAGCATCGTAAGCTAGTCTTCTGCAACGATTCCACGCAATATCGGATGACATCTATAAACATTAAATGTAAACAAAACTAAGTAATTACTAAAAAAAAAGTAAGAACAAAATCTATTAGTTAAAAGTTTCAATAAAACTAACTGTATGTACTTAAAAAATGTTACGATTTTATTACATACTTTAAAAGTTTTACATTTTTGAAAATCATTAATTTTGTGTCAATAAAAAAAAGCGGGCGGTAAAGTGAAGTTGATCCCATAAATAGGTTAAAATATAAAGAAAAATCAACTATTAGTACTTGAAATTAATTAAAATAAAATTTCTTACTATGATAAGAATTTTTAAGTACAAAGATATATTTTAGTTAATTATTTTTCATACTAATTTATTTGTTACATGAAAAGTTTCTAAAAGTTATAGTTAAAAGTATGAAGCTGTTAGCATCGGCCTTTTAGTTAGTACAAGTTGATCACGGTAAGATGAGAAGTTTGTCATATTGACACAGATGTATGGTCTCCGTGAACAGGTTTACAGTGTATATCTCCCCCCCCCCCTCTCAAAAAAAAAGAAAAAAAGAAGAAAGAAGTTGTTATGTTATAAGTGCATTTTAATTGGCACATTGGTACATTTAGCATTTGAGTTAGGAAGATTTAAACTTGAATTGGCAAATCGTGACGTTAGAATAATAGAGATTTATCTCCATTTTTTAACGTTGTGAGAATTTAACTTTCGATTTTTAATTTAACTTTCGATTTTTTAAAATGGTGTTTTTTATTTTATATATGTTTTATAATTGAATCAGTGAATGTTAAAAGAGTGGAAGTTTAACTATGAAAACTTTAAGGAAACTACAAAAAACTGTATTTTCCCCCGTTGTAAATTTTTGTTAATGGTTTAATAATTTTTTTTTTTGGAAGAGGATGTTTTTCACCTTCAAAAAAAAATTTAACCATTAACAAAAACTGACTACGGGGAAAATGCATTTTTTTTTAGTTTCCTGAAAGTTTACATTATTGTACTTCCTCCCTTTTAACATTCACCGATTCAATTAATCTTAAATTATTAATTTTTTAATTTTTAAAATCGTTTGTTTACAAATTAATTGTTAATTCCAACTTTATTAAATAAGGTTGCAGTTAACAATGAAAAAACAAAAACATATCTTTTTAAATATTATATAAATAATAATAATAAGATTATTGTACTAAAATTATATAATTTTGAACACAAAAATAGTATTATAAAAAAAAACAGAAAATTAAATTTTTTACCATGAAAATTGGGTTATAGAACCTTATAATTCTCATCTATCGATATGCTTTTTTGTTTTATACCAATTTATATTACTTAAAAAATGATAAATAATGTGTATTCTAAGCAATCAATTTAACAAATTTGATATTTTAACCTTGTACGTTAAATTTTTTTTTTTTTTTGAATTTAATATCAATATTTTTATTTTATTTCAAGAAAATACACATTTTTTTGTGAGAAAAAAATTCGCCAAAACCCGTATTAAAAGCAGCTTAACTGAAAGATTTTGTTAAAAGTTAATTGCAGAAAAGTTTCTATAAGAAATGCCAAACAGATAGATTAAACATTAACTTATTTGACATAACTAGGTCCCCGTTACCCGTTTTCTGTGTCCTCTGTTATTTTTTGGATGAGTATAATCGTAATGATAATAGGTAATAGGTTAAAACGTTATTATAGCTTTCCCGAACCCCCCCCCTCCTCCTCCCTACAAAATATTTGTTGATAAACTTTTATCTTTAGATTTTAACTTTTATCTTTTAAATTTGTTTTAACTTTTATCTTTTAAATTTCAAACTTCATTTTCATCTTCCGTATATTCCTTAATTGTTTTTATGAATTTTGACTCTTTTATAATGTATGAATTGCGGAAGTTTTAAAAAACAATGTTGGATGTAGATTAAATGTCGTTCGTCTTACAGTACCATTAAAAGGGTTATGAGTTTTATGCTGTAATAGTAAATTTTTTTTACAAAATAGTATGGTAGGGCGAGTTTTCCGTTTCGCGTTGCCATTTACTAAATCGTTTCTAAAAACTCATGCATTATACACAACGTCAAAATGCTTAAAAGGTTATGCAATATACAGAAGAACAATAAATCGATCAGTTATAGCAAAATTGTTTTGTATATTTAATTGCATGATTGTCTCCGATCAATTTCACGTCAGAGAGTGATAGGTGATTTCGATCAAATCACGATAGCAGACAACACTAGGGGAGTCCGGGACACGTCCTCCCCATCCTTAAACAATTTTTTTCCATAAAATATCGCATATCTTTTTTAAATAATTTGTATTATTTTTTTAAAGGTTTTAATTGTTATAATAAATAGTTTTATAAACAAGTATTTTGAAACAATTTGGAATTTTTCATATTTGTAATATTTCATAATTTGTGATATTTCAAAACAATTTGGAAATATCACATTAGTAAATATTGAAATTACTTGTGGGAAAAGAACTCCTAATTCATTAAGTCAATCTCCATCAATTGATTTAGAGCACTGTTAAAATGCTTTTCCAGCGCGATTTTATTTATATGGAGACAAACTTTTATAAATATACAGTTTTATAACACAGAAGGTAGTTTTTAGAAAAGTTTCGATTATTTTTTTATTTATTTGTTTGAAACTTAAAGATTTATTGATTTTTTCATTAAAAAACATTGCAGAAATAGCATTTAATGAGACGGTTTCTATTTATAAAAATTACAATTAATTAATAATGCAAAATTTAAACTCAAGGTACTTAGATATTAAAGGCTGAATTCTTACTACTTTTTCACAATGATGAAATTATATAAAATATATATTATATAATTAATTGTATGGCAAAATAATATTATAATAGCAAAATCGCTAACATTGGAAACACATTTTTCATGGATGGTCCCTCAGTTACTTTATATTATACAGAATTTAATTTTTTTGCTTGAATTTTTATTTCTTAAAAATAAAAACAAAATCTAACCTTATCTTTTGATAATACTTCTCTCCATAAATTATAAATTTGAATCCCAGGTATATCGTCGTTTTCATCTATTTGATTTGAACCTGACTTAAGAGTAGAGTTTAGAATTGAAGCAGATATATTAAGATCAATTGAATTTTGACTGCTACTCATTTTTCCAAATTTTGTGCTGGAATTCCAAACAGGACGTTTTATAATGCGAGATTTAGATGAACTTTTGAACAGCGAACTTTGTAAAGGCGTAACCTAAAATTAATATAAATAATATAAATTACATATATATATATATATATATATATATATATATATATATATATATATATATATATATATATATATATATATATATAATATATATACATGCATATATGCATTATATATATATATATATATATAATATATATATATATATATATACATGCATATATGCATTATATATATATATATATATATATATATATATATATATATATATATATATATATATATATATATATATATATATATATATATATATATATATATATATATATATATATATATATATATATATATATATATATATATATATATATATATATATATATAAATTAGTTATACGATGATATCGATGTGAAAAAGAATTTTTTCACAAATTGATCTGTTTAAAATAATAAGAAATCAAACTTTTATGATTAAGTTTCATGGTTATTTTAAAAAAATGTTATGACAGATATTAATTATTTTATGAACTTTAATTCTTTTGTTGCTTCAAGCTTAACCAAAGAACTCAAAATAAAAACAGTGTATATTTCATTTCGAGAACCACTAATTGGTTCGTCTAAACGGTTTAAACGTCATACTAAGATGTCGTTCAAAATACGTCACTATATAATAGTTTGAAAAAACAGCTGATTAAAAATACAACAATTCTTACACAACAATATAAAATTACTTTTTTCACTTTATGTTTGTTACTTCACGTGGCTCTATTTTTATAAAATCTTTTAGTAAATTAACTTTAAAAAAAATATTTATGTCTACTTTCTTTGTATCAACAATGAGTTTTTTTATTCATAAACAAAACTTAAACATTTATGAAAAAGTTACCGCAAATATTTAATTAACAGAAAGTGTTGAATGTTTTATTCTATACAACAATTTGACGAACATTTTTAACGATCTCGATCGTTAATAAGTAATTCTATATTTTATTAATAATTCTGTTTCATTTTTTTATTTACCTAGCAACTCTTTAACAGGAGTTTATAATTAGAATAGCGTCATAACTCTAAAATGTAAAAAATGTAACAGATTGATTTAAATGTTTTAAATAATAAAAAAAAGATTATTAAAAGATTCATTCAAAATTCATATCCAATCTTGTTTTAAAACTTTTTCAAGGTAGTCGTCATACCGTTTAAGTTCAGCGTTAGTTGTAGTGGCCTTAACCGCAAAATGTAAAAGGTTGTTTACTTAAAACAATATTGTTGAGTGGTTTTAATAGGACACCTTCTTATATGTTTTTATACTTTTTTTAAGACAAGTTTTTATATAAACACATATTTGGTGTGTATAGGATATTGTTTTGTATAAATGATTCATGTTTGTTATATAAGTTCGTTTAGCAAACTAAACGAAAAAAATTCATATTAAACGAAATAATTATATTATTACTAATTTATTAAAATATTATTAAGAGAAATTTGTAAATATTTTAACCTCGACGTAAAAAGACGTCTTTTGAACGTTTAAAAGACGTCTTTTTCAGATCGCGTGCTTTTTAAAGAATGACATAGACTTATATAACTATATTCCTTTCCTTTACATATTTGTTGGTTGTGTGTTGTGTGTGGCGTTAGAGTGACGTAGCCAAAGGTTTTTGATGTTTTAGACAAGTATTTAGTATATTCATGATATTTTATATAAGTATTAAGTATGTTCATGCTTATATAAAATGAGAACGCTTTGCAAAAAATTGTGGTAATTAGAGCATGGAAACAAAAATACCTCCAAAAGTTGGCTTCTCTAGCCCAAATGGGTAAAGAGTTTAAAGAACTTTGCAAATAAAAAAACAAAAATGGCAATAAGTTAAAATTTTTTTTTTTAATATTTAAAACTCATTTAATAATCTTTTAACGTTCAAAAGTTTTGACCATGTAAAGTTTTCAAATGAAAATGTTGCTGCAATTTTGAAATTTTTTTAGATTGTCATAGTGGTAAATTTCAAAAAGTCATAACTTTTAAAAACCAGAATATTATTAAAATGAAAACAAAAGAGAGTCTTTAAATTTCCGTGTGGACCCCCTAAAATTGCTGAAAATATATCTATATCTCTTATCTATCTATATGTATATATATATATATATCCGACATAACTAAAATTGTTTATATATATATATATATATATATATATATATATATATATATATATATATATATATATATATATATATATATATATATATATATATATATATATATATATATACAGGGCCGGCGCGAGTAGGTGTCACGTGGAGGGGGGGTGCCATTACAACTTTTGCCGACTAAAAAAAAAAAAGGTCCTCGTTTATCGAAAGGGTCGACATTTGCCGACTAACTAGCCTAAAGGGTCCAATTTGCCGACTAAGGGTCCAGTTTGCCGACTAAAAATCATTGATGGGGGGGGGGGGTGTCACACACCCCCACACACCCCTATCGCGCCGGCCTTGTATATATATATATATATATAAATATATATATATATATATATATATATATATATATATATATATATATATATATATATATATATATATATATATATATATATATATATATATATATATATATATATATATATATATATATATATATATATATATATATATATATATATATATATATATATATATATATATATATATATATATATTTAAACAATTTTAGTATGTATTCTAAAAAATAGAGTGCTCAATGTTCTTAAAACAACAGAGCAATTATAAAGTAGTAGAAAATCACTTGACAAAAAATTTTTTTTTTCATTTAACACTGTGTTTCATCAATAAAGACTCATCAGAAATCCTTTCTAATAAATAAGAGAACTCAACTAAATATTTAAATAAGAGAACTCAACAAAAGAGAATCATTTGTATCTATATCGAAGAAATATGGCAAACTTTGTCTAAATGGTCAAATGAAAAATACACAATATATCATAATATAATTTCGATAGACATAATATAATATTGATATGTCCAACATTTTCAAAAAGTCCAACAACGAGAGCTTTGTTTAGCTCGGACATTTGCTAAGTCGGATATATATATATATATATATATATATATATATATATATATATATATATATATATATATATATATATATATACATATATATATATATATATATATATATATATATATATATTCTTTCTGTTGAACCTACTGATGATGAAACAAATTATATGAATCATTTTGCTTTAAAATTGTTAAGCTTTAACAGAAATTGTACTTACATGTCTTTTAACAAATGATTTAAACTTATTCTGGTGGAGTATTTACAAAAAACAATTTTAGTATAATTTTTTAACAAATAAATTAAGTTCATTCAAATTTGCATCTCTTGAGAATTAATTATCTCCATGTCAAATTGATCTCTATTTATGATTTTGAAACGGAAAAGTCTCCGTTATATTAGTAATGTTCTAAATTATAGGTAATACACTATTTACTGATGGGAAAAATATGCTCTAATAAGCTAAAAATAAAATACTAAAATAAAATTACTAAATAAATTCCACAAAAACTTTTTTTTAATTTTCAAATAAGCACAAAATCTGCTCAACTTCAAAAGAATTATATTTTTGGCCGGACAAAAAAACGCAGCTTCAGCAACTTATATAAAATTGTATAAAATTGTATTCAAATTACACTATAATCATTATATAATACTTTATTTTTTTCAATTTTATTTATGATTTTCTTTGTCTTTCTAATAAAAAATTTGTTAAGCATGACAGTAAATTCTGTACTTAAACTTTATAGAAACGCTAGGTTTACAATTTTAGTCAAATCTAAAATACCTACTTTAAAAAAAATATTCCTTTTGATAAAAAATCATCACAGTTTTACAAATTGCTCTTTTTAAACCACAAAAATACTTCAAACATTTTTGTATTGAATCATATATAAACGTTTAAAAATTGTTGTTATTGAACAAAAATATTTATTTCATACAAGATATTCATTCATATAATGGTTTCAAACAAATTAATCTATTAAGCCTAATCTGAGAAAAAAAATAATAAGCCATTATTTGTTGAAATACCTTTGGGATGACAAAAATAAAAACTACTCCCTGCAGAGTATCAGTTTAAAATTAATCGGGTAACAGTATATTGAAGTTAAATAAAAGATGAGTACGATAAATATAACTAATAATTATATATATATATATATATATATATATATATATATATATATATATATATATATATATATATATATATATATATATATATATATATATATATATATATATATATATATATATATATATTTAAATAAATGTTCACATTACTTTTCTCAAATATTTTAATATAGTTGAATTGTCTCCGAACACGTCTTGCCAGACTTTATTCACGTTGCCTGTAATAACAAACTTATGATTTTTTCATTATTAATAACTGTTTTAATTTTAAGCGCTTCAATTTTTGATTTTATCTAGACAAAAAACATAAAGGCATTTGTTAATTTAAACACGATTGAGCCGTGGCACAACGGTTAGAGCGTCAAACACTTCATTGACTGATTAGACCACACATTTAAAATCGATAAAAAAAAAGCTGCTTAATTCTTCATAAAGCAACTATTTTATTTATGGTTACCTTTTTTATTTCAATTTTCTTTTTTCAGTACTCATTTTTAAATGATTTTTTAATTATATTTTTTATCCAAATTGTGTCTTTTTTATTAAACCGATAATTGTTTGATTCCAATAGACATTACGATATTATCAAAAAGTTGTACGAGAAATGCTATCATTAAGATTTGTTATTGCAAATGCAATTCCAATTTCAAGAGTGGTTTCAAAAACAGGAGTGTACTAAGGACATCTCTTCCAGAAAACTTGGTTCACAGTTCATTTGTTTTTTTTATTATCACATACAGGTTTTTTATTACATAAAGGTTTCTTTTTTTTATATAGGTCTTTTATTATATGTGCTTTATTATGTTCATGTTTTTTAAGAAAAATCTTTTAGTTACCTTTAAATTTGGTCTTATTTATTTTGGTCTTATTTGTTTCTTTTAGACGAACCTGTTTTTGTTTTTATGTTTCAAACATTTTTTAATTGCTTGATAAGGTATAAAAAACTTACATTCATAAAAAAACTTGCATTCTTAGGAATTTGATTTAATTAAACAAAAATTGAGATTAAAACTATTGTTTATATATATTTTTATAAACAATTGTTCTAATAAAATTAATTTTTACCACCAATAAAATACAGTAAAAAATATATTTCATATAAAAACCTGATCAAGCATTTACCTCGTTATGGTTTTCATGTTAGGTTTTTGCAACGTGCAAAGGTTTTGCAACTTATCCAATTAAGAATTTTTTTCCAAATTTAGAAATTAATCCAAAAGTGTTTGCGTTTAACAAAAAATCGAGAAGTTGAAATGAAGCTACATATTTCAAAGCACTTAAAACATGTAAAAGATTATCTTACCAGCATCTAAACTAATTCTCATTGCTTTAGAGTGGGAAAATATTTTAGAAATGCTTTTAGTGCGAAAAAAACATCGACATGTATTTAACTTCGAAAATAAAAACCTAACACATTACAAACAAAACGAAAGAGAACATTAAAGAATACAATCAATTAAACTTATGTTGTTGGTAATAAAACAGAAGTCCATCCCATTAGGAGGGTGAGAGAGATTTAAGAACCGTCGAACAAAGTACAACGTAACATTTAAATAAAACATTTGACATTAAGTTAAGATACATTTTTTTATAATTGTCTTTTACGTTATCTAACGTATCTAAAAATTTTCAACTGTTAAAGATTATTTTGTTTTTTACGTACTTTAACTATTTCCAAATTTTCAACTATTAAAGAGCGTTCTTTCTAATTTTTTTTTTTAAGTCTTATAGTTAATTTCTCTTTATCTGTTTTTTTTATAAAAATACTAACTCTTAATTTAAATAGTCCTTACCTCAACATACTTGGTTTCGATTTTTTGACTTTTGATTTTTGCCTCGTTGATTCTGAAGTTTGCCTATTTTAATCTTTTTTTATATTAATATCCAGCGTTGTGTTATTTATTCTTATTTTTAAACGCATACAAAGACGATTTTACGGGGAAGAGGAGGGGGGGGGGTGATGAATGTGTAAGAGTGTTACATCCCTCCAAAGAAAATGATTTTTTAAATTATAGTCGGTTTTTTGTGAAACATAGCCGGCTATAGTTTTAATGGCTTTTTTTTTTTCATCTAGCAAGTCAGTTTTTTTAAAGGATTCATCCCCTACTCCCTTATTTTATTCTTTGAATCGCCTCTGCACACATAATGCAAACCTTTCCGAAATTCCAAATGAACATTTTATGATAAAAAAGTTAACTGAGAAATAGTGGTGTATGGTTGTTAAGTGATGGTAGTTGATTGACAAAAGTTACAAATAATGATTTTATATATGATTTTAAAGAGATATTAAAAAAACAAAAACATTTTTGGTATCTGGGTCATTCATTATACGCCAAAAAGTTCAAAATATTTTTTATTTTGGATTTTATGGTACTTTTTGTAATGCTTACCCTATTATATCAGTCAGTAGCTAAAAATCGTATTTTTAGGGTCTTATATTTTTGCAATGAAAGAATAATACATCTTAAAAATCTGTGTTCTTAGTAAACCGAAGATGCAGATTGCAAACTAATTAATACAGCATTTATATTTTTAGTCTACGGCTCACAAATAGCGTCACAAATTCAACACCATAAAATTTCATCGTTTTTTTGTAGTGTCATATATCCAGAACAAAAGGTTTTCCAGTATTGTTGTTTTTTCTACGTATTAATATAATAATATGGATAAAAAATCAGCTTTTTAAATTAAATTCATGCAACCTATCAATATTATGTCAATAATAAAAAAAATTGCAATTCTCACACTCCACACTGGCATTGCTTAATGGAAGGACATTATTATTTTGCAATAAACCAATAGCGCTACAAATGCGTGCATTTAACCAACAGCAGTAATATGTCGTGGAAACAAATTAAAGTAATATTTTTGATTAAACTATAAGTTCCCCTGACAATCAAACTCTGTTCCTCAATCAAAAGTTCTGAGCAAAAGTCAATGAAACCTTATTTCATGAATAAGTACTTAAATGACATAAACGTCTGTCAAACTTTCCAATATAACAAGCACTTAATTTTTGTTCAATAGACATGTCAGAACGTAGATATATTTAAAATAGCTCTTGTTTTATTTTCAATTATAACTTTCGTTTTCTGATAATTCTAGTCGATATTAGTGATAAACTTATGTAAATTAAACTTTTGAATTTAATTTAGAGAGATTTGTCCGTAGAATAAAAGTATAAGTGCTTACTAAAATTAGCTCTACACGACTAAAATTAATTTACGGACCCTAATATCGCTTTTAAGATATCAAAAACTTTGTAGACCTAACTTAGGTCATAAAAATTAGATGGTTTTAGTTTACAGGAAAAATCTCTCTACAATAGTTTTTATTGTTTCTAAAAGTGTGAAATAAACTTTTTCCAATGATGCAATTAAAAAAAACGAAAATTCATAATAACTCAACATGAGCAATTTTTAAATAGCTGATTTTTTTATTTATATCATATTAGTACGTTGAACTTTCAGAAAAAAATAACAATACTAAAAAACCTATTGTTCTGGAGATATGACTCAATAAAAACAATAACAACTTATTGTTTTGAATTTGTGACGCAACTTTTTGAACCATAGACTATACTCTAGAAATGATATAAAGATTTGCAATCTGCACATTTGGTTTAGTAAGAACCCACGTTTTTAAGATATAAAACCCTTTTATTTCAAAAATATTAGATTCCAAAAATACAATTTTTAGTTATTGACTGATATTGAAATTTGGATAAGCCTTACAAAAAACCCACAAAATCCGAAATAACAAACATTTTGATTTGAAACTTTGGCAATGTTCACGAAACATGTTTAACTACATACTGACAAAACTTAATAAAATCTGAGATGGTCGAGTTGGGAAATTAGACCATTTGGCGTACAATGACCCATCTATTGGACTAAATTTAATCATTATTCCAAAATTTATTTAGACTTATTCAATATATGTTAGTCTAAGCTAATTATAAGATTAAAATTTTTTTTTTTAATTTTAAGTATTGTATGACTTTTATTGAATTTTTTTTAATAAATTTGAAAATAATATCATTTTGTTGCACAATGCTTTACTATAGGTTTGACAAAACAACACATATACCTATTTTAATTGAAATCGTGTTATTTCAAAACAGAGTTGCTGGCTTCACGATGTAAAAGTAATTTATTAAAACAAAATAATTTGATTGGTCGCAAAGTGACAGTAGCATAACGAGGGGCAAAATAAGACACTTAAGCGCTAATATATCTAATTCGGCCCGTCTAACAACTTTTGAAAAAATAAATTGATATTTTTCAATTCTTCTACCATCCTACTTGAAGCTTAAAAAGTATGAGTTGCAAAACTGCAATAGTTTGGTCACCAGAGATCATTTATTGACAGCACCTATTCTGTCTCATTTTGCCCCGCAAATGAGACAGGATAGGTTCTGTCAATAGTAGTATATATATATATATATATATAGTAGTGTATATATATATATATATATATATATATATATATATATATATATATATATATATATATATATATATATATATATATATATATATATACATACATATATATATATATATATATATATATATATATATATATATATATATATATATATATATATATATATATATATATATATATATAGTCAATAGTAGTATATATATATATATATATATATATATATATATATATATATATATATATATATATATATATATATATATATATATATATATATTTAAAGCACGCATAACATGCATATATTAAACTTATGTATTTAAAGCACGCATAACATTCATTGTATTTTGTTTATAGATACTGCAATAATCTATGTTATAATCTACTCACTATATATTTTGTATACTACTTACTTTATTACATTACAATACAATAAGATTATAAAATACAAACATTGTAATTATAAACATCAGGCAATTACTTGCTTCAATTTAATTAAATTTTATTATATTTAAATATAAGTTAAAAAAATATAAAATGTAATTCTATATTGGATAACAACTAAACATTTTAATTAACAAAATAAAAAGTAAGTACATACAGTATAATAAATTTATATCTGCAGCATGTAAATATTAATATTTGCTTTGTTTGTTGTTTTAATGTAAAAAATTTAATAAACATAATATTAGATATCGGCAAAAAAAATACAGAATGTCTCGTTTTGCCCCGCATCAAGCTGGCATCGAATAGCCTAATTTCCAGACTATTTTATTGAAGAAATAAAATACCAAAGAATGGAAATGAAAGGAAAAGGCCTAAAGATTCTAATTAAAAAAAACTTTAAATATAAAAAGCTTTTCCACTCAGTGAGATCAAAAAAGGCTAGGAAAAAATATAATAACAACACTTAAAAATTCGTAATTTTCGCGAAGCCGAGGGATGAAATGATTCCCTTTTTACTCAACTTTTTTATTTCAAAGTGACTCAATGTATTTTTCTTGACACAAAATAGTTTTTGAACACGACTACACTTTTAAAAATCTTGCAAATATTAATTTGTAGAGCTGGCATCATGTTAAACGCGAACTGTCTCGTATTGCCCCGCTCTCTCATTTTGCCCCGCGTTACGCTAATATTACAAAACAAAATAACTTGATTAGACGTTTTATTTTATAATAAATATTTGCTTTTAAATGAGAGAGAACAAGTGCATATTCAGGCTTGCTTAACTCATTATGTAAGATTGTTTAAACTCATTATTCAGGCTTGCTTAAACTCATTATGCGTTATTCGTTTTAAAAAAAAAAGAATAGTCATTTATTATATTTTATTCATTAAATTCAATATATATATATATATATATTATAAAACAGCAGAGCTGCTATTAAGGTTGTTAAAAAAAAAAAAAAAATTCAGGGGTGTTGTTTATTGGCATTTGTACTGCTACGAAACGTTCAATTATTCTTGTGAAAAAATTGGTTACATAAAACTTATATCTTATAAAAACTTAAATAAAATAAAGTAATCTAAATCTAAAATATAAGTAAATTCTACATTTACTTAGATAGAATATTAAGTCTTAAAAACGCATCAAATGATTTATTATTGTCCAAACAGAGTTTTAGTTGTTACATTGTGTTTGCTTTTTTTTAACGTTGCGACCAAGTTGGAGGAACTCAGAGTTAAGTGCGCTGGTTCACTTTAAAAACTAAATTTTTTTTTGCTACTTGTGCAAATACAAAATGCTATTTCACATGTGAAAAACTAAAATGCCTGCTGCTGAGGAATGAGATTAATATAATTTGATGGCCAAACTTAATTCAAAACTTTGCAAAAAAAGAAAAAAATTCAGGCAAAGAAATTATAATCAATGTATTAAAAACAAAAGAAAAAAAAATTCTTAAATTAAATCAGGATAAAAATAGAACACTTTTTGCATCAAAAAATAAGTACGAAAAAGTGTGCAATTTTTGTTGTTCTTGTTTTAAAAAGGGTTCAAAATATTTTGAAAAAAGCCTCAAACTACTTACGGTTATTTTGTTTTTGTCGATATTCCATCGAACACTTTCCCACGATGAAAACGAATGTCTTCGAACAGTTGTCATACTTTCTTACAAACTTAGCAACTATCGAACAACTATCAAACAACTATCGAATAAAGAAAAATTCAGAATTTGAAACACTTAAAGTTTGATGAACTGTTAAAACTAAACAAAATATCGCTAGTAGGCATTGTTTAGCAGCTGCTCATGTGCCATTTAACTATGCGCAATTTCATAGCATGAATTTTAAAAATATGAAAGTACTAAGACAGGAGGTTCTCTATTGAAAGTGTCAAAATGGTTATTTTATTGCGATTTTCAAACATTTATCATCTCTTCGTCTATCTTCATTATCTTTTCTATATTTAACTTTTTTGCTCATATATTATAAATTTGTAAATATAAATAAATTAAATAAATTTTTCAAGTAATGAATAATTACCTGGTTATAAACCATTAAGTTTAATCTGGTTGAAAACCATCAAAATGTAAAAAATCACATGAGAACATGCCATGTATCTTCTCCGCAACATATAGAGTAAATAAAAGTAAAATCGGAAAGTAAATAAAACATAAAAAAAAAATAAAAATATTTTTACAAAAAAAAAAAAATAAAATAAAAAAATAAAAATAAAAAAGTAAAATAAGAAAGTAAATAAAAGTAAATCAAACAATGAAAACACAAAAATATTTACAGAACTTTTGTTTTTTTACAAAAAACATTTGCTGAAGATTTTACTTTTTTAAAAGATTTTTTTTAATTTTGACTGTATTAAATTTGAGGCCAAAGTTTACAAAAAAATTTTAATTTTTTATCTTTTACTATAAATGATAACAAAACTTATAATAATGATAATGATAATAAAAAGCATTATATTCTATCTAAAAATAATTAGCCAAACAAAAAAAGCTTGTATAATCAAAAAACTTTTAGTTAAAAGTTATAAAATAAAATCAGCAAGACAAATGTCAAATTATAAACTATAAATTATAGACTATAATCAGTTGATTAGAGTACTAATCAATGCAAATGCTTTGTTTTTGCAAAATGCCAGAATAATGACTTTTCAAGTTAAAATTTAAAAAGTTATATGTTTTCTATTGTTCTCCAATCAAAAAACGTATATGTAATATTGCCTTTTATATGACATTTTATACGACATTTTAGTAATGTAAATTTTCCGGAAAATTTTGATTTAAAATTTACCGGTAAAATTTTAAAATGGCAGATTTTTTCGTCCCAATCGGCATGGTAGGTTTTTAAAAGTTTTTTGGACGTTTTTATTAGATTTAAACCTAATAAAAACGTCCTAAGAACGTTTTATAGACGTACCATGCCCACTGAGGTATTTCATAACAAAGTTTAAATAGTTAAATTTTTTAAACCGTTCAGAATTAGATGATTAATTTTAATACTCTTATTATTATAGTTGTAAATTATACATATATAATTATATACATATAATTTATACATACAGCGAGCCGGTAAAACATACAGCGAGCCGGTAAAACATACAGTGAGCCGAACTATAAACAGCTAGTTCTATAAATATTCAATTCATAAAAAAGACTCAAAACTTGAATGTAATAACTGCAAACCAATTTCATTATTTTCAAATGTCAGCAAACTTTTAGAAAAACGTATGTTTCCCCGTACTTACAACTTTTTGAATAGTTCTACTTGTTTTTATATTTGACAGTTTGGGTTTCGCTCAAATCACTCCACTTCTCATGCTTTTATTAGCATTACTAAAATGATTCGTGGTGCAATTTACAGTGGTTCCTTTGCTTTTGGTGTATTCATAAATCTTTAAAAATCTTTAGATCAAGGAGTATTTCCTGATATACTTAAACTTGCGAGAGTATACCCAATTTATAAAAACAATGATCGCGCCGACGTATCAAACTATAGACCCATATCGGTACTTTCTGTTTTCTCAAAAATCTTCGAACGTGTAGTTTATAATAGAATATTTGATTAATTTACAAAAAATAAATTTTTTAATCCAAAACAATTCGGATTTCAAAAAAAACATTCAACAGAACATGCCATCATTGAATTAGTCGACCAAATAACTGATGGTTTAGAAAATGATAAGTTTACTCTCGGAGTATTCATAGATTTATCCAAGGCATTCGACACCGTTGATCACTCTATTCTGTTAGAAAAACTAAAATGGTACGGGGTATGCAATAAATTGTATCATTGGATAAAAAGTTATCTATCTAATAGAAAACAATATGTTCAAAACAAGAAATCTGGAATACTGAATATTCTGTGTTTAGTGCCTCAAGGAATGATCCTAGTTCCGCTCTTATTTTTAATTTATGTTAATGATTTTAATAATGCATCATTAAAACTAAATGCTATCATGTTTGCAGACGATACAAACCTATTTTTATCTAACTGCAATATTAATCAACTTTATGCTGACATGAACATTGAATTAGAAAAAGTAAATGATTGGTTCAGGTCAAATAAACTTTCTCTGAACGTTGAAAAAACACAATATACCTTGTTTCATAAAAAAACACAAGAAGAAAACCTTCCTCTAAAACTGCCAAAACTTATTATAAATTATAAACAAATTAAAAAACAAGATACTATAAAGTTTTTAGGAGTTATTGTGGATGATCATTTATCATGGCTCCCACACATAAAATATATACAATCAAAAATTAGTAGAACCATTAGTATTATGTATAGAACTCGCCCATACTTAAATTCACATAGTCTATAGCTTATATACTTCAGCTTAATTCATTGTTACATTACTTATGCAAATATTACGTGGGCAAGTTGTCCACCAAAAAAACTTAAAAAATTCTTTCCTTTCAAAAACATGCTTGTAGAATTATATACAACAAAAAAAGGGGGGACCACACTAAACCTGAAATGATGGATATGAAAATGATGAACATATATCAGATAAATATTTTCCAACACCTAAACTTTATGTATAAATATACCAATAATCTAACTCCTGAAATCTTCATAAGTAAATTTAATAAAAATTTAAATGAGAAGTATTTCTTAAGAATAAATCAAAGTAACACATATAAATTACCTAAAAAGTAAACAAAATACAAAGAATATAGTATAACTTATAGAGGTCCCAAGCTATGGAACTCTTTTCTGAAAGACAATTTAAATATGGCAAAATCTTTAAATTCATTTCAGTTTCAAACAAAAACTTACGTTCTAAATCTTACGGATTAAATTTTATTTTTGTTTACAAAAAATTTTTTTTTAGCATTATATCTGATTATTTAACAGTTTGTATTTTTAAATATTATATGTAATCTTTATATATTATATGTTGAATATAATATCATATATTTAATTGGAAATTTGTATTTAAATATATTCTTTTATAACTTTTTTTGACTATTAGTATTTATTAATATTATATCTTTTTAATTATATATATATATATATATACATACATATATATATATATATATATATATATATATATATATATATATATATATATATATATATACATATATATATATACATATATATATATATATATATATATATATATATATATATATATATACATATATATATATATATATATATATATATATATATATATATATATATATATATATATATATATATATATATATATATATATATATATATATATATATGTGTGTGTGTATGTATGTATATATACATATATATATATATATATATATATATATATATATATATATATATATATATATTATACATATATATATATATATATATATATATATATATATATATATATATATATATATATATATATATATATATATATATATATATATATATTTTACTATATGTTCTTTATTCACTATATGTATTTTTAAATATTATATCTTCTTTTTTGACTAATTGAGGGTGTTTTTACTTTTAATTAATACATCTTCTTTTTTCTCTATTTTTATTCATAAATATTATATCTTCTTTTTTACTATTTCTTTTTTTTTTTTCCTAAATTTTCTACTTGATTTATTAACCATATATTACCATATATTATTGTTATGATCTCTAGGGGCTCTATGAAAAGATTAGGTTGGTATTTTGCCATCCATATCTTCTTTGAGCCCCTGACTGTTTATTACTTGTACATTTGTAATTATATTTTATTTTTGGTGAAAGGAAATTGTAATTTATATAAACAGCAAAATAAAATAAAATTAAAAAAAAAAAAAAAAAAAAAAGCTTTTGATACGGTTGATCGCAACATTCTAATAAAAAATTTAAACTACTACGGACTACATGGTATTGCTAATCATTTGTTTTCTTCATATAGTATGATCGCACTCAGTTTGTTTCAATTAATGGACTTGAATCCACACATAAAGTTATTAAATATGGCGTTCCACAAGATTCCGCTGGAACCAGTGCATTCCTGTATTAATAAAAAAGTCTAAAAAAAATATCCTCTTGTTACGAATTATTTACTTCTCAACAGAATTCAATTTAAAAATATATTGTTGGAGTGTATTTCTTTATAATTTCTCTCTGTACTGTAGTTGTCTTTAATATATAATTTCTTTAACAAACGAGTGGTTTAATTTTTGCTTTATTTATTATTTATTTTTATTATATTTACTTATTATTGGGTTATTATTGCTACGTTTTATGTTATTATTATACCTAATTATTATCCATGATATGTACATACAATTTTTGTTGTATTATAATTATTCTTATTATTATTGTTATTATTTTTTATTATTGCTATAGCTATTACATATATTAATATTTGTTTAACAATCTTTTCTTTTTTTTCTCTCTTATATATATATATATATATATATATATATATATATATATATATATATATACTATTTTTTTCATCTCTTTCTTTATTTTTTTGAGAATTTTATGTTTTTTAGGTGTTACTCCATTGGCTAGTTTGTTTTGATGACTTTAAATACATACTTTAATCAATGAAAGTGAATGTCTCTTTTAGCGTACCAAGAGATTTTAATGACTAAGAGTACTTCACTTGACATTAGATGAAAAAATGACTCTCAAATCACGCTCTTTAGTAGAGCTTCTAAGGTGTTGATTTATATCTTTTTATTTTGTTTGCTTTTTATCTCAAAAAATACTAGTTTTAAAATGTTTGTTGTGAGGTACAAAATCGAACGCTTTTGCAAAAATAAGATAGATTACATCAATAAACTGTTAAATGCTATAAAAGTCGATAGTGAAAGCCATATTAGTTTGCAGAGAGCATGTTGTTATTGTTAATGCACGCAACAGAGATTAGTAAAATATGTTGATAGTTTTTAACAAGTAATTTATCTTCTTTTTTTAAAGGTTACCAGACTAATATTTGCTTTGATTTTTTGGAAGTGGAAAAAAGATTTATCGGGGTTTAAATTGGTAAGTTCCTTAATAATGTCTGAAATAGATAAACCCAAGTTGTCATCATAAATGCATTTAGATTTAATATCACTTTTAATAAACAATGGAAAACTTTCAAGATTAAGTATAGATTTGAATTGGGAGTTCAGAAGATCAACTTTATTAGGAAGAGCTTCATTAGTTTATTTCCTAAAGTATCTTTAAGAGATTTGCGATGCTCTGTGACGAGACATTAGGTCTTCTTGGGCTCCTAAAATAAAAATTATGTATTTGTTGTTCTGGGATTTAAGTATTATTTCTTTTTAGTGTGCTCTTTTTGCTTTAAACATTTGCGGAAGATTTAGACAATTGCAACTCATTTTAAGTTCATTACTCTTCCATTGAGCAGTTGATATGTATTAGCTGATCAATGTTTGTATATCAACTCCTAAATTCGGTTTTTAATTTGTGCAGTAACCTAAATACCATAATTTTTTCTTTTTTTTATTATTCTTAAGAACAAAGTATTACCAAACAGTATGATTGTTAGATATTAATAAGTTGAACATTTGATCCGCGGTTTTATGTATAAATAAAATATCCCAGTTAATTGATTTTATAAATTTTGATGCTGAATTGTAATCACCTTTGTTATTACTAAACACATATTCACTTTTGGGAAACAATTCTGAAACTAAGATTCTCCAAGTGATACTCAAGTGACCCTTAGTGCTCATACTAAGTATAGCACCTGGAGATAGATTTAAAATAGATCTATTGTTGTAAGTAAATAATAAATCCAACATATTGTTTGTGAAACCATAAGATGTCTGGAAGTAAAAGAATTGATATATTGTGTAAAGAGGCTATTTTGTTAAATATTCATACTCGGTAGAAATGTTTGGGCTAAAAGAATTAATATCTTCATAGACCCCTTTATATTGGGGAGTTTAAAATTACCAACAATCAAGTAGTCGTTGTAAGCCTTCCTATTTAAGTAATGAGCTAATTTAAAGAATTCAGCAATATTTTAATAAATTTGATATTTATGTCCGATAAGTATATGTTTCTTGTTAACTTTTAGAGATACCCAAACTTGTTTAAAAAAATTTGTATGATTTGTATATAACTGATTAATTTTATGAGAGTTAAATACTTCAGTAATATAGTTGGCTACAACGCCACCCCGACGTCCGTCTTAAAGATATTTTTTAAAAGCAAGTTATTGTTTACTACAAAAACATTTCTATTGTATTTTGCGTTAAAACGTTACGACGTCATACTTGCTACTTTGCAGTTTGTTTTAATTTTTTAAATATAGATAAATAAAAGTTGATCTTTATTTAATACTTATTTGAAGTATTAGTTAAGATTACAAATAAAGCTAAAAGATAGTCTGAAAAAGAGTTTGTAATTTTGAGCTATATAATAATAGGGTAACTTAATCGAACCTTGCCCACATCCACACTAAAATTGATGTTGACATGCTATTATTAGACTTACACAGCTGAACTATACATCATTAGATAGCTTATTCCTTCAGCTACAAAACTATGTAGAATTCTTTAGATTTTATGAGAGTAGTTGGCAGTATAATTATAAATTGTATAGTGTGTCAAAAGCACTGATTCTCGCCCACTTGAACTCAAACTCGCCATGTTAAGTTACCCACTGTGTGACTTTAAAAATGAACTTATAATTGCCTAAATTGATGTTATATACAGGTGAGTGAGATTAAATCTCATTAGTTAATTTGTATGCTCAATTGTGCCATTTTAATTAGAAAAGTGTAAAACTATGGTGTTTTTTTGAATGCGAACTTTCGCCCCTGCCTAGGTTCTGACCTGAATCTGGATTCTGAGATCAATCCTGATTTTATTTGTCAAATGTGTAACTAAAATAAAGTTTCAACACATCACAGCTTACGGGCCGTAGTGATAAGATAAATATTGTCTTCTTTTTGCCCCAGTCATGAGGGAAACTTAATTCTTATATTGAGCAGCCGTGGCGCAGTGATTAGAGCATGGAACTCGTAGTACAAAAGTTTCGAGTTCGAATCTTGCTCGAATCATATACGTTATCGGTTAGGCTTGAAATGGGGAACCAACTCATTAAATGCTTACGCTCTTGTGGCAGTGCTATGTGATAAGACCATTAGAGTATTCTTAAATGAAAATAATAAAAAAGTTTATATAGAAAAGACGAAATTGTATGCATTTTTAATTATGTAAAATATTTTGACAAATATTTAGAACATATTATTCTGTATTGTTCTCGGGATCAACCAAGGGTTGCAGTACAGATGATAGTGAAATAAACTTCTTTGTTGTTGCGGTGGACTTGTTGGTACAATTTTCTAATTTATTTTTTTTGAGTCGCTTAGCAGCATTGGTAAGTCGCAGTTGTTTTCTTTCGCATTTTTCTCTTTCCTGTTGGATTTTTTCTTGACAATATTTCAGCTGAGTATGCTTCTTGAGAAGTTAAAATTAAGAATCTAAGCTGACCTTCTCTGTTCGCTATCTTTTTCTGTGCGGTTGCCTAAGGATATGTCAAGATATCATTAACTCCTTCACCTACATTGATAAAAAAACATATTCAATAAAAGTACAAATATTTAAATAACTTTCAAAATTTTGAATTATTTTAAAATTAAAAAGTTATCAAAAGTAGCATTATTGCTATGAAATTATTGATCACTTTGTGAAATGATTAACTTACCAGGCTTAGGAAGAGTTTGCAAATGGAAAACCTGAAACTGTCGTAGAAGTTTGGTGGTTCTAAGATTTCTTTTTCTTTTCGCTTAGTAAGATTGGTAAAACTATTCACAATGAATTCAACATTTTTTTCTTCAAATGGATTGACCAAACATGCAAGCTGCATGAACAACAGTTTCTGATTTCAATTGAGTAATCTTCTTTAGTGCTATTTTTTAATTGTTCTAGATGATTAGCAACTTTTTCAGCATCCATAGAAGCATAAAAGTCTAAAAAAATTAGTTTCTTGAACAATTGATTATTGGAATTCCTAAGAAAAACATACCTAACATATCAAAATACAAATTAATGTTTAGCAGGCAAAACCATGAATCTAACAAACCTATAAAAAACAACTAAATAAGTACACATAATACAGAAATATATAAAGATTTTTGCTTTATCAATTTGCTAAGTTTGTAAAATTGATTAAAGTTGTAGTAAAGTAAAACAAGATTAGTTATTTTTAAAGTTGTTATATATTTTCCTATAATATCAGCGTAGTGTGCGACATAACGGGGCAGTTATGTCTTAAGCCTGATATCTTAGCTTAAAATTACTTTTTTTTTTCAAAACTATTTAAGATAAAACATTTTAAATTATTGTGCTTTATTATTATAAAAAAAAAAATTAGTTTTAGCATCAGTAAGTTTGCGAAAAATAAAATTGGCGTAATTAGGGGTCGTCCATAAAGTACGCATGCTCATAGGGGGAAGAGGGGAGGTCTTCAAAAAGCATACGAAAGCGTATAGGGGGGGGGGGGCTCATTTTAAAAATACGTACTTCGAATTTCTAATTTTACACAATTAATCAGCTAGTCAATAAAAAAGTTAAAAATTTTTTTAAAAAAGTTCTGACTAAAGATTCTAGTTTGCCAACATAAAAAGATGTACAGTAAAAGGAATAGAAGGTATATTTCTCTCTATGCACTCACATGCATGGGCGCCCGCAAGATTTTTTGATGTTCCAGATAAACCACTTCCACACATTGTGCAAAATCTAAACTTAAGTATGTTTATACCTATGCCATTTGAAAAGGTTTTGCAAACAATTGTTATGGCGGTAGTCTGGGAACAAAAAAGCCCTCAAATGCTTGCATCCCTTCCCCTGCCCAAACGTGAGGACATTAATGTAGTAAAATTTTCCGACCCTCGACCTCTGAAAAAAATAAATAAACGAGGGGTTGTACATTTTGCATCAACATTTACATCGGCATTTTGTAATTTACAATATTTTCAACGAAATTTAAATTCTGTCGATAAATTTGAATTTAATTTTAGATCGTTAAGTTAAAAATTTTACTACAGTAAGTGCCCTCATGTTTGAGCAGGGCGGCAAGCGTTTCATGGGCTATTTGTTGACAGCTCTCCGCCATACCAATTTTTTACAAGGTCTCCTCATTTGGCATAGGTATAATAGGTTGCCTATTTTTTGAGTCAACAAAAACAGGTTTTAGCAATGCAATGGCTAATAGGTCGGAAACCCCCCGCCTTCCCGTCAAAATAAAAAAACGTGTCATTGGAGTCTCAAAATCTTCCAAATTTTACCGCTAGGTTTTGCTTAAAAAAAAAAAATGGCAAAAGGGCATAAAATTTGCTGCTCCCCTACAACACCTCACCCCCTCTAATTACGTGTCAAATTTCAGAATTTTCGGCGTACGTACTTTATAGACGACCCCTTACTAAAGCGATGCAATGACAAAAGATTTATCTTGTACTATTGCGAATTCACTTTATTTACAAAAATTTTATATTTCTAAGAGAGTATTTTATATCCTCTTTTAGAATCTGGTGTTAAAAAAAAAATATCTGGAATTTTTGAATAGTATTAATTTCAGTAAAATGACTTTTATGGTGCATATCGAGGTAATAAGTTATTTATATAACTGACTATATTACTACCATTTTGTGATGCTGTTTATAAATTGATGATTTTATTTTTAGTCTAGAATATTATTTTCTTTATTTCAAAAAGCAATATTTTATAAATTCAAAGAAATTTGTTATTTTTATAACTTAACTTTAATTATTAATAGTGTTTAATGTAAACAACGATGGTAAGAAATTACATTAGAAGATCAGTTATCCAAAATGAGATGAAATGCAGTTTTAGTTAAAGAGTAAAAAAGAACTTAGAACTAGAAAAACTGCTGCTACATATGGCATATTTAAGTTTGCTCTACATTGGAATATTGCTAATAAGCCAGCTCATCAAAAATACTGCCAAATAGGGGTTGTCCATAAAATACGTAGCCAAAAAATCTGAAATTTGACACCCCCTCCCCCTTGTTGCCATGCGTACTTTTAAGTCCCAACCCCCTTAAAAAATTCGTACGTTTTTCATATACCCCACCCCCAATTAAAAAAAAAAGGTGGAAGAGATACGCTAGATACTTTAAAAGTATCAAAGGTACCTCCTCCACCATTTTTATTTCAATAAATTTTTATATTAAAAAAATATATATATAGGCGGGGGTGGGGGTGGGGGGTGGAATATATAAATTATTTATACGACTCCAAAGCCCTTTGTTAGCGGCAAAGGAACCCAATTAACAAAATATCATCAAATATATACAAATATAAATTTAAATAAAATTAAATCTTGCAAAATCGGAGAAATCGCTTGATCGAGTGGAAAATGTTTTGAGCAGTGACAAAGGAGACGCGAGTTCGATTCCCAGTAAAGTTCTATTTTACCTTTTTTGTTTAATAAGACGCATTTTTTCAAGGCAGACGTTTTTTTCAGGCACCCCTCTTTAGTAAGTCCGTAAAAAGCGAGAAGAGTAATATTGAAAACAAGGCTTAAAACCCAGTGCCGAGTGTAGGTTACACATACCCCGTAATTAGAGGGGGTGGAGTTTTGTGGAAGAGCAGCAAATTTAATGCCCTTTTGCTATTTTATTTTAGCAAAACCTAGTGGTAAAATTTGGAAGATTTTGAGACGTTTTTTTTTTTTTTTGAAGGGAGGGGGGTCTCCGACCTATTAGCCATTGTACTGCTAAAATCTGTTTTTTTGTTGACTCAAAAAATAGGCAACCTATTTTTTGCACATGCATGCACCCATGCCACCCCTTATATATTGGCCCTGAGTATACTCAGGGCCAGTATATAAGGGGTGGCAAGATTTTTTGATGTTCCAGATAGGACATTGTGCAAACTCCAAACTTAAGTATGTTTATACTTATGCCAAATGAGGAGACCTTGTAAAAAACTGGGATAGCGGAGACCTGTCAATAAATAGCCCTGAAACACTTGCCCCCCCCCCCCCTGCTCAAACGTGCGGGCACTTATGTAGTAAAAATTTTAACTTAACAATTCTAAAACTAAATTCAAACTTATCAACAGAACTTAAATTTTGTTGAAAAAATATTGTAAATTATAAAAGTTACGTCGATGCAAAATGTACAACCCCTCAATTATTTTTTTTTCAGGGGTCGGGGGTCGGAAAATTTTACTACATTAATGCCCTCACGTTTGGGCAGGGGATGGGATGCAAGCATTTAAATACGCTTTCGTACGCTTTTTGAAGACCTCCCCCTCCCCCCTATGAGTTAAACTAATGAGCTAACTAAAAAACTATGAAACTAGGGCAAAACTAAGATATATATATATATATATATATATATATATATATATATATATATATATATTATATATATATATATATATATATATATATATATATATATATATATATATATATATATATATATTAGTTTTGCCCTACCTAATTTTTAGAACAATTTCTTAAGTTTGTTCAATGATTTGTAATAAAACACAAAATTTTTTATTTATTTTTGAAATTTATAAAAAATAGTGTTAGCTATGATTAGTTTATCCGTAACTATCTTTTGTTTCTTAAATGTCCTTAAATACCCCGCTCGACCCTATAAAGATTAGGTTATTATATAACTATAAATATATACATTTTTTGTAATAAGTATTTCTATTCATAGTCATATGAACTTGTATCATAAATTTTCGTTCTTAATAGTTGATGAACTAATATTCATTAATACAAATATTCATTAATACAAATATACTCTTATTATAATGTTGTTTTTACTTCTTCAGTTGCCAGTCATCATTAATTCGTCATCATTTATGTTTAATCTTTCTCCGATTTATCTTTTGAGCAAGGATTCTAAAATAATATCACGATTGTTAATTATAAGGAAACATGATATAAACATGATTTTTATGTTACTATTACATTTGAATTTATCAGATAAATAAAAGTCATTAAGATTAAATTTAACCTTCAGCCGTCTTGGCTTGTTATCTTTTATGTAAATCAAATATAATTAATATCATAAAATATATAACAATTGATACCATTAAAAAAAAGTTTTATTTTATGATATAAAACCTTTTTCTTCTATATTTATTATTTACCTCCCCATAACCTAGGAAACCATTACAGTTGAAAAATCTTTTTGTTTAATTACTGATCAAAATGAGAAATAAAGTGTGTAATTGTGTGTCATTGTGTGTAGTTGTGTGTAACTGTGTGTAATTGGGAATTCTTTTTCGAAAGAGCAAAGGTTCTTACAGACAACGATACAAAGCGAATTATTTTCACAAATTAAAAACAATCAAAACGTTGAAACTTCAAATGCGCCTATGTGCGCCATCATTAAACTGTATTTTTGTTTTCTCTAAATGTAAAAAACTCTAACCAGCGCAATTTTTTGCAAAACATCAATATATTATGTGAGTATATACAAAAGTTTAAAATTTAGATCTTACCCGGAAGTTATTTAGCTCAAATTCCAAAAAAATTCTGCATTAACCCCTGCAATTAGTTATGTACCTGCACAATGAAATGCATTATTTACAAGAGAATTGTATCAGCATAATAACTTATGTTATTAATTTATTGGTACTACATTGTTTAAAAAATATTTGTCTACGTGCACAATTGACTTTTAAAAGATCTTCTAATTTGAACACTGTTCTTGTAAAAAATAATTTAATAATCATATCAAAATACTAAGAACTTCTTTAATATCAAGTTTAAAATATAACAGTTAATTATTTTACATGATAATAATAAATAAAATTTACAAATAAATATTTTAAAAATGTTTATATACACGAGCATTTACACAAAACAGTTTATTTACAAAAAATTTTTACAACATATTTTATAAGTTATGATTATAAAATAAGCAAAAATTAGTTTTTTTGCATCAAAAACAAATTATAAAGTGAAAATAAACAAAAGTAAATGTAAATAGTACGCCAAAACCTCGTTTCATTTAATCAAATTTTTGTAAAAAACAATGCTTTTTTTTTTTACTATTATAATTAATTTCCGTTATTAGCTAAACTTTTTTAAATTTTGTTTTATAAAAACCACTCCTAAAGAAATCATTACAAAAAAAAAAAAAAAAAAAGTATATATATATTTACACAGTTTTTAACGTATTTACAAGCGAATTTAAGTTATATAATTATAAAAAGAAAAGTTATGATAGGAATCATAAAATTTTGAAAAACATTAAACATTTTGAATTTCATCTACAGTATTGTTTCTGATATCGAGCGACGAAGATGATTCAATAATTGATTTTAAAGATGAATACCGTGAATCAATAGCTGAGAAGGAGAGATTACTAACACTTTGTCTAATAAGTTTTCCCTAAAAAAAAATATTAAAGTTAGTTAAAAAAAAGTTTTTTTAAGAAATAATAAAAAAAATTCATTATATATTAAAAAAAAAAGTTTAATAAAAAAAAAATGTTCAGGTTTTTTTGAAAAAAAAAAATATAGGTACTTTCTTGAAATAAAAAAATACATTTAAGAAGGTTATTTTTCTTTAACTTTATTTTCAAATATTAATATACTTCTTATGTATTTTATTATTATTAATAATTTGGCATACAAATTTTCTGAATGGCCTCATCCACGATCAGTTTAATATTGTTACAGGGTTATGCAGAAATATGAAATAAATTATGCTGAAATATAAATTAATTTATGCAAAAATATAAATTAAATTATGCGGAAATATAAACTAAAAAAATTCTTAAATATAAATTAAAACAAGAACATAAAAATGAAAAAATATAAATAAGAAAGTATAGTATTTAAATAAGAAATAAACAAAATCCTTTAATTTTTAAATAAACTCATTCCTTGTGTTTTGCTTTATAATTTTATATTTAATTTTTTTAAATTAATTTTCTTATTTTAATTTATTTTTTCGCATATTTTATTTTATATTTCCCTATAAATTCGTTTATATTTCTGCATAATTTAAGTTAAATTTCCGCATAACCCTGTATATATATATATATATATATATATATATATATATATATATATATATATATATATATATATATATATATATATATATATATATATATATACATACATATATATATATATATATATATATATATATATATATATATATAATATATATATATATATATATATATATATATATATATATATACATATATACTAACACATTATATAAATTGGATAAAAAATTTATTATGGCTTTTTATATTTCTTTTTTTTTTCTTTTTATATTTCTTTAAAATTTTCTTTCAATAAAAAAAACTTTATAATTTTTTTTTATTAAGTATTTACTTTTTCCGACAAAACATGTACCATAAATCACATAAATAAGTTTTTTATTAAATTTTTTTTTAAAACAAACTATTTATAAAAAAAATCATATTTGACAAAAAATCTTCAACATAATTTACCTTTGGACAACCAGCTTTAAAAGAACATTTTTCATGATTTTTGGATAAATACTTGATTACCGATTCTCTTAGTTCGTTTATAAAAAATTCATTTTTTAATCCTTTTTCTGAAGTGAAAGTTTTATTTGAAATTATCTTTACAAGTTTAAGAACATCTTCAGGTATTTTAAAACCTGCCGTTATAGTTACTTTTAAAAACGAAGGAATTAAATGTGCAATTTCAGAATAGTCATTCAGATAAATTGGAATAAATCGAGAGCAACTGTTGTTGTGATAAGCTAATCCATTTATCACTCGAACAGCAAATTCGTACGGTTTTTGATTTTCGAAATCTAAAAATTAAGATCATTCACGTAAAAGCTTTTGCTCAATTTTCATACATCATGTTAATATTTTATAAATTTAAACAATTTGCTATTTTATTAACTAAATTGTTTACCTTAAATACTAAAAGTAAATTATTAATGAGGATTAAAAAAAAAAGATTAGTGAGTTATCAAAAACTTACCTTCAGGATTTGAATAAGAACACGCAATTAAAATGTAATCACAAGTTTCAATGTTTTTTTGCATAAATGATGCAATTCCTCCATCGGAATCTATTTGAGATTGCTCAAGAGCTGCTAACTTCACATCAATCCCAAATGACTTTAAAACAAAAGTTAAATTTATCATGGCTTTATCTAGCAGATCGCAACCCGGCCGGTTAATGATTAAAACCGAAATATATTTATTGTTCTGTGCGACATCTGAGATTAAGTTATTTTCGTCTAAAAGAAAGTTAGTATATAAATCAATGCGGTAGACTGATAAAAAAAAAAAAACCTTTGCTTTTTGAAATTAAAACTTTTGCAATTTTTAAAAACATTTTTATATTCCTGATATATTTTAAAAGAATTTCTATGTATACCTTTTATTTTTGAATGATTTTCTAACAGCCAAGACTCTGACAAAAACTTATGAGTTTTGTATTGTTTATTACGCCAAACTTTAAAGTATATAATTAGGGCAAGTACTATTACAAAAGGAGCAGTCAATGTTGAAAAAACAAGAAGCAATGCATGTATTCCGCTGTGAATTTCTACAGTCTTGGTTATATTACTGAACTCGGCAAAGTCTTGGTTTCTCATTTTTTGCACGCAAACTTTTTTCAATGAGTTTATTGCATCAGCGACACTTTTATTATTTGAAACTTTCTGATTACAAATTTCTTCGGTTACTCGCAACATAAAAAGTAGTTCTACGTAAAAAGAATAAAATAGTTAAAAAAAAAAGATTTATGTAATGCACATGTTAAATATGCATTACATAAATCTTTTTTTTTTTAATATATGTTTTTTTTTTTTTAGTATACGACGTTAAGTCGTATTAAAATTATAATGAAAACAACTTTAAAGATAAAAAAGATTCGTACCGAATTGAGAACAATGAGTTAAGTTTTCATACGAAGCAGCTATAAAAAAAAAATGTTTTCTAGCTTAGTGAGTTTTTAAAAATACATTTATAAGCTTTTTAAACAAGCAGCAGAAATATTTACATTTATAAACATTTAAAACAAGCAGCAGAAAAACTTACGTTCATAAAAATTTAAAACAACCAGCAGAAATACTTACTGTCATAAAGTTCTTCTAGCGCATCTTTTTCACATTGACCTAAAGTTTAAAAAAGAACAAAATAAAGTTAAAATTAGTTGTACTAATATATTAGGCTGTATGTAAGATAAATTATATGGGAAGATCTGTCATTATTTGGTTTTATATGCAAAACCCATTTGGCGGATATCATTTGGTTTTCAAGTTTAGGGTTTAGTCAAAGTATCTCTGTTGCCAAAAACACCATATTTGTCGTTGCTGCAATTTACAACAACAGCAATAAAAAATAGTTATTTTATTATTTTGATCACTATGTCAAGTTGGGTGGGGCTAGTTAAGCATAGGGGAAAGTTAGACAATTAAATTATTTAAAACAATTATTTTTCGTTTTGGCTAAAATATCCACTATGGTTACAAACATGAATACTTCTTAAGACGAATTTTTCTTTTAACGTTTCTTTTGAGCTGACTTTATTAAACAATGAAAGTATGTAGAGCAAAATAATTTATAATTACAAAACCTTATTGACTTACTGCCAGGTGTCCTTATTGTCATTGATATTAGATGTCCAGTTGGTAAATAAATTGAACTTATTTGAATTTCCTCACCAGGTTTAACAAGAACTGATACTTCAGGTATCTGAAATAATGTATAACATTTATTGGTATTTTTTTAAAATAAGTCACATGATAATAAACAGATAGAAAAAGCGTAATAAAAAAAAATATATAAAATTTAGCTAGAAAACAAATCAAAAAATCAACTTACATGTTCATATTCCATAAAGTAAAATGTCTGTGAATAATTTTTTGCATTGATTTGAATAGCGGCCCCCCAACAGTCTAAACACATTTTTTTTTCTCTTAGTTTCAATAATATAAATTTTTTTGTCGTCAATTTTTTGTCGTCATTTTTTACAATCGGGTCGAGAAACCAACAAATTTTTAAACTTTTTTTTTTGAACTGTTCATTAAACAAAAGGCATATGTTTACAGGTGTTTAATTTACTACAGGCTAAAAAAAAAATAGAAATTCCTACCTTAGGATAAGATATGTGGTTTCCCTATAGTAAGGTATAACTTTCTACCTTATAGGTTAGAAAATTATACCTTTTAGGTAAAAAATCGAATAATAAATCATTATTTTTAATATAATTTTATACCTCAGAAGGTATAAAATTATACTTTACGAAGGTATAAAACTATACTTATATGATATACCCTAAAGTAGAAATCTCTAACTTTTTTTTATTAGTATATAATCTTTTTTTTAATAAGTTATGTATTAACTAAGCAGTGCTTATATACTACTGAATTTATACGGGTATGCTTGACCACGCTAGACCAAACTTGATTTAAATTATATTATGTAGAATTATATAATATAGTCTCACATAAGTAGTTGAACAATAAACCTGTTTATATAAATTGTTTCAAATTTTTCTGCTGTATAAATTTTATTTTTACTTATTTAAATGTTAGTTATTAAAAAACTTAATTTTAAAAAAATGAAATAATTAAAAAACTATTTAACTATTAACAATAAAGAATAAAACGGCAATACAAACCTTGAAAAAATTGCTTTGAGAAACTCTTTTCATAATAAACATGCAAAGCATCTTTGCCTTCAGTTGTTATTCCGAAAGTCGCTTGTAAAGTGTTTTCTTCTAAAAGAATACGTTCCGCGCACTGATGGGAACGAGAATTTGAGCATTTTTCTGCAAATACCTTTGCATCGAGAGCAAGTTCTATACGAATAAATTTTAATTTTACTATGACTTCAGCGAATACAAAAAAGTGAAAACAATATAAATTGTTTAAGTACGACAATATTTTATAATAAACTTAATCAAGCAACAAGCACTCACTTTCATCTCGAAGATAAGTCTCTTCAAAATATTTTTTTGTACAAACGTTTTCTACTTCTAAACATAAATATAGAAAAACTATTTATTCTTATTTAAATTAAATTGTAGCATAGATTTACAAAATATATGTGATATCACATGTTGTTCAAACAATTTAACTATCAGGTTATAGGATAAGGTTTTAGGTTACTGGTATTAGTTTTTTTGATTCTATTATTAAAGCAGCCCAGACACAGACAGACGCATTTTTAAACACATACATACAAACGCACTCTCTCACACACATACGCACGTACACAATTTTTTCCAACATACACACAGATGGTCTCTCTCACACTCATAAACACAAATACTCTCTTGCACACATACACACTGAAACACTCTCTCGCTACAGAAACATATACACAGACACATTCTCACATACATAAAAACATACACACAGATACTTTCTCACGCAAACGAACACGCGCAAATATAACTGTTTGATATGTTGTTTTGAAAAATAAATAGTTACCTATTTTTGTTGCATTGAACGGTTTTCCCTAAAAATAATTACAATTTGTTGAAAATTAATAAATGAAAAACAGTTTTAAATACATCTAACTTATGTTAATGAACCAATGAAAACAAAAGCATAATTTACGCACCATTATAGTCGGCAACATCGCCACTAATTGAAAAACACAAATAGCTGATAACATCTCCATTATTTTAATATATATTAAACTAAAAAGTTTTTATTCATTGATTAAATAGTTTATGAAGTTGAAGCTGACAAAATAGATAAGATAGCTGAGATAATGTTATGTACTTTATTAGTAATTATTATTACTTTTTTTTGCGAATACATAAATACAATAAATATTGAACAATGAATACAGATGATCAAGGCAAGAAAAAGACACAGTTTGTCTTTTTGTCAAGTCCTATATCAACTTTAAGTCAAATAAAATTTTATAAACGTACATTGTTTTTTTATTACACGTCGCAATTATGGCGGGAAAACTACAGCGCTTTGCGCGTAAAGCAAAAAGCAATGACGTAAATCGATGTATAAAGTTAGTAACAAACTTGTTGCACAAAAACAGGTCTTTTGAAAAAACAAAAAAATAATAAAATGTTTTTTTGGTTTTTTCAAAAAAAAGAATTAAAAAATTAGGTCTAAAACATTGGTGTAAAAAAAAAAAACACTGTTAAATGATATGACAAAACGGTTAGTTTTTTAGTGAAATAAAATTGTATTGAATTTAAAACAACCTAAATTTCATTAAGCGCCAAAACAAATGCCTATGGAAAAGAAGAAGTTAAGCAAAACAAACTGAAAAACGCGCGCTTTAAACTTCAGCAAAAAATTTCCTTCAGTACAAATTTTTTGACTGTTCAGCAGACAGCAATATTTTGCAAATTTGATGATTTATACCATAAACAAACGCGGCAATGTAAACGAATATGGTTTAAAATTTTACAATCATAAATGATTTATTATTCAAAGTATTAAAGTGATTCTTGATTTGATTCTTTCATCGAAAATCAATTATTTGCAACCATTAAAACCTGTATATACAGAAAAAAGAAAAAGAAAAAGATTACACTTGTAATTATAATGTATTATAGTGTTTCCATTATAAAGTGTGTCCACTATAGTGTGTCCACTATAGTGTGTCCACTATAGTTTGTCCACTATAGTGTGTCCACTATAGTGTGTCCACTATAGTGTGTCCACTATAGTGTGTCCACTATAGTGTATCCACTTTAGCGTATCCATTAAAGCTATAACTTTAATTTATTTATAATGATTTATAAAATGTAACCAAAGCATCCAAAAAACCAGCAAACTTAAAAAAATAAAAAACTTAAACGTAACAAAAAAAAAAAAAAAACTACTGCCAAAATCATAAATTATAACGTACTTATTTGCTCAGTAATTGTAGAGAAATCTATAGCCTCTTTAGAGATGTATTATTGAGATCTAAGAATATCTCTATTGATAACACAGTACTCATAATAATTATTGATCATTGTCATCGATCATATGAATCTTTAAAAAAATTTCACCACCTGTTAGATGTTACTTAGTTTAATTATCTAGTAGATACACTATCCTATTACTAAATCTAAGTATTTAAATATCTCGAGGTAATGTTTTTTATATTATGTGATGTTTAATAAATTCATAACAAATGAATTATGTATATACATTTTTTTCTGCTTTTTAAAGTTTACGTATAATTTACACTGATTTTTCACAATAGTTTTTTCAAATACTTCTAAATATTGTTTGTAACATTCGGGATAAAAATAGTAAATAATTCAGTGTTTATCGCGTACCGGCGATGTTTATCACCGCATACCGGCGATGTTTACCGCTAACTTTTTAATTGTTATAAATTTTTAAGCACATTTTTTAAAAATATATGTAAATAAACTTACTAATTATTTCAGTAATGACACATTTTACTAGACATATTCACCTAACAAGATTTAAACAGAACGCTTTAATTACATGTTTTTCAGTTTTCTTGTAATCATTGTTAATTTACCAAAATGATAAAAATCCTGATACTTAAAACCCAAAAGCGTAAACTCCTAATTAAGTAAAATTTTCTAAATGTTAAAAACAACTTCTTGTTAAAATGCTTGAAACTGTGATTTTAAATTTTGAGAAAAAAAATTAACTCTTGAACGCACGTTTGTTCAAAACAGAATTCGAAAAACTTATAACACTCTTTTTATCATAAAAAACTTGTGTTGTTTTCAGGCATGATAAAACACTAATCAAAAAGCGCTCTAAATCTTATTCAGCAGAGTATCTTTGACATTCGAAAGTTTCCTAATATTTAACATTTTTAACATATTTGCAAGCTGCGAAAGACTTGCTCAAGTTTCACGATTCGGTCCTGACGCAGAGCAAAAAAAAATATTTTAAGATTTGTTTTTGTTGTTGTACAATTTAAAAATTTTAGATTAAATATTTTGAAAATGATATAAATAATTTTGGATTAAATATTTTGAAAATGATATAAATAATGTTTATAATAGAATAACAAGTTTCAGTTCAATATTCTACTTAAAATATATTCATAAACAATTCAACATAACTGTTTTGTTGCAAAAAGGTGTTACTTATATGGATGGTTAAGCGCCAAACCTGCCTATACAACAAATATGTTAAGACGAGGTAATTAGACGCAAAGTTTAAATGTCTATAACAAAAGCCACTAAACCAAAAAAGTTAAAAGTATTTGCAGCTAATTGCACTTAAAAATTTTAATTATAGTATATTGGTGTTAGCAAAAAAACACTACTTAAATCTTTTTTTAACATAAACTAATTTTTTTTAACTTTGTTGGATAGGCAGGTTTGGCGCTTAACCATCCATATGTATGTCATGGTAACATTTTTTTATGTTAATAAGCCATTATGTTGCTTAGAACGATAAACATAAATAACCTCTTAATAGACGCTTGCCAAAATAGTTCTAACAAAACTAGCTCCTTTTCCATACTGCTTAAATTCACTGCCCTTGCGTTGCAACTGAGTTTTGCAATATGCTGCACTTAATTCGTGCATTTTGTAGCGCTATTGATAGAATAGGTCACGGTAGTGATAAAATAGATCACAGTAGTAATAAAATAGATCACATTAGTAATAAAATAGATCACGGTAATAATAAAACAGATCACATTAGTAATAAAATAGATCGTAATATTGATAAAATAGGTCACGGTATTGTAAAATTATAATTGTTTATAATTTAGATATTGACAAAAGTAAACAAATAGCATTTAAATTCTATGTGAGCATACTTTACTTTTTTAAATTTTTTTGTTTCATTATATTTGTTTCGACACACAGCATGTTCGACAAGCTGCATGTTGCTCTTCCAATCTTGTTGTTTTTACACAGCATGCTCGACATGTAACATATTGCCCTTTCATTTCTGCTTCAAAAGTGTATAAGTTAACTCCTTAGTGAAATCCAAATGTAATGCTGGTTAACTAACAATTTCAATGTCAGTAATAATATTTAATTACTGTTAAACAAATGTATAAATCATTGAAAACTAACAATTTTTTTTAATGTTAATTTTTATTTATTTATTAATTTAAATTAACTCAAACTCATCAAATTAAAAAAACAACAACCATTGTTTAGTATTTTTTTCAGATAATTTTTTTCATCATCAATTCAATTATTAAAATGGTTCAAAAAAAAGTTAAGAAGTAAACTAAGTATTATAATTTTCATAATTTTTGCGTAAAATTAATAAATGTGTTTATTATTTTTAAGTCAGACTTTTTTATTGCACAAACACTCTTAGTCATTTGTTGGTAGTTTCCAAGTTCCTTTTAATAACTAAGTATTAATTTTTAATTCATAATTCGGTTTAAGAAGTAAATAGAACCCCATAGCTTAAACTTGGCTTGAGCAAGGGCTACTATCAATATTATAATAATATATATTAACGGATACAAATAAAAAAATAAAATAAAAATGGGTCATAAGTTTTTTTATTTTTTAAATCAAATTGCCATTATTTATACATTTGGGCCCCATAGCAGTGGCTATGGTCTGGTGTAAACATTTCCTGACTTAAAATTTATAAGAACTCTAATTTTCAACTCGTAAAATTTGCATTTATGTTTGTATATTATATAGAAACATTTAAAAATTATTATATATGAATATCAAATAGGATATATATATATATATATATATATATATATATATATATATATATATATATATATATATATATATATATATATATATATATATATAAATGAATGATTTACATGCAACTATCTTTGAATGTCAATAAAACAAAAACCTTATTGTTTTATAAATTGATTAAGGAAAAAAATATCCCTCTTATACTGCCCACACTGCTCATTAATAAAAGTAAACTAAAAATTAATTTTCCGTGAGTATTTTTGATATCAATTTTATAGTTAAAATTTTATAGATGAAATTTTAAAGTGTAAACTTCATAAAAAGTCAGTTAAAAGAAAAATTTCAAAGAATATTGCTGTTTTATACTGTTAAGTCATTCCTAATTATAAAGTCCTTGAAAAATTACACAGCTACTTAATTTTTGTGTTTGTATTTTTCATTTATACACAACTACTTAATCTATGGCAACATAGTTAAGGCACAAATCACACTAAACTAACCCAACCATACAGCAAACAAAAATATGCCTGCAGTATGTGCACTTAATTTTAAAACTAAACATTAATCTTGTTTTATAGTTCATGGATAAAACAAAATATGGGTTGTCTAAAATATTTGATTTTTATTTTACAGAAACTAACCATAAATATATATATATATATATATATATGTATATATATATATATATATATATATATATATATATATATATATATATATATATATATATATATATATATATATATATATATATATATATGTATATATATATATATATATATATATATATATATATATATATATATATATATATATATATATATATATATATATATATATATATATATATATATATATATATATATTTATTTATTTTTATTTAGGTGCCCCAAGAAGTCCTTACAGTCTTATCATAGAGTACCGCGGTTGAGCATTTAATTGGCAGTTCACGCCTCTTTCCTAACCGATGTCGCAAATTTTGCCAGAGGTGGGGTTTAAACCACGGATTCTTTCTATTTTTTTAGTTACTATTTTAAAAAGAGTTTCCATATTTTTATAAAAATAAAAAAATATTGGAGTCATCTATATTTCTTCATTTGAATCGCATCATCTCTTCAACGGATATTTTTTGGTGTGAAATCTGAACCGCGAATTGCAAACTGTGAACCGATAAAAAGTATATCATCAGCAAGCCATGCAGTTTTTTTTAAATATAATTACGACTAAACTATATTTGTCGGTCGATTTCTTTACGTCTTCTTATACATAAAAAAATATGTAAATATAATTTTAAATAAACAAAATCTGCTTCTTTAAATGTTTTAAAAATATTTACTATTCTTAAAGTTTATATTTGAGTTTAGAAACTTAACGCACTTAAAAGAAACATAGTTACATAAAGCCAGACAATGCTGAAGGTTGCCCCAAGTTTGAGCTCCAAAAATAATTTGTCCTTTGCTCGTTAATTCAAATGTTTTCCGAATTTTTGTGTGGCTCTGCAAATTATAGAATCTGTGTTAATTACCATTGCCTTATGAAAGTTACTATAGTTACCATAGCCTCAGGAAAGTGAATTTTTTGAATTTTAGATGTTGGAATAAAACGTCGTATTAACATACGATTCTATTGTAGTAAGAACCCATAAAATACCAACTAACAAAAACTTTAATACTAAACTATACTTTTATAATAAATGCTAAACTATAGTGGCAGCTACAAGATTTGATCTAAAATAAATTCAAATAATACAAACAAAACATTTACAGACAAACTTTACAATAGAATTAGATAAGAATTTTTCAATAAATAAAGGTAACTTCTAGGTAACACATTAAGAATAACTGAACCATTAAAAAAAAAACTCTTAGACGTTGTTTAAAACTTCTAAATTTTGGCATCAACCATAATCTATATAATTTAATTAAAATAAGGTTGATTAATAAGAAATATATATAACTGACAGTTATTGATAGGCATCAAGTTTTAGGCAATATTAATCAGTTATATTTTTTCTGGAAAAAGTGTTGCTTATATAATAATTTAATCATGCAAAATCTATATTTAAAAATAAAGTAGATGTAAAATAGCGGTTTTGCTCCACTTTGGGTGGGTTTTGGCTCCAACTTGGCTTGCAAGTGCGCACAAGCTAAACAGTGACTACTATAAACATATTTTTTACATTAGATTGCAAGCGCGCACTAATCAAAAGGTGATTACTATGGGGCCTTAACGCCGAATGTAGTAGCTGTGCGCTAATTTTTACTATAGTAAGTAGCAGTTTATGCTGCCTAAAATATTTCTTTGGACAGTTTTATCAAGCGTCAATTCCATAGAAACATTTTAGAGTTTTGTTTGGCTTTAAATATACTTATAATGAATAAGAAATTATCATCAGTATACTAAAGCTCTAAAGGATACTGGCGTGGAGTTTCTGCCATTAAAATGCTCGCAACAACCGTAAAGTTTCTGGCCGCTGGAAAATGGTTAAGGAAGCAAACTGTATCGAAAAATTATTTAGCAGCTCCGAGCTACATACCAAAACCAACTATAAATGAAAGCAGCCCGAATAAGTTCATCAGGCAGACTTACTATATTTACCATATGACAAAGTTAGCCGACAAACTTACAAATACGCTATAACAGTTATCAACGTGGCAAGTTGCCATAAGGAAGCTGAGCCCCTCACAAGCAAGACAGCAACTTCAGTTGCAGATACTTTAACTCGTATATATGGAATTTATGCGAAAAATATGGGAGCAACAAATCAACTTCTCATGAAGCATAATGTTCAGGTGCGACGAGGCGCAGCCGCAAACCATTGCGAGCAGGGGATTATTGAGCGTTTTATTCGTACTTTAGCAGAAAGGCTATTTGGTACACAGTATGCTTAAGAAATGTTAATGGCAGTGCATGGTTCTTCTGAGAGATCAGCCATTTAGGTAAAGTCATTACCATCAGTGTTAACCGCTCTCAATAATGAGACAACTTCGCTGATAGGTAAGAAGTCTAAAGATGCTATCAAATCTACTAAAGTTCTTCATACCCCATCACAGGCAGCCTGTAGGGCTATTGGTCTTGAAGAGCATCCAATATCTATTGGCGCTCTTGTTCGATACCTTTATGCACTAGGTGAGTTGGAAGGTGGGCGTTGACGAGCTACAGATCCAATTTGGTCAATGACTACTCACGCAATCGATTCTGTAATGAAACAGAAGGGTCAGCCAGTTCTTTATCATCTTGTAGACGGACCTAAACGGTGCTTTTTTTGTGAAGAGCTGTTTATTTTTCCAGATGGAACTTAGTTACTACTAAACCGAATCATTAAGCAATTAGGCTGTTGCGTAGTGACCATAAGTTAGGGTAGTGATACCATTTTAATGGATCCATTTTTCAGTGTCTAGAGGAGATAGTGAAGTTTTAATCAGTCCATACACACCAATTTGATGCCCTTTGCTATTTATCCGAACTTGTGCATGTTTCATTTCTTTTTGGTCTTCAAGCCACAGCTTGTACGACTCATACTTAAGATCCTTTTATCCGCGTAAAGCAATTGAGCCTCTGATCCGTTTTCAGCTTTGGTTTGGGTATATCAAAAGTCATACATGAGATGCTTGCTATTATCAAGGACAACTTGCCCAACATGTATTGGGCGGTTTAGCTTTAGTTTTGCTTTTGTGCTATTTATGGCAGCAAGATTACCATAAAATATTTTATGGCTTAGGTATGCAGGGTCTGCAACAAGCTTTCGGAAGCAATCTTCTTCACTGCTGCGGACAAGGTTGACGCGTATTCGTTTCTGCAAATTTTCCATCGTCTTTTTCCAAAGACACTGTCATTCATAAGGTTGAAGATGTTTTTTTCAAACTTAGAAGCAGCTTTTATTTTTAGGTCTTTATTAAGCTGGATGTACGGAGCCATCCAAGGTTCTTGTTCGAACTTTATTGCCCGATGAATTTTAGTAACTCTCATTTATAGCGATTGATACAGTTTTAGATTGCGATAATGCACAATGTACTTTTCCTTTCGCCGAAGTTTAGGAACTAGTTTTTTGCACTCGGTGATATTGGTCTTTAGCTCCTCTACTAGTTTTTTCTGGTATTCACTAAGCCATTTTTTGGATACGGTAAGAGTTCAGGAGCAAGTAGGTAGCCGTTGTGAGTATCATGCAAGTGATGAGGATAGTCGATGTCACACTCGAGTACATAGCCTTTGGGTGCATCGTCAGGTGTTGCTAGAATTTCTTCGATTGATTGCTCACACCAATGGAAGCCGCTTTCAGGTAAATAATGCATCATAGCCCACCCATACAAAATATTGGCGTCAAGGTATGAAATATAGGTATTTGGCTTTGAGCTATCATACTCTGGGCATCCAGGGATATTTACTTTCTCAAAGCGTTTCAAAACTTAACTAATAACACCTCTTAATCCCTTTTTAAAGAAGATATGCATGTCGATATCCGTTAACAGCTCAAAGCTTACACCTGTCTTTTTCAGCAAAGCGTCCCAAGACATACCCGGAAAATTAAAGTAGTGAGCTGGGTCGAGACCATAGCTTTGCATTGTGATAACATAAATTGCAAGCTATCAATAAAAGACAGCTAATCAATAGAGAAAGTAATATACTTCTCCATGGTGTTGGGTATATAACTAAATTTACCTTGCTCAAACTTACCAACAGCTTGTATGATGAGGTGACTGTCATATTCTCTCAAGATATGAAACACAACCGGTACTTTGGTTACTCCAGGCTTAATACGCACCTTTAGATTTCAACTTATGGGCAACGCTTGGGTATTTGCCCGTGATATGGCAGTGATAGTGGACTTTTTCTTCTTCTAGGCACAAACCACAGACATGACAATCCAATTCGCAAGCGAATGGCAAGTGATCAGATTCAGTCATTAGCGTTTTTTAGAAGTTTGCAAAGATTTTATTCCTTTCTTCTACTTCAACCTGTAGACTTGCCAAGAAATGCTTCACCACATTTTTAACTCTATATAGTATAGGAGCTTCAGCTTGCCCATCACTTCGAACCTTTACATAACAATAGCAGCAGGGGGTCTGTGTTGCAATCTAACGTGCGAAGCTGTTATTTGGATTAAGATTAGCGTCTTCTATCGGTATATTTAGGCACTTGAAATCAGCATAGATGATGTAGGGTACACGCATCTGCTCATGATTTTAAACTTAAGAAGATTTTTTCTAGGTTTAGGCATTAACGCTTGCTGAGGTTATTCACTAACCCCAAGATAGTCTTTGCGGCAAGCTTCCAACAGATCAAATCTTGAGAATACATGAAGCATCGACGACATGGGTGTTTTAAGACTTCATATTTGCTTGTATAATAGCACATCCTTGCTAAGTTTTTAATCCAGACATAGTGTGTTTTTTCTGGATTGGTCTCATCTACTATAAGTAAGAGGTCAATTGTAAAGCTTTCTCGCTTGCTGATGTAGATGGAATATAACCCTTTTTCCCATCTGAGTACGTTGACTGAGAGCTCAGAGTTTTTCCGCTTAGAACTGTCAGTAACTTTTACTGGAAAGCTAACATTTGTAAATTTTTCCAGCAATTCATTGATTTTTTCTGGAGCCTTTTTGAGCATCTCTTCAATATCATTTTTGTTTATGATAGACGTTACATCAGAATGAAGGTACACCGTTTGCTTTATAGTATTTTTTACTTTTTTTTATAGTGTATTTTCTTCTTTATTTTTCCATTTCAGCAACGAGGATAAATGATACTTTTTGACTATGTTCCTTAATTTCAGTTTCGACGAGTTTAGCGAAGGAGGGTTCTATATCAGAAAGGAACATCATTGCATCGGACTCTAATCTATGACCTGATAAAAGTTCTGCTTTATAATTTTTTAACAGATTGGCCTGCTTGTAGAGTCTGAAGGAAGGTAGCTCTTCAGGATTATCAAGCCTAAGGTCTTTAAAGAATTGAGACCAATCTTTATCAGTTAACTTTAGCTTTAGAACAGGTTGCGCTGCTGGCTTCGGAGCATGTCGCGGTGAAGTCCGCGGTTTAGACTCTAGTGGTAGAGTTTATCGCTGACAGCTCACACAGTAGTGCGTATACTAAGTCAATAAAATATTAAAAAAAAATAGTTCATACTGCGATGGCGCGCGACTCCGCGCGCTTTATGCTGCGACAGAGCACGATTCGGCGCGCGCGTTATGCTGCGACCCCGCTCGTCACTGAGGTGTGTTAATGTCAATGATAAGCTTTAACTCTTTATGTACACGCTTTATATCATCGAAAGGTAATTTTTAAGCTTTTTGATTACGGCTTCAACTGAATCACCACATGACTTATTTTTAACTCTTGAATATGATCTTTATTATGCTCATGCATTAAATCAGGACCTATAGTGCTTTTTATCACATCATTGCCAACAACGATTTCAATCAAGTGATTTCTATATCGATTTAGGATACTTACACTAGTGTAAACATTATCTTTATGAAATTCAGCAAGTGTATAAGTAACAAGTTTAGCATTAGTAGTATTTTGTTCAATTTTATCACTGTGAATATTAAATCCACAGGTCTGATTTATGTGTTCAGCATCTTTGAAAGAAATCAATGAGAAATGATCAACGATCTTCTCTTTACCTCGAGGTAGGGGTGGTAAATACTCGCTGAGGCGAACGGTTTCAATCACTTTCTTTAAACGTGTTTTAAGCTTAAATTGATCATTTCCAAGAAGTTGACTTACATATTGGTCAAATCAAGGAGAGCGCAGAGCTTGGTTCTCCTCAGCTCTTGTTTAAAAGCAGTTGCGTCAAGACTCATGGTATCGCAGCGGGTGGTGTACATGTACTTTAATGGAACTTTTTTCTCTAAATGGAAATTAATTATCCGCATAGACAACCATGTTCAATAGAAGCAGTCTAAACTCAGAATCATGTATTTCACTTAGGCATTTAGCCTTACCGCTGTAGCCACAATCTTTAAGCCAAGGTTTAATATCTTCGTAGATCAATTTCCTCGTGGATTCCAATTACAATGGCGGAACATGTGTAACGATTCCATACGTGGCCAGCACTATACAAGAAACAAACAATATTTTTTTTTTGTATGTATTTAAGTGCTCCCAGAAGTCCTTGCGGTCTTATCATAGAGCACCGCGGGAGAGCATTTAACAGGAAGTTCACACCTCTTTCCGTACCATTGTCGCTTGTTGGGCTAGCGCTGGCGTTGAACCGCGGACCTCTGGGTTCTGAGCCAGAACTTTAACAACTGCGCCACGGCTGCTCGTGGTATCCTTATAACCTAATAACCTTATAACCTAAAAATACTGCCTTACAGATAATGGTGTCATCCTATACACACACCCAATATGAGATAATTTTAACAATATTGAGAGACCCACTACACACAGCTGCTCTAAAAACTCATTTTTGACAATTTATTTTTAAACGTTGAGATCTTGGGCATTTGCCTAATAGATATTCAACTATATTAAGGTGTCGGTAGCGTATAGCTGTATCAAGTATGTTTTCATCCAACACAATGAAAATATTGTCGAAAATCCACTTAACAGTATTTAGATGCCCATCCTTACAGGAATATTGTACAATATCAAGTCGAGGACCTAAATTGAGTATATTTTGTTCTTTACTCGCCATGATACCCATTGCATCTATGCTTGTATCACCCATCTGCTCAATTGAGTGTAGACGTATTGTCGTATATAAGCGAGAAAAAAATTTTGAAAAAAGAATTAATGGAGCCTGATAATTGTATAAAGTACATTAATATGCTCATTAATGATGACGTCCCAAAAATCGATAAAGAATTAGCTACGATGTTATCATGTATAAACTATCTAATTAAAGACATACGATCGACTCGACATAGTGCAGAAGCAAAAAAATGGCAGCTGCTGTCGCTGTAATTGTTGAGGCTGAACTTCAGCAAAAAGACACCTTTAAGGATGCCTTTGACCAAGCCCATTCAACTTAGCAATAAGCAGTAAATGCCTGCCTCGTGGCTCTTAATGTAGCTCTTGTAGCTGCAGAACAGCCCGGCAATCACACTGATTTAACTGCAGCTATCCAAGCCTATAGTAATGCTCTTGGTCCTAGCGCAAACCCTGCACTAGTATTTCCTCTCCCTGAACCTGTCTTTAACTATGTTCTTCCTGAAAACGTAGCCCTCATCTGAGACTACGCACTGCTCGCATTAAGCCTTGTTTCAGTAATATTTAGTAAATTATTTGTAAAAAGAATTAAAAAACACCAAAAATAGTAACCCATAAGCAGTAATAACTTTGAAACGAGTATGTTTATTGGCTACACCTATTTTTGGTTTTCTTTCGTATTACTTTGCGAGCTTATATTTTTGCGCTTTTCCTATGTGTTAAGTATATACAACAAAAAAAGGGGGGACCACACTAAACCTTTAATGATGGATATGAAAATGATGAACATATATCAGATAAATATTTTCCAACACCTAAACTTTATGTATAAATATACCAATAATCTAACTCCTGAAATCTTCATAAGTAAATTTAATAAAAATTTTAATGAGAAGTATTTCTTAAGAATAAATCAAAGTAACACATATAAATTACCTAAAAAAGTAAACAAATACACAGAATATAGTATAACTTATAGAGGTCCCAACCTATGGAACTTTTTTCTGAAAGACAATTTAAATATGGCAAAATCTTTAACTTCATTTCAGTTTCAAACAAAAACTTACGTTCTAAATCTTACGAATTAATTTTTATTTTTGTTTACAAAAAATTTTTTTTAAGCATTATATCTGATTATTTAACAGTTTGTGTTTTTAAATATTATATGTAATCTTTATATATTATATGTTGAATATAACATCATATATTTAATTGGAAATTTGTATTTAAATATATTCTTTTATAACTTTTTGTGACTATTAGTATGTATGTATGTATATATATATATATATATATATATATATATATATATATATATATATATATATATATATATATATGTGTGTGTGTGTATGTATGTATATATATATATATATTTTTTTTTATTATTAAGTTTTTATTTGGATTTTGAAACAGTTATAAAGTTTTTATTTTGTTTTATGGTACTTATAATTTTTTGTAGGTTTTATATCTTTTTTATTTTTTTGGTTATTTTGATAAACTCTGAAGGGTTTTAAATTGCGCTTGTCGCTTTAGTTTTTGTTTTTTTTTGTTTTATATATTTGTTTTTTTAGAAGACGTTCCTCTTGCTTTGTTTCATGATCTTTATGAAATTGTTCGTGTTCCTTTCTACGTTGCTCCCATTCTGCTTTTTTACAAGCTATATATCTTCTTTCTTCGTTGTTGCTTGTAGTTCCTCTTTTAAAATCTTTAAATTCTTTCATATTATATGAGTACATCTCTCCCGAATCCATCTTTTGAAATGTGAGTGGTGTAAGTTGTCCTTTACTTTTTTGTATATTTTCAAGCATTTTATAATTTTTTGGGTCCTTTCGTACTGGATCCATTCATATTTTTTGAAGGCTTTAAATTTTTTAAGTTCCTCATCACTGCAATTTAAACGATCGAAATTTTTAAATAATTTCCAATTATAATCTACTTTTTCTAAATGGAGCATATCAAGATATTCATCAGGTACTTCAACGTCGTCTTCTTCACTACTTTCTTCATCATCATCATCACTATCGTCATTACTATCTCCACTATTGTTGTCATCTCCACTATTATTGTCATTATTATCTCCATTGATATTGTCATCCAAAACATCTTGATTACTATCGTTTCCCTTACTTCCGTCTACATCATTATTGCTATTGTTAGTATTACTAGCTTCTTCTTCACTATTAGTTGTTATTTCTTTCTCATTTACAACTATTATTTCTTGACTTGATTTTGGTTGAGGTTCGGTAGTTATTTCGACTGTTTGTTTTTCTACTTCCTCGACATGTTTGTTTGATTCTATTTTTCCACAGTTTTCCTGTGATGTTATAATACCGTTAGGACTTTGTATTTCTTTAAGTGATTGGCCTACTTCATTTTCACTTGTTGTTTCGTTGGCGTTCTCGTTACCCATTTTCTGCATGTTATATTTTGTTTTTGTGGGCGACCAACATCTTTTTGCTGTTGTAGATGGCCCTAACTTCATATCCGTTGAGGTTGATAAATCTAGGGATTTGTTTTTCCAAGTTGTCCATAATCGCAACTATGATACCGGAGTAATAGAGCGTTTTGTTTTTTGGTGTTCTTTTAAATATAGGTTTTGTTCTAATATGCTTTCCGTACCCTAGCTCCTCTAAATATTTTCCAAACGGAAAGTTGCTTTTTTATTGGTAGCCCAAGAATGGAGATTGTTACTTTTTTGCTAAAATTTCTACTTGGGGTTGATTGGTGAAATTGGTGAGTTACACCTTTGATGTTAAGTCCTTTTTCGAGGATTGAATATTAGGCTTTGTCATTTTTTATGACAATCTCAATGATTGAGCCGTTACGAATTTGTTGGAAGCCGTATAAGTGTTTATTGTATCCGGCTTCTTCAATGGCTGATAGGATCTCGTTATCACTAAGTTTGCAATTTATTTTACTTAGAATGGTATTTTTAAGGACGCTGAAATCGTTTGTAATATAGTTATTTGTTGCAGCTTGCGCATAAGTTTTACTTGTAGCCTGTGCGTAGCTAATGGTATTGGCTGTAACAGCCATAGTGTCAGTATCTATTTCCATGGATGTTTTTGGTTTAATTTGTAGCATGGTAAATAGTACTAAGCGTATATTATAGACTCTCAGACACTCGGAGGCCAGTAGACCTCAATTAGAGGTCTAACCAACCTCTTAAAACTCACAGTCACTCTATTAGTCTCAGGGAGGTTTACAACCTCTATAGCCTCTCAGTCACTCAATACTCACTAAAAGCCAGTAGACTTTTTTAACAAAAAAACGCACACCTTAGCAACCCGTGGATGAGGCAAGGTAACTCTTATACAAACACTCTGAAAGCCAGTAGACCTTCTATATACACTTTAGGACCACTAGCTCGCCCAAATGAACTAAAATCAAGAACAGATACTACACTTGATCTTAGCCATTAGGCCGAGAAGTGATGTATGTATGTATATATGCATATATATATATATATATATATATATATATATATATATATATATATATATATATATATATATATATATATATATATATATATATATATATATATATATATTTTACTATATGTTCTTTATTCTCTATATGTATTTTTAAATATTATATCTTCTTTTTTGACTAATTGAGGGTGTTTTTACTTTTAATTGATACATCTTCTTTTTTCTCTATTTTTATTCTTAAATATTATATCTTCTTTTTTACTATTTCTTTTTTTTTTTTCCTAATTTTTCTACTTGATTTATTAACCATATATTACCATATACTATTATTTTGATCTGTAGGGGCTCTATGAAAAGATTAGGTTGGTATTTTGCCATCCATATCTTCTTTGAGCCCCTGACTGTTTATTACTTGTACATTTGTAATTATATTTTATTTTTGGTGAAAGGAAATTGTAATTTATATAAACAGCAAAATAAAATAAAAATTAAATAAAAACAAAAAAAAAGTACCACCTAACGCCTGCGCCGGCTAAAACACTAATCTGTATATGGCGGTATTCATAAGTTCGCCGTATTTCGGATGGTGTGTAAAAGTCGCCATCTCACGGTAAAGGCGGCTAGCCTAAACGTAATTGTTTAAGCGTGCTTTAGCGGCACCCTCGGCAGCAAGGTGCGCATTAATTTATCAATCGCCTCAACCCGTTTTTGGTTAAACTCCTGCTGAGTTTTTTGAAGCTTATCCATTGCTTTGTTAAGCCTTTTAATTTCTTTGCTTTCACCAGAGAGGGTTTTTGCAAGGTTCGAGCCGCCGATAAACGCAAAGACATTTGCAATAGCCTCGCCAAGCATAGATAAAATGGCCATTGCCATTTTGTATACTAGCGAAGTGCATTAATTCAATTGAATACTTTGGCATGAAACTAACAGGTATTTACCCCATGTCAACGAGGCGTTGGCGGGTTACTTCACCGGCAACAAGATAAACTCCAAAGTTTCCAAGGTCTTTCATATCAAATGCAAGCTCTATTTTTTGTGCAATTTTTAATTTTTGAGTAGCGATGGATAACCCTACTGTATTAACGCCAGCAATAGCGCTGTGGTAGAGTACGTCAATTGCTTGTTTTTTGTAGTAACCGCCGGAGGTCATTTTTAACGATTCACTTCGTGAGTGTTTCGTATGCCTATTCACAGCATTACTTTAAATGTACGTTTGCCATTTTTACTTCGACACCAAAATTTAAACCAAGTATGTCAGAAACTGCTTTATACTGCTCCTGCGACACATTACACTCTGGATTGAAGAATCCAATTTTGCTGAGCCAACGCTCGGTTACAACATAGTTAAAGCAAAATAGCTGGACCCGCTCAAATTCATTACTCCACACCATGTGAACAAACTGACATGGATCTAGCAGCGATGGTATGAGTGCAGGTGAATACGTGTTTTTCATTTTGAGATGAATACTTTATAATATACTTCTTTCTAATAGAAAGATAAAAATTTCTTTGCGTAGACCAACAGATTCAGGAAAGACGGGCGTTAATATTGAGCCTACTTAAGCGTGTGCAAGAAAATGCTATTATAATCTTAATATGTCCTACGATGTTGTAGAATCGGACTTACCTAGAAAGCCCACGGGTTAAAGTACCAGACTTTTACTTAATGCCCCCTGATTGGATTGAGAGGTGCGGTGTGCAAGGCATAATTAAAATACTTTTAAAAATAATGGCGGGTTAGCGGTGTGTTTTTATTGTTGACGACTGCAAATGCGATTCTGAAATAGATTCAAGGCGTTCACCCCACTCAAAACTCGCAATATCAGGAAGACATTTAAAGCATTCCCCAGTGGGCATTTCGACGTCGAACGAACGTCGAGCGACGTCGGATCTCGACGTCGGATCGACGTTGGGTTTACGTTGGAAATGGAAATGTTATTTGACTTCGGATAAACTGACATCGCGCGACGTCGGCATTCCGATGTAAATCCAACGTGTTTTTGAAAACTAAAAAACGTTGACTTAGGCAGGAATCGAACCTCGGTCTACTAGAAACTAAATCCTACGCGCTCACCACTCCACCACAGAGACATATTAATTTATAAGTTTATTTAGTAATTTATACTTGTAGCTATTTAGGAATTATTACTTTGATAAGAAATAATTTTGTTTAAATATTATATAAATATTAAAACGAATAAATATATATATTATGAAAAATGTATACTCGAAAATGTTAATAGTTAAAAAACTATGCTAGTGCATCATACAAAACCTCATGATGTTTTATCAACCATTATTCAAACTTCTTTCCATTAATAAAAGACACGCTTAGTTCACATATTTATTGAAGAGCGCAATTACACACATATTGTTGGGTTTGGATTAAATTTTCATCAGCGATGTCTTACGACGTTGTTCCGACGTCGTTTTAAGGACGTTGGATTGACGTCGGAAGACGTCAAAAGACATCGGAGTACGTTAATATTATGACGTTGCCCGACGTCTTTTTATCGACGTTGGATCGATGTCAGTACTGCGACGTTTTTTGGACGTCTTATATAAGATGTCGGAACAACGTCAAAATACATCGAAACGACGTCAGGGGATGTTGAGATAAAGACATCGCCCGACGTCATTTTACTGACATCGGAACAACGTCGCAATAGGTCTTTTGACATAATCGTACGTAAATCCGACGTCGGATTGACGTCGGGTGCCCACTGGGTCGTTGTGGGTGCTCACTCAGAGGGATACGGGCATCCCACAAGTCATGAGAGATCAGCTGTTGTGCATTGCTATCCTCCCTCTAAAAGACAGGTCAAGCTTTTCAATGATAATAAAAGAAAATGAAAATAAACTAGTGAGTGATGATATTGAAAATAGATCTAGAAAAATGGGATCATTTTTAAGCTGCTTTTGGAATAAAAACAAATACAAAAAAAAACTATTTCTTCAATTAAACACAAGAGAGGTTTGCAAGGTTCTTTTCTCTTAGCTCCAAATACAATTCGAAATGCAAGCTTTTGTTTACTGTAAAGCTTTTTTAGTTTTTTATGATTAGCACTTGCATAAGCAATGTTACTGTATGTTAAGTAAATATAAATAAAAGCAACTTATTCCGGCAGTAATTGGTCTACCTTTAAGATCTTTTGGTGGTTTTACTTCAATAAATAAAGAGTCGGACTCTTTTACCTTATTAATGATTTCTTGGCATTGTAAATTTTAGGAATTACATAGAAATTACTAGATTTCCATTTAAAGTTTTCATAATGAAAGTTTTTCATAATAAAAGAGTCAAAAATGTTTTTTCTAATATTCATCCGGTATTAGTTTTTAAACAACCTCCTAAGTTACTAAGAAGACATACTTCCTCAAAAGTTGAAGCAAATAATAAAAAGATTGGCATAATTAAATGCAAAAACATTCGGTGTAAAATATGCAAACTCTATCTTCAAGAAGTAGATGAGTTTGAAACTTCTAATGATACTATCTGGAAAATAAAAAGTCACTTCACATGCAACAGCAAAAATGTAATTTATTACCTTAAATGTTTCGCATGCAAAAAACAACCACATATACTGGAAAAACTATCAATTTAAGATTACTAATAAACGGACATATTTCTAGTTGCAGAACTGGCTTATCAACTAATAGATTTGACAAACATGTTTATACCTGTCAACGTTCCCACCAAAATGTAATTGAACCTTATTAGGAAAAGAAATATGGTTTCTGAGGTTATAATTTCAGATCACCATGGATCAACTTGTAGCTGAGATTGAAAGGTGAATACAAGCTTATACTTCTCTTGTTTTGGATTCTTTGTCTGTCTTTTAGATATGGATTCTGTTGTGATCACAGCATGCGCTAAAGAATTTTTTTAAAATTTACTTAAACGATGCGGACATTTATATTCTGAATAAAAAACTGCATTACAAAAACTTTTTTCCCAATTCAGTTTTAAATGTTCCCAATTCAGGTGCTGCTGTTACATCTGCTGCTGTTACAAATTGTAACAGAAAAAAATCTTTTTTAAATTTTAAAAAGGCTATTGAAAAAAAAGGAAATTGCTACAATTCTAATAGTAGACAAAAAAAAAATGACTTTCAGCGCTAGCATTTACTTGTTCGTTTTTGGATAATGCAGTAGTTTTAATTAGCAATATATTAGCATATAAAAAAAAATCGACTTGAAAAACAGATACTTTTTTTTTAGGGAAGGGAAGGGGGGTCTGGAGACACCACAACCGTTATTTCGCTGCGAGGCCAGGATAACCTAAAGATGGGTCTGCTCATAGCAACAATATGCAATTAAAATTATTTTTATTTGTATACAAAAATCTTGCTACAATACCAAAACAGCACTACTGATGATTTTTTGATAGGCCTCTAGTGCTTAAAGTTTATTTAATTAATTATATAAAGATACGTTGTATTAGTTTATTTTTTGGAAATTAAAAATATTTTTAATAATAAATATTTTGAGATAAAAAGATAAATTTACAAAATAAAAAATTATAGTATAAAAATTAAATATAATATATAAGAAATATATTTATAAATAGGGGAGAATGGAGAGAAGTGGGACGTTCAAAAGTATTTTTAAAATAATTTTAGTATCTTTTTTAAATAATGCATGTACTACACAAATCAAATTTTATTTTATGTATGCACTGTACCAATCAATTTTTATTTAATGAATGTACTGCAACAATCAATTTTTATTTAATAAATGTACTGAACCAATCAATTTTTATTTAATGAATGTGCTACACTAATCAAAAAATTTTGTTTAATGTATGTACTACACTAATCAAATTTTTAAAATGGGCTAAAAAGTAAAAAATAAATATGTAAAAAAAACTTTGTTTTACATTGTCGAGGACAACAGTATTGTAGATACTGAAAAAACTAAAAAGGTCTCAAACATAACTCATTTTCACAAAAAACTGGACAACCAACCTTTGTCTTCTGAGGTACAGATATAAATGTTTGGAGTTAAGTATAAACATATAAATGTTTATAGTTTGTTTCATGTCTGGAAGTTGGCGCTCAAAGACCAAAAATTGCTATATCCGCCCCTGAGTAAGACCAGCTCGGAGTAATATATTATGAACTGCTTAACTAAATAAGACTATTACAGAGGACCCTTTTCGACATCAATTGATCAAGCTGAACCAAGTATTGAAGGATAAAAGGCCACATACACCAAAAGACATGATAAGTTTATTGTTCAACATGACAAAACACAACCCCATATTGCAAATATTGTAAAAAGCTATTAGGAGAACCTCAAATTAGAAATCCTACCGTAGTCCTCACCACAAATTGCCTCCTCAAATTACCATTTTTTCCGTTTAAATGACACAATGACCAATTTCTTATGACAATACCAAAATATGGGTCAAAGACTGGATTACCTCAAAATACTTTTTCCAGCATCCAGGACCATGCCATAAATATAAAAAAATTATTTATTTTATAATAAACAAAAAAAAACAAAAAAAAAAAAAATTAAATTTTATATGTTTTGTAAAAACCAGATTTAAATTTTTAAGGTCAGTAATTTAAGAAAAAATTTATCTAAGAAAGGTTTAAAGTTCAAAAATTGAAGAATATTACATTTTTTTGGGAAAAAAATTAATCTACCAACTTTTATACATGCTCATTCCAGCCAATGTCACAGATGATGTCAAAGATGATGTCACAAATACACCAATTTTTTAGATATTCTTACAAAATATAGAAAATCAACATAGAATTATTTAAAATATAAATTTTTTGAAAAAGTCACAATTAACTGCATGTTTAACCCTTTTTTATTTCAAAATGTATAAGGAAGGAGGGGGTAATCGCCCCCTCCCCCTTTATATATTTTGAAAATACTTTTTTTTATAAATTTTTAAATTTAACTGAACAATTGCTTAAAAATCATTAAAAAGTAATATTTTTAATGATGCCCATGCAAAATATATCATGAATAAAATTAAAATGGCTATTATAATTAGAACAAATTTACATGTGGTACAAGTTCATAATCATCAGTTTACATAGTTCAGTATTTTACAGACTTAAAACCTACCGATGTTACATAAAGTTAAATAAATAAATAAATTCTTCTCGTATTAAAATTCATATAAAATAATGCTATATATTATCTTCTAGTTTATATATTTACGTCTTTATAATAAAGTATTTGTAAATCACAATTTTATAAAAATGGAATATATATAAAAATTAGAAGTATACAAATATTATATTTGTATTGCTCCATGATGTCCGTAAGGCCTTATCACAGAGCACTGTGAAAGAAGATTTAACTAGGAATCCTTACCAATTTTGTTTATCGCCAGAGGCGGCATCGAACCTCTGACCTTTTTTTTTCATTTATTTAGCCGTATAAATATTTACAAGTTCCGTGTTTTATAACATATAAAAACGGCAAGGACGAGAGGAAGAAAGGTTTGTCTAATCACCAAGTCCTGTGTTTTTTCTAGACATTTATGTAAATATGTTGTAACTAAAATTAAAACTTAAAAATGAGAGGAAAAAGAAAAATGTTTCAAAGAAGTTTATATAAAATGCAAAATAGTTTAATAGAGTCTTTCAAAGTTATTTTTAATAAAAGTTAAGGAAGTAATTTAATCTCACATGAAGGTTAACATAAAGGTTAACTTACGGTCAAGCGGTCATATATTGAAATTTCAAAGTTATTCATTAAAAGAAAATTCATTCAAGAAAACAAAAACCAACAACAACAACAACAAAAAAAAGAAAACATAAAAAAAAGAAATCATAAAAGTTAATTTACAATCATAAGATACTATAGGGTAGAGCGGGACATATCGGGACAACGAGGCATAACGGGACCGCAAGGCATAACGGGACAGTTATGGGTGAAGTTGCTAAAAATAACTTTTTTTAATAAATTATTTTTAATAAAACATTTTAAATTATTGTAAAAAAAAGTTTATTATTGTAAAATTATTGCAAAAAAGTTTATTATTGTAAAATTATTGTAAAAAAAAATTTAATTTTAGAAATACCAAAATGTACTTTAAAAGTACCAAAATGCGTCAGTAAGTTTGCGAGAAACAAAATCTTTCAATTCATTTTAACAAATTGCGAAAAACAAAAACCTTTCAATTCATTTTAACAAATGGAGAGATTCTGGTTTTTTAAAAGATTTAAACTCAGTAACTTTCAATCGTTACCTAATGGCTCGTAAAAGCTTTCGCAAAGCCGTCAAGTTTGCTCAAAATAATAAAATCTGCGCACAGTATACTAAAATTTAAAAATTAAAAAATATTAGACCAAAAAACTTTTGGAATGCTTTTAGATGTTTAAACAAAGACATAAATTCTAGATTGTTTACCATAAATAACAAAAAAGACAAAGAATTCATTACTTCAGAATTTGCAAACCACTTCGAAAAAGTACTGAATACTTCAAAAATAACACATCGCGATGAAAATCATCGGAGAATTCCCCCGTGTACAAAACATGATGATGTTACAATAACTGAAGAAAATATAATTAGGGCTATTTTGAACCTAAAATTTAAAAAAATCTCCTGACTCTTTCGATATCTCAGCAGAACATTTGAAATACGCAAATTGTGATACTTTAACAAAATGGCTCATCAAATTTTTTATTTATTCCATTAATTATGGATGGACACCATTATCAATGTTGACGTCTATTATTGTACCCCTTGTTAAATCGTATAAAAAATCTTTAGATAGCCCGAGAAATTATTGCGGTATTAGCATTATACCAATTTTTACAAAAGTTCTAGAATACCTAATCCTTATTATATGTCCGGATATTAGAGATACTCATCCCCTACAATTTGGATTCAATGCTAACTGTTCAACGCTTCATGCTGAATTTCTAATTAGCAAAACAATTAAACATTACAATAGCAACAATTCACCTGTATACCTATGCTCTTTATATGTAGAAAAAGCTTTTGATAGCTGCAACTGGGACATCCTATTTGATAAATTATATTTCGATAATTCTGTATAGTTAACACTATCTCTTCGTTATATAACAATAGTAGCGTAACAGTCTCATATCAAAGTTGTAAATCAAACTCCTTTCTTCTAAAGCAAGGAGTAAGACAAGGATCGATTCTTTCACCTCACCTATATAATATTTACACTAAAAGTCTTCTTGAAACTATTACAAATCAAGGTATTGTTGGCACATCTATATATGGTAACTTCACTGGTGTGGTGGCATATGCGGATGATATCATACTTTTAAGCTCTACCCTTTCTGGTCTCAAAAAGCTGATAAAAACATGCAATATTTACAGTAATTTAAATTGTATTAAAATAAATGTCGAAAAAACTGAGTTCTTGATTTCAGGTAAAGCACAAATACAAACCAATACGATATATATATATTACTAGATATCTTATCTAGTAATAAAATAAATCTTCAGAATAAACTTAGACATCTGGGATACTAAACATTCAACTTTTGCTTCACTCAATAATACAAATGTTAATGAAAAAATTTCAAATTTTAGAGCTGTTGTTCAAACTCTTATTTAATCTGGAATCCGGTTTGCCCACCCAAGTTCTATTTCCTATATATATAAATTATTGGCAGTCCCTACCTTAACATATGGTATGAAGATTTGTGAAAATAATTCTGCTTTGATGAAAAAGCTAAACGTAATTGGAAAGAGTGCACTAAAATCGCTTTTAAATGTTTCAAAACACAGTAAGAACTATACAAATTCGATATTTAAAATCCAGGAAATTTCAAAAAGTATTCAACAAAATAAATTAAACTTGTTTCTTCGTCTTCTTAATAATAAAACAACTTCAGGCATTATCTTTTCACAACTGAAACACCCATTATTTAAACATTCGTTTGTTGGCGATATCCAGGACTTATGCCGTTTTCGGAAGGTAAATTTTCAAAACTTAATTCAAAATAAAAAGAAGATAAAAATAGCACTTACTAAAAGTGAAATTCCCTCCAAAGTTGAACAAACTTTGAAACATGCAATAGAGTGCTGGAATGCAAAAGAGCAAAGAGGAATTTTTAAACAAATTCTGGAGGAAAAAATTCTTAAGTGAAAATCACGAGAAATAACTTTCTTATTTTTCTTTTTTACCTTGTAAATTACATTGGGTGTTAAATAAATGAAATAATAATAATAACAAAAATTTGCGTATTTTCTTAAGCGATACAGCGACAAAAGATTTATATAATTGAGTATATTAGTACCATTTCGCGATGCTGTTCGTGATGCTGTTCGCGATGCTGTTTACAGTTTGATGATTTTATTTTTAATCTAAAATATTTTTTTTTATTTAGACAATCTATTTTATCAATAAATTCAAAGAAACTCTTTTCATATTTATTTTTATAACTTAACTTCGATTATTAATAGTGTTTAATGTAAACAAAAAAGGTTGGAATTTATATAAGAAAGATCGACTATCCAAAACGGAATGAAATTCAGTTTTAGTTGTGAGTAAACAAAAACTTCGAATTAGAAAAACTACTGATACATTTGGCATAATTAAATTTGCTCTACATTGGCATATTGTTGATAAGCCAGCTCATTAATGTTGCCGAACAGTTTCAGGATACTTTATGTGTGATTTATGTGATCCATAAAACTTTTTATTTAATTTCAAATTTAGTAGCAGTTACCAATTAAATAACATATAAGTTAGAGTAGAGCGGAGATATTTTATAATAAAACAGACAAAAAAATATTTTATTTCAGCTGTTATTTCTTTCTTGTGGTGTATGGGTGTATGGGCGTGTAGTATCTATGAGTATGTTACCTTTTTGAGAGTTTAATGTCTGAACATATTTAGGTGATAGAGAGCCTTCATATTTCATTATTTTTAAAGCTTTGCAATTGACGAATAACTGCTGCTTTTTAACTGTCCCGTTTTGCCCCACCCATATGCAAAATGTAAAAGTTTTGCTAGTCTAGAGTTTCGTTACTTTGGTTGTCATAAATTATTTTTAGAAATTTTTTGTATCAATGAATATTAGGAAATTTATAAAAAACAGGGTTAACTCTGATTAGTTTATCCGCAACTAGCATTTGTTCACTATATGCCCCGCTCTACCCTATATATATTATTAGTTTTATACATAAAAATTAGAAGATGTTGAACATTTATTTGGAACAAGTTTGAAACAAGTTTGGAACAAGTTTAGTACAAGTTTGGTACAAATTTGGTACACCAAGCAATGCTTGCATAATTAAGATAGGAATGAATAAATGAGTAATATATGTATTTCAATCATGATTGATCTAAGTATGGTTTTGCTTTATAGAGTTCTCCGATATTTTTAGAAATTTTATTTTCAATCATGTTTATATGGTCTTTCCATCATTTCCATCATTTTCCATGGCCATTCTCTCAAAATTATCCATATCTTCATCTAAGTTTGGCATTGCAGAAGGTAATGAAGCCTCATAAGCCTCATTGTATTCTCTGGTAGTTGGATGATTATCTACCAGTTGGTCTATTATTCCATCTAAATAATCTTTGTTGCCCTTGATTAATGTGATAGAATAACCTCTATAAAATGGATCAAACACACTTGCAAGATTAAAGTCATTAACTTCAGTGCCTTTATCTGGAATCCTAGTTTCCAAGTATTCTATAAACCTGGTCATTGCATCTTTAGCAATTCTTGAACCTGGAAAAGAGAAAAATGAATAAATAATCAAAATTGCATAATTTGTTGATAATCATCGAAATTATTAGTAAGAATCGAAAGAATCACAAAAAAATATTTTTTACCTGAAGTATTTTGTGTAACTGTCCTATGCCACATAGTAATCAATGAAAAGAGGTGTTGCTGGATCTTGTGAACTGTAGGTGTTTTATCTGAGGACCAAATCTCTGAGTATTCTTGACATTTTTCCAAGAAAGGATGAAGTTCTGCAACTACTTGAAAATCTTTATCACTTGGTATAAGTATTGTCAAGTTTGCATTCAGGCTGTTATCTCTGACAGATTTCAAACCTTGCTCATTTCTTAACACTGACTTGAACAGCATTGCATTTGAATTCCATCTTGTTTGCACTGGTTGGATTAGCTTGATTGTATTACACCCTAGAGATTCACATTCTTGTTTGATTTCATACCAATCCTTAGTTCTTTGATGTGTCCTTTGAGCAAGTCTCTTGCACTTATCAACAATTACCTTAACCTCACCATTTCCTAATGTGTCTTTCAAACAATTGTTCAACATGTGATCAACACACACCAATTGCTTGTCCAATAAAGTTGCTAAACTGACAGCTGCCTTCATGTTAGCTGCACCATCAGTCACACATGTTCTTTCTAGGTCAGGCCTTGCCAAGACTTCATATTTTGAAATCATAGTGTCTAATCCTTTGGCAAGTAAAGGACCTGTTTTCCTATTTAAATGAGCCTGGCAGTCCAAACTGTACTTTTTCAACTCAAAATCACTGTTGATGTAATGGAGTGTGAGAAATTCAAAAGGATCACCATTTTTTGCAGTCCAACCATCTGATGTAAAAGCTACACTTTCACATTCTGGTACTTCTTCCTCAAGTTGATTGGGTATTGCCTTTTCAACATTACGATGAATCATATCAAGCTTTGTTGTAGCAAGTGTTTTTGGTGTTTTTATGATTGCTTTTGGTGCCAAATAGTTCAAGAGCAACTTCATTCCTGGAGTTTCCACAATATTGAAAGAAAGATTTGACATGATGCAGACCAGAGTGAGAACTGTATCAAAATCAAGCTGACAGCTGCTTTGTGAATCCCATTTAGTTATCTGAAATAATTAAAAAAATGTTAAATATCGAAAGGAATCAAATTTATCGAAATTACCGCAAGGAATCGAAATTACGTTAAACAAGACCTGACAACCTAATATATATGGGTAAGTTGTTGCAGTTTCTAGAGACAGTGCTAATCACTCTATCTATTAAAACAAAGAAGTTTAAAGTTAAAAGCCTTTAAAGTTTTGAAACGTTTGAAACACACGTGTTTACTAAATCTACATGCACGTGTTAGGTGACAGGTCAAATCAAAAACTTTAAACCTCAATAACTTTGTTAATATTGAGTTTAGAGCAAAAAGGACATTAATTTGGAATAATTAAATTGTTGTCTAGTGTGGAAATTTAACTTTTTATTAATTTACAGAGTTATTAAACTTAAAAGTATATTATAAATTTGGAAAAGGTCACAGACAAATCTTTTACGCTGGTTACTAACAATACAAGACTCTACTGGACGACATAAACAGCACAGACTTACACATTACACCTATACACCCTTATGCACATACAGCCTGTTTACATCTTTTGCATGCTTTTTGTTCTTTCATAGATAAACTATCTTTGTTTGAACTCATCCTTATTTAGATAATATTTTCTTTTAATAGATATGTTGTTGAATTGTAGGTACAGATTTATATGTTATCTATATGTGTTTATCGTGTGTGATTGAATTTTTCATTAAAGGATTCATATGCATATACATATAAGCATAAGAGCGATTCTTATAAACTAGCGGCTTTCGATTTGTTTTTATGAAGTATCTTTTTCCTTGTTATTTTGTTATGGTCTCAAAGTTACATTTAATTCGGACCGTAGAGAAAACTTTATTTTTCGGAAATTTCGATTTAGATATGGTCTCAAAGTTACTTTTAATTCGGACCGTAGAGAAAACTTTACTTCTAGGAAATTTCGATTTAGATATGGTCTCAAAGTTTCTTTTAGTTCGAACCGTAGAGAAAACTTCTTTTCTTAACAATTTTTTTTTTCCCGCTTTCTTCATCGTTTTTATATCACGATTTATATCATTGTTATATAACCCACAACTAATTTTTTAACCACTCATTTGGCTTAAAATTATCTGGTTTTATTACAATATTTAGTTAGTCTTATTGCTATATTTATTAATATATTACTTATCTCCTGATTTTCATATTAATACTGTTTACAGAAACTTTCATGTTATATTATCTTTAATTCATTACTCAGCTTTGTTTTATTTTTCACATGCACAATTTTCATCTTTACTATTATTCAGAGAATATTTTTAATATCCTTCATTTAATGTTTACATATATGTCGCTTACATTTTTAAGGTTTTTGTGCAACGTTCTTTTTCACTATCATATATTATTCTATTATTGTTATGATTTTGGGTTTCGCGGGTTACTCATTTTCCTACGCTTTTGATTGGTTATCATATTTCGAATGAGGTATCTATGACAGCGTTAGAGTTTATTTAAGGCTATTGTTGAGATGCTGGATCTGTGATCCTATAGTTATATTGTAACTAACGTATTTAAAATTCTTGTTATGTACTTAGCTTCTCTTCTCACAGATGTTGTGATATGTACAAGATGCTGAGATCTGTATAAAAAAAGATTTAAATTAAATAATTATAGGGATAGGAATCGAAATTACCGAAATAATTGAAAATATTGAAAAGAATCGAAAAAATTGAAATAACTCCTATAGATGGCGCTATATTAAATTAAATGTAACAAACAGTAATACACTGATTATAATAAACACTGATTATAATAAATAATAATCAGTGCTTATGTTTATTTAATTATTCAGAACTATTGTTATTTTTTTATTTTTTTATAAAGTAAATCTTTACTTAATATTAACTTAAATTGCAAAAGTTCTGAAAATATTAAAAAGAATCGAAATTACCGAAAAAATTGAAAAAACATTACTTACCTTAAATGTTTACTCATTCCTGATGTACTTCCATGGCAGCAAGTTAACACTGCTTGACATTGATTACAACTTGATTTATAAGTTTTCTTTTTGGTGTCAGAATTCACTGTCACTTCTGGTAGTTTGGTAAAGTAATTCCAAATTGCATTATTAACTTGAGACATTATTGTAAATTGTTGTAAAGAGTTGTTTGTGAAACAATAAATTGTAACTGATTAGATTTTCACAAAACCCCACTATCTATACTGGTAAAGGGGAATCCCTTAGGGGAGGGAAATTAAATTTGAATGAATTTGAATTTAATTTCGCACGCCATTATTAAAACGTATTTGTAATAAAAACGGTTCTTTACAATAAAAACGATTTTTTAATTAATAATTGAAATTTACCGATTTATTACAAAGAATCGAAATTACCGAAAATATTGAAAAGAATCGAAAATATTGATTATAACGGAAGTATATTATTAAAAAAAAGGTTAGTAATCAATTTACGGTTCTTTTCGATTCCTATTCTGATAAAGAACCGATAACTTAGATTCTTTTCGATTCATATTTTGATAAGGAACCGATAACTTCGGTTCTTTTCGATTCCTTTTTTATAAGGAACCGATAACTTCGGCTCTTTTTGATTCCTATTCTGATAAGGAACCGAAACCTTCGATTCCTTTCGATTTCCCGAAAAATACCGAAGAACCGAAGAACCGAAGAACCGTTTTTCGGGAACTTCAGTCCTTAATTCCAGGTAACTTTGAACGCTTTGCGTTAGGTTTATCTCAACAAAATTTTTTTTACAAACTAGTTAACAAATATTTTTACATAAAAGGTGTTCTGATGATCTCTTCTTTCTAGTTAGTTATAATTTTTTTAAATTTGCTAGTTATTTTGTTACAAAACAAAGTTCAAGTAGGGATTCAAAGTTACACTTACATTTAGGGTAACTTTGAACACTATTAAATTAAATGTCAATTTTAATCATCATTTCTATATAATTCCACACAAATAAACACCTGTGACTATAAAATTAAATATTACAGTGTTTAAGTCCATTATTTTAGTCTTGAGTCACAACTAACTCTTTAATCGAATAATCATGATCATGGAAAACAAGTATATTGTGATTGTTTATTTGCTCTAATAAAGAAACTGCATCATTTTGAGGTACAACTTGCTCATTGTCTTTAATAACTTGATTAACATCTACAATGCATGAACTTTGTGAAATATTTTTTATGTTTATTTTCATAATTATATTTTTTGATCCAAGTGGTCTTCCTCTTTTCTTTGTTCGAATATTGCCTTGATTTTTTTTCTTATTGTCTCTTAACTTCTAGTATGCTTCTACCTCAGTGGCTGATACACTTTTCCCTGCTGTTATTGGTAACTTGAATTTTTTGCTTGCTTTATAATTAAGATTAGATGTATGAATTTCATCAACATATTTCCTAAACGATTCTCCAATGCTGAGATAAATATCTATATTTGTAAAATTGGGTAATTTCGAGAGAACATGTTCAGGGTCGAATGGATA
>NC_061157.1:59166749-59224249 GCF_022113875.1 Hydra vulgaris
TATATATATATATATATATATATATATATATATATATATATATATATATATATATATATATATATATATATATATATATATATATATATATATTGCTTTTAAACCATTTTGTGAAAGATTTAAAATAAATCAAATGTTAATAATTGTAAAAATTCGGACAAAATGGAAAACAAACTTGATAATGTTATATATTTATTTAAAAAAAAATAAAGGAGTGGTGGCGCCTAGTAATAGAAGATGCCACCATTCACAACAAGGCCGCCACCATTCCGTCTTCGCCCACGACCTCCTCCACGATTTCCTCTTCTGCTGGAGCTTCCAGCACCCCTGTTAGGAGGATGATAGGCCCAGCTGAATGACTCACCATCATTCCCTCCTAACCGGACCCACCGCAAAAATGATCGATTGCTCATCGGTCCAGGGTGCTGGTCCCTATATCTTCTATAGGCACCGTAGGTAAGCTCTAAAAGACAATAAATTGTAACTACATTAGTATTGAATGGTAAAAAATAACAAATAATCAAATAAAATCAAATACTGCTCTGGGTTTTACTTCTACTGCACTTTGAAGGATAACATAATATAAATGTACTAATTTGTGAATATAAATAAAAATATAATGAATTAAATAATCATTCAGCAACATTTCTAAATCATAAATTTACCAGCAGAAGGTTGTGTTAGTTGTTGTGGAGGTTGTGGGACTAAAGGTAAAATTTTTTAAAAATAAAAATACAATTTACTTGCTATCGATAAGATATGCATGCACATATTAGAAAAAATACTTTTACACATGTAAATTATGCATACACATATTAGAAAATAATAGTTTATAAACTTAGCAGTTGTAGCAGCTGAAGATGTAACTAAAGGTTAACAAAGTTGAAATAAAAATAAATATTGTGATTGCTAAGAAATGCATAAACATATGAAAAAGGAAAATTTTGTAAACATACCAATTATTGCAGATGTAGATGGAACTAAGTTAAAAAAAAAGTGTAATAAAAAATTTATATTGCAATTGATCCGAAATACATACATACATGAACAGGCTTTTTGAAGGATGCAATAAAAATATTTTTAAGCTTACCACTCAATGCAATTGAGGATGGAACTAGAGCTAAAAAGTTTTAATAAAAAATAAATTTGCAATATTCAAGAAATGCAAAAATTAAAAATTAATAATTGCTAAACTTACCACTAATTGCAGATGAAGATGTTGCTAAAGGTAAAAAAAGTAATAAAAAAAATAAATTTTGCAATTGACGATTTTGAAATTGGTATTAAATCTATTTACAGATTAAAAAGTACTAGCTTTTAAAATAACTAACCGTAGTAACTGATAAAAGGAGTGAAGATCAAAAATAATATAAATTAAACCAAGATATACATTCTTATATTTGATAATCTAGTTATCCTATACAAACGTACCTGTGGTAGGTTACAAACTTACCTGTGGTAGGCTGGGTAGATTGAACTAAAAATAACAAAAAAAGTGTATAACTACAACAAAACACTATGAAATTATGAAAGAAACTATCATAGTTATGTGGAAGATGCAACAACTGTATTAACATAATGAAAACTAACAGTGAAAATGTAAAGAAAATATATTAATAAACAACAAGCTAACATTAGGAATGGTTATTCACTTTGTTTATATATTAATTACATTATATTGGTTGTGGTTATATATAAAATATGTGATTTATACTTACGATATCTCAAAAAAGCTTCATAATGCGCAGCATTAAACAACATGTAAACATTAGGCATGCTTGTATTATGATTTAAATAATAATCCAAAGATAAAGAAGTATACAATCCAAAAATAATAAAAGATGATAATAAGATGATAAGTTTTATTATATTTGAAAAATACTAACAAGGTTTTTGCAAGTAATAAACCAATGAATTATCTGATTTGTATGTTGTGTCATAATAAAATTGACAACAGATACTAATATCTGACAATACATTCAAAAGCAAAGTTTTAAATTGAAGCATTAATCTTCTTTTTAATGTAACATATAAAAAAAGATTAAGAATTAATCTGTTTTTATAATATAAAAACAGATAAATTATAGTTACATAAAAAAGAATTTTAAATAAGAAAATATTAACAAATGATATATAAATATTTTTTTGATTTAAAATAGTTATTATTGATATTATTATAAAAGAAATTAAACTTACTATCTGTTATAGATCTAACAACATCTCTGTTAGTATTCATTATTTATTTTAATCTAAAAATAAAATTCAAAATAATACGATATTGGGATTTGTTATGTTTTTGTATAGTCGGCCCCCCTATCCACACCCGTAACAAGCTTAACGAAAAAAAACAACAGAAAAACCAAAATTATGTACCAAAAGTCTAACACCTAGTATACTATCTGCTACCAATTATTTTTCGTTGATTTTTGGCAGGTGCTTAGAAAATGCATGTAAAATATAGAAAAACTAACAAAAAAAGCCGGCTCAACATTCCTTCGACATTAAATTAATGTGAGAACAGGGACAATATTTTCATGCAATATTGTCAGCAAAATAATACATAAAAATGTTGGGTAACCGTGCATAAAAGTCATATAAAAATCTAGATCTACCTTTCTTCTTTATGAAAATAATTTATGTTTATGCATGTTTCTTAAAACAAACACAAAAAAAAACGTTTACCTAAGGCTACCTAAAATAAGTGGTATAAGTAATATAATACATTTTAAACTATCTGCTACCAATTATTTTTCGTTGAAATTTGGCATGCCCATAGATACGCATGTAGAAATATGTCTGAATATAAAAAAAAGCCGGCTCAACATTTCTTCTACTACAAATTCATGTGAGAACACCAACCGAATATTCAGAAGCAAAATAATCGATAAAAAAGTGTAATAACTATGCATAAATTTCTTAAATAAAGCAAGATTAGCTTTTCTTCTTTCCAAAAAGTATCTATGTGTATATCTGTTTCTAAAAAGAAATTCCACAAAACTACGTCTGCCTCACGCTGCCTTAAAAAAGAGTGAAAAAAACGAGAACCAAAATTTTAGCACAAAAATCGGTTCCGTAAATCGCGATATCCGCGTACCTACTATTATATTTATTATGCATTATTGCAATGTTACTCCGACAGCAAAAAAAGTACTTTTAGCCTAAAATTTTCTTTTAGCCTAAATTTTCCTTAAATTTAGGAAACATTGATTATTCAAAGTTACCCTACTTTGAGTTATATTTTAGCTAAGTAAAAATAAATATCCTTTTAGTAGCAAAAAACATGTTATTTCCTATTATTTTGAGTTTTTATTAAAATTCGAAAAATAATTCAATAAAATACTAAAAAATCTATTCTGATATTTACAATATTATATTGTACTATATTGAATATAGTAACAAATATTCTAAATTAATAACACATGATATTATCATCACATTCGACTGTGTAACTGGAAATCGAGGGAAAAAATATTTTTGAGAAATAAAATTCAATTATCTATGGTCAAACTTTTGAAAAAAAGGATAATTTATCATATTATCCTTTGTTAAAGCAACAGGCAAAGAAAGTACCAAAGAAAAAAAAATTTAAAAACATTTACACGTTTTATTCAATGTTACACGCAAATTCAAAGTTACCCAGAATGACTGTAAGTTTTATTACTAAAATAATTTAGCCGACGCAACTGTAGGAATAGCACAAACACATTTTGTAATTACCATAATAAGGTATCCATAGTAAAGGTATCATAGCTTTTAATTTTAAATGAATAAAAGTAAATTAAATAAAAAAGTATATGCTAATTTCTATTTTGTAATTAATTATTATCTCAAAAATGTATAGCTAGACAATACACTTTTTTCTTTTTTTTATGAAAAAGTTTTTCCCGCGAACGCACTTGTTTTTGACTGCTCTTCAAAAATATTAATTTAGAAATGGAAATAACTAGAGGTCAAAGCCGCCGCCATTAGCGAGAAGCCGCCGCCACTTGTACCTACTTTTTACAGCCGCCACTTTGCGTTATTAGCAACTACTAAGCCGCCAATCAAACAATATATTCAGCCGCAGCCGATTTCAAAGTCACTATTGTTGGCTGGAAGAAAAAAAAGAAGAGTTTAATAACCCAAAGTTCTCTTGTATAACTTAAAAGCAACTAGTTATTTGGAGCTTCTTTTTTTGTGTGTGTAGCTTTTCCATTTGCCATTTAATTTATTTTCTCTAAGATGAAATAGTAACAACGCACTCCTCCGTTTTATAAGTACATGAACGTCCGCTCTTTCTTTCATATTTTTCAAATATTCTTGGCTTATAAAGATTGGCTTCGCTTTAAAGACACAAACAGAGTTTGTATTACTTTGTAATGGATCAAGAAGAATCGCGTAATTCACATAACAGTTCTTTAAAATACTTGAATATTAAGTTGTGCAGCTCATTTAAAAAAACAACCACAGATTCATCATTAGTATGGAAATACTATGGTCAAATAATGACACGAAATGGTAAAGTTATCGACGATGTACATTATTACTGTAGCGAATGTTTTTTGATAGAAAAAGGAAAAGTCGAGTCCTCAGGTGCAGGTCATTTATCAAAAATTCACAAGGTTAGGATTTCCACATCAAGCAGTAATTTGAAAAATCATCTATTTATTGTTCACAAAATATTAACAGACAAACCTGCCGCTGAAGTGAAAAATGATCAACTTTTACGTAGATGGTGCAGTACCTCTATAGCAAGTTCATCGAAATATGATTTAAGTCGCGATCTTGTCCTTTGGTTTTCTACAGATCTACTACCATTTTCTCATGTTGATAATAAAGGATTTAAAAAGTTTTTTGAGAAAAACATTGGTCTAAAACTTCCCACAGGTTCTGCTGTGAGTCAAGTAGCATTACCTGATATGTACAAATCTTTAAGGCGATCTGTATTGGGAATTTTACAAAATATTGATGCAGCAACAATTTTATTTGATGGTTGGACTGACAAGTATAAAAAAATTAATTATATGGGTCTGAAGTGTTCCATTATCAATGAAAACTGGCATAAAAAAATATTTACTTTGGCTTGTTTGCCTTTAGAATCTCATACAGGTGAAAATTGTCATAATTTTATCAAAGACATTGTTCAAGAATTTTTTCAGAGGCGTTGTAGAGATATGAGGCTGCATACCGTACATGACGGTGCAGCGAATATGATGAAAACCTCTAGACTTTTAGGTTCAAAGGATCCACAACATTGTCTATCTCATATCTTGCATTTAATATTGACATGTGATGGCATAGATAATTGTACTGAAACAAAATGTTTGTTAGAAAAATGCAGAAGAATTGTAACCTGCCTGAATTTCAAGTCAACTTTACTTTTAGAGGAATCACACTGTGAAGCAGACATCAAATTATACAACAATCTTCGAATTCTTGCTGAAGTGAAAAACATTGATGATTTAGAGCAGCAATTTCCCATTCAAATTGATGATGAAGCAAACATGATTGACACAAATAATTTAGATATTTCTTGTAATGAAAAATTTGACGATAATTTCATAAAAAGACAACATAGAAGTCTGAAACAGCAAATACGCACAAGATGGAACAGTGCTCTCTTTATGATAGAATCAATTAACCAATTATTAGATCCTGTAGAAGTTTTACTTAAGAAATGTGGTAGACAAGACCTTTGTTTAGATAATGATGAACAAGCTTTGATTTCAGAATTGGTTAAATTTTTAAAACCATTTGAATCATTAACCCTTGTGGTCAGTGCTGGAAATTCGCTTTCTATTTTGCCATTAGTTAAACACAAAATACTAAAACTTCTTTCGATTAACTCTTGTGATTTGAATGAAATTAAAAAATTAAAGGAGTGTTGCTCCCGAAAAATTGATAAAAGATTTAAGTTATCTACTTCTGCAAAAATTTGCTGTTTTTTAGATCCAGCCACTAAAATTTTATATACGAGAGATGAAATAAAGGAAAGTTTGTTGGAGAATGCATTAAACATAAAAGTGAACCAATTAGATTTAATTCAAGGTATTATATGTCTATACAACTAACTACATCAATAAAAGAGGTTTTTGTTTTGGAGACAATTACTGAAACACAAACAAATTTTATTGAAAAAATAATTAATTTTTTCATATTGTTGAAAGTGGAAAATAGAGTAGTTAATATTTTATTAAATCATTGAGTTCATCAAGTAATGTTTGTTTATTATTGATATCGTTTTTTATTAAATTGATTTATCTGGTTTTAGTTATATCAAAGTCAGACAATGATGAAGATTCAAAATCAGGTCCTAGTGCTAAGCGACAACTACTTCAAGAGATGAAGAAAAGTGTTACTTCTGCGGATAAAAATTATCAAATTGATTCGGAAGTAGAGCAATTTATCTCTCATACACCTACGACAGATGAAGAACTGGATTGTTTATTGTTTTGGCGAAATCATCATGCAAAGTATCCACACTTAGCAGTGCTTGCAAAAGAGTATTTTAGCATACCAACCTCAAGTGTATCAGTGGAGTCCATGTTTTCACTAACTGGATTGATTTTGAACTCAAGAAGAAGCAATTTAAGTTCTTTCAACATGAACATGACTATCTTTATTCATGATAATATCAGTCTTATTTGATTTTAATTTTAATTGAAAAAAAAAAGTTGTGTTAATTTAAGCTTAAATTTATCATTATTGTTATTGTTTTCTTTTTGTCGAAAACAATACTAATTTTACTTCAGAGCAATTTGCGCAGCCAGAAGCCAGCAACTTTGTTGGTCAGCCAGTATCAGCTAGTTGGCCAAGTTGCTCAGCTTTTAGCCACCTGGTAAATCTGTCAGCCAGCTAGTGCAATGTTCTAAGCACGGCTTTAAACTCTAGAAATAACGATCAAAAATATCGAAAAAATTATTACAAACAACTTTGAAGAACAAAAAAATACTTTGCTTAAGGAAACAGAAAGATTATTAAAAGACCAAGAAAGGAACTTTACACAAATAGTGAGTGAAAATATAAAAATTATTACTGAAATACTCGACAAAATAGAAAATGAGTTAAATATGAACAGAGTAAATATGCGAAATATTTACTCTGTTCATATTTAAGACTTACGTTTATATAAGAAGACTTAAACGATGAAAAAGAAAGTCTCAACTTTCAAGATGAAAAAATAAAGGAAGAAATAATACAAATAAGGAAGAAATATGATCTTGAAATTAAAAATATAAATAAAAAAAAAATTGACTTCGTCGTAACAAAAAACTGCTCTCGTCGTAACAACATTAGAGTCGATGGTCTGAAAGATTCACAAGGAGAAAGTTAGAGTGATTGTGAGAAATCTGTGAAAACAATATTTACAAACAACCTTAAAATTTCAACTGAAATTATTGTGGAACGAGCGCATCGAATTGGGTCGTATAAAGAAGACAAAACACCAAGAACTATTGTAGTGAAACAATTAAACTATCAAGATAAAATTAAAATTTTAAGTTCACTTAAAAACCTAAAAGAAGTGGAATATATATAAATGAAGACTTTGCTAAAGAGACGATGGAAGAGAGAAAGAAACTTTGGGAAGAAGTCAAATATCTTCGCAACCAAGGTACATACGCAACAATTAAATTTAAAAAAGTTTTTTGTCGCGAATTTAGGAAATAAGAACGTTTTGCGTATAATTAAGAAAAAGTTTTACGTAAGTTTTATTTCCTTGACTAACGGCTAAACAAACAAATAGATTACGAAACGCAACACTTAAATGTTTTCAAATCGGCTAATAACTTTTGTTTTCAAATAACTTTTGTTTTCAAATAACTTTTGTTTTCAAATAACTTTTGTTTTCAAATAACTTTTGTTTTCAAATAACTTTTGTTTTCAAATAACTTTTGTTTTCAAATAACTTTTGTTTTCAAATAACTTTTGTTTTCAAATAACTTTTGTTTTCAAATAACTTTTGTTTTCAAATAACTTTTGTTTTCAAATAACTTTTGTTTTCAAATAACTTTTGTTTTCAAATAACTTTTCTTTTCAACTTTTTTCTTAAAAACTCTTACGATCAAGCTTATTTTTTAATGAAAATAATTTTAACTCGCGGTTTTTTGAATTAGGAACTTTTAAAAATGAATTAAAATCATTTACGATGATACACATAACGGTGATACAATTAAAATCAGTTTACGGTGATACACATTACGGTGATACAATTAAAATCACTTTACGGTGATACACATAAATTTAAGAAGTATAATTAACAATATTGACAAACTAAAACATTTTCTTATAGAATGTAATTATTTGTTCAGTATGATTTGCTGAACAGAAACTTGGTGTTCTGACGAATCATCCAGAATAAATTCAAACCTATTAATTCCAAACTACAAACTACTATCTTATTAGCGAAAATTTCAAAAACGAGGAGGTGGAATTATGACATATTTTCATAATGACCTTACAACTAAAATTAAAGACGATCTTTCGGTTTCTGATGCCGATGGTGAGGTCTTTACAATTGAAAGAATAAACAACAAATTATTAAATATACTAGTGCCCACCTGTTACAGACCACCTGAAGGTGATATAAAAAACTTTTCAAATCACCTAAAACAAATATTTCTAAAAACTAACAAAGAGCACAAAATATTATTATATATTGGTGACATAAATATAAATTGTCTACAGTACAATGAAGATACAGTTACCAAAACTTTTTTTGACGATATGTTTCAACATCTTTTCTATAATAAACCTACATCTTTTCTATAATAAACCATCTACATCTTTCTACATCTTTTCTATAATAAACCAACCAACCCGGGTAACATTAAATTCAATCACTGCAATTGACAACATATTGACTAATTCATTTTATGATTCTTTATTAAAAGCAGATGTAATCAAAACGGATATATCCGATCACTTTCCGATATACTTTTTTATATAGTTTTTTTATACCTCTAGTAATCCATGTCCATGGATTACTAGAGGTATAAAAAATTAAAAAAAAAAAAACTTTACATAAAGTATTTAAAAAATAGAAATGAAAAAAATCTAAATACTTACAAACAATACAAAAATTTATTTGAAAAAATAAAAAAAAGTTCGAAGAAAAATTACTACTCTAACCAAAAAAAAATTGCAGCTGGTGACATTAAAAAAACATGGAATACGATAAAAGAAATAATTGGGAACAAAAAAGTTAAATCAAATAGTTTACCTGCTCAAATTGTCATAGACAAATAGAGTACAGTGACAAAAATACGATTGCTGAAAAACTCAACGAATTTTTTGTTAAAATTGGCCCTAATCTTGCCTCAAAAATTAAGTCTCCTAATAACTCATTTAAATCACATCTAAGTGATACCCAGAGTGAACTAAAATACAAAGAAATAAACTACCAAGAACTTAATGTTGCTCTAAATTCCTTAAAATTAAATAAAGCTCCAGGTATAGATGATATCTGTAGTAGGGTACCCAGTGGGCATTTCGACGTCGAACGAACGTCGAGCGACGTCGGATCTCGACGTCGGATCGACGTTGGGTTTACGTTGGAAATGGAAATGTTATTTGACGTCGGATAAACTGACATCGCGCGACGTCGGCATTCCGATGTAAATCCAACGTGTTTTTTGAAAACTATAAAACGTTGCCTTTGGCAGGAATCGAACCTTGGTCTATTAGATATTAAATTCTACGCGCTTACCACTACACCACAAGGACGTAAATGTTAACGTGTTTACTTAGTAATCTATACTTGTAGCTATTTGGGAATTATTACTTTGATAAGAAATAATTTTGTTTAAATATTATATAAATATTAAAACGAATAGTTATATATTATAAAAAATGTATACTCGAAAATATTAATAGTTAAAAAACTATGCTAGTGCATCATACAAAACCTCATGATGTTTTATCAATTATTATTCAAACTTTTTTCCATTAATAAAAAAACACGCTTAGTTCACATAATTATTGAAGAGCGCAATTGCACACATATTGTTGGGTTTGGATTAAATTCTCATCAGCGATGTCTTACAACGTTGTTCCGACGTCGTTTTAAGGACGTTGGATTGACGTCGGAAGACGTTAAAAGACATTGGAGTACGTTAATATTATGACGTTGCCCGACGTCTTTTTATCGAAGTTGGATCGATGTCAGTACTGCGACGTTTTTTGGACGTCTTTTATAAGATGTCGGAACAACGTCAAAATACATCGAAACGACGTCAGGGGATGTTGAGATAAAGACATCGCCCGACATCATTTTACTGACATCGGAACAACGTCGGAATAGGTCTTTTGACATCGCTGATGAAAATCGTACGTAAATCCGACGTCGGATTGACGTCGGGTGCCCACTGGGTAGTGGCAAATATTTTTACAACGATAAAAAAAACCTATATTTGAATTTTTTAAGTCTTCGATTAAAACAGGAGTTGTACTGGACAAGTTAAAAGTAGCTAAAGTAGTACCAATATTTAAAACAGGTGAATCATGTCTAATTAATAACTATAGACCTATCTCGGTACTCTTTACCTTTTCTAAGCTTCTCGAAAGAGTAATCTATAACAGATTGGATGAGTATTTAATCCAAAATAAAATCCTAAATAAAAAGCAATTTGGTTTCCAAAAAAAAAATACTCAAATGAACAGGCAATCCTAGATCTAGTTAACAATATAAGTGATTCTTTTGATAAAAAACAGTATGTTTTAGGCATCTTTATAGACCTGTCAAAAACGTTTGATTTTGTAAAATATAATATCTAACTTAAAAAAATTGAAAGCAACAGACAACAATGTATTTTTTCAGATAATTATAAACACTCAAACCTACTAAGAGTTGAGTGCGGTGTCCCCCAAAGTTCTATTCTTAAACTTCTTCTGTTTCTTCTATATATTGACGACCTTACAAAAGCTTTGGTAAAACTTGATGTAATTATGTTTGCCGATAACACAAACTTATTTTATTCCTCGAACTCAATCAAAGACTATTATGAATGTATGAACAAAGAGCTTAAAATATTAAATATATATTTGAAATTAAATATATCATCACTAAATACACAAAAAACAAAATACATATTGTTTCATTCCAAAAAACAAAAAAAATAATATACCAACTATCCTTACCTCACTAAAAATAAATAAGGTAAAAATTGAAAGAACAGAAACAGGTAAACTTCTTGGGATGTTTATTGACAAAAATATATCTTGGAGAGCCCATTAAATAATGACACCAAAAAGAAAATATTGGGATACTCTACAAAGTTAAACCTACGTCCCTACATAATCTTAAATCGCTTTATTTTTCTTGCATCCAAAGTTATCTCACGTACGCTAATATTACATGGTCAAGTACACACAAATTCAAACTGAGTACTGTTTATATATAAGTCAAAAATATGTTAGTTTATAATAAAGTTAAACTTTAGTTTATAATAAAGATAAACTCACCCATGCTAAACCCTTACTAAAAACCTTGAATGCACTAAATGTTTACCAAATGAACATCTACCAAAATGTACTATTTATGCTTAAATACTAACTTGGACTAGTACCATCTCGTTTTTTAGATAACTTTTTTCAAGTAAAATCTAATAGATATATAACAAGAGCAACAGGCAACTGTTCACACTGCCTAAAAGAACAACAAAGTTCTCACGGTTTTCTATTTCCTACCGGTGTCCGTCCCTATCTAACAAAATAATATCCAAAAGTATAGAACTTAAAGTATTAAACAATCCTGCCACCTTGAAAAGTAAATTAAAACACCTCATACTTAATATCAACAATTATATCGTCATGTATTAAACTTAACATTAAAAATTATATTAAAAATTATACTAAAATATTTATGTGTATCGTTGACTGTATATTGTTTAATTACTTTTAAATATATATAAATGAAATAGACTTTATTTAACCATTTAAAGAGGTACTCGATGATAAGCCTTCATAGACCTCTAAGAGTTTTCTTTTACAACGGCATGTATATATCTGAAGTACCAAAAAATTTCTTGTCTTATTTTTAAAAAAATAAGACAAGAAATAACTAAAAAAACTTAGTATAGCGTAAATTAAAAGTGTTTCTTATCCTAAAAAAAAATATTTTTTAGGATAAGAAACACTTTTAATTTACGCTATACTTAGTTAGTTAGTTATACTTGTTAAACTACTTTTTATTATGATACGTTATACGTGGTATTATTATGTTATATTTTTTACGTTGCATTATATTATGTCATGTAGTTATAACGTAACAATGTGAAAATTTACTGAAGATGTAAGAAAAAAAAAAAAAATGATTAAAAAAGAAAGGTTATTCATACTCATTCATTCATATGCCATTTGTCAAAAGGCTAAAAAACAAGGTGAACTTGATTTAAATAGAGTATATAACAATCTTCCGCCGAACCATATCAATTTTTGTGATGTCAAGCAGCTAGTTCAGCAGGAAGATGTAACTTTATGATGAACAAGTTTTTTTAGTAAAATTACAACAACTAATATCTGGACAACAGTTTTTAATTTAAAGAGTAATTTTAGTTCTGATTCAATGAGATATTTAAATTAATTGATAATGTCAATGATGTTAATTTAAAGGAAAATTACTATTTTTCATCTAGCTCTGATGATCAAAATGAAAATTTTAATGGTGAAATAAACAACATACTTTTATGACTAGTCTCTGCAATATAAAATAACCCATGTGGCAATTGCATTACTTCTATAGATTCTTAAACCATACTTCCCAATTTTGCCAACATGCAAGGACATTGTTAAAGACACCTGCAATGTTCTTAAAAAACTAAAAAGTGGAGGAGATTATTGTCACATTGGGCTAGAGAATGGTTTGAAAAAATGCATTAATGATTTGTTTATACCAGAGAATAAAAACATCAACTTGCAATTTAATATAGATGGGTTGCCTCTTTTGAAAAGCTCTTGTGTTTCAGTATGGCCAATACTTTGTATTGTAAAGAACTTCCGCATGAAATAACCATTTGTCGTAGAAATATATAGCGGAAAAGAAAAACCACTAAGTGCAGCAGAGTTTCTTGAAAAGTTTCTAGAAGAAACTAAACATTTAGTAGAGGATGGTTTTCTGTTTGATAAAAAAAGATATTCTGTTAAAATTTTTTTTTCATTTATTTATCTGTGATGCACCTGCTAGAGCATTTGTCAAAGATAAAAAAGGTCACTCTGGTTATGAAAAATGTACAACTAATGGCGAATATGATGGCAAATTAATTTATCCTGAAACCAATACACCACTACGCACAAATTAAATTTTTTTTTATATGATTGGCAAAAAATATCAGCTCAGGGAGTGTCCTCAAAAACCGTTGAATGTTGGTTTTGTAAGTCAGTTTGGTCTAGACTTTATGCATGAGGTTTGTTTAGGAGTCATGAAGCAATTGATTCTTTATTGGAAGGTCCAAAAGACTCTTTGCATGTTTAAATTGGTAAACGTGCAATGGATCAGTTGTCTAATAGTCTAAATTCCTTATCACAAAATATCATATATGTATGATAAAAACAAGTATACTCGTTTTTATCATATCTTTATACGCATTTGTTTCCTGTATGTTGTCAAATTTTAAAAGCGTCGGGTTTTGGTGACGCCAAATAATGGTTTTGCCCATCTATTAATCCCATATTGACTCGCGTTATTAAGAGACCCCGTTATTTTGTTAAAATATTTGCCCGTATACCAACCCCATAATGACTTGTGCTACATAAAATCTTTCTAATTTAGTACCGTAACCGTACGCTTTTGGTTTAAAGATACGCGATAAAAATGACAGAATGCAATTTTAAACCTATTTTCAAATATTTTGATTTGTGAATGTTTATTTGCCTTTGTTTATTTTTTTTTAGTTTTAATTTTTGTTTTCTTTTTGTTTAAATTTTTATTTAGTCATTTCTATTTACTATCTTTTAGAGCGTAATTCAACACTTAAGTTTGTAAATCATTTTGTTGTCAATTCCACTCTAAATTTTTCCTACAGGTGGTCTAAAAAAGTTGCCAGTAAAAGTGATCTTTATTTTTTGATCTTGCTTTACTTTAACTGATGGCACTTTTATAATAAAATTTAATTTGTTTCGTAAATCGCAAAACTTCCTAAAATTACAAAATACTTACATTTTAAGAGTTACCCAACAGTTCAAGAACCATCTTATACACCGTTATTTTTCTTAATAATTTAGAAATAAAATTGGCTTAATTTTTGAAATAAAAATTAAAACAAGAAAATAGAAATGCGTAAGCAAAAAAAGTCTTAAAAAAGTTTAAAGAACGACAAAAAAATTTTTTTTTTTTAAAGATATGTTATCATACCAATGTCTGTTGCAGTAACTTTATGCCTTACTAAGAGGATTTACCAATTTTTTTTGTTTTGTTTGCGTTCTCAAGATTTTTTTTTTGTGACGTATTTCCGTTTTGTTATTTTTTAAGCCTTATCCCCGTTCTCCATTCAGAACTTTTTGCGCTTTGGAGAAGCGGAAAAGTTCTTTAAGCATGCGCAAACAGTTTTTTTAAGCCAGTTCTCCAATCAAAACTTTTTGCGCATGCTCAAAGAACTTTTCCGCTCCAAAGCGCAAAAAGTTCTGAATGGAGAACGGGCTTAAGTTGTTTAATAAATTGCGCCAACTTTGTCTCTAATATATTAAGAAATAAAAGATTAACGTATAAGATGAGTCCTAAACCGCTGAACAATTTTTAAACTATATTTTGAAATGTAAGGTGTTCTTGTAATTAACGAAACAAACAAAAAAAAATGCTCTTGTTAGAGTGAAGCTAAGTGAATTTTTTTTTTTTCTAATTTTATTTAGGTGCCCCAAGAAGTCCTAACGGTCTTATCACAGAACACCGCGGTTGAGCATTTAGTTGGAGGTTCACGCCTCCTTCCTAACCGATGTCGCAAGACTTGCCCATAGGTAGGGTTTGAACCACGAGTCCTTTGTTTCTGAGGCAAGTGCGCTGGTAATTGGAATAAAAAATTATTCTTGTTAACAAGATTTTGGACTAAAAACTGTCAGGAAAAAAAAATAGAGCAAGATTGACGATGTAGAAACATAAAACTATTCAGATCAAGCTGTAAACGAAAATAATATATTGTAAATGAGTTATAAAGAGTCTAAACATTATAAAAAAAAGAAAATAAAACCAAAAAAAGAAAGCAAAGTAAAACGAACAAAAGAATGAAATAATAATCAGTTAAATTGAAGTTTGTGAAAATAATTGTAAAACACTTATTAGTGATCGAATATCTTTGCTGACACAAAACAGGAACTTTTATAAAGCTGTCTGTAAAGGTGATTTTCCACTCATCCATTTTTCTACGGGAAAGGGAAAGGGAACGGAAAAATAATCACGTGAGCTTGCGCTGTTTCCTTACGGACAAGTAAAAACTTTTATTACGCATGCTCACGTGATTATTTTTCCGTTCCCTTTCCCTTTTCCGTAGAAAAACGGATGAGTGGAAACTCACCTTAAAATAAGCCGATATGCAAACAAAAAACATTCCCAAGCGCAAATATCAACGAGAAAAGACATAATATGGTTTGTAAAGCGTCCAATAGATATTTTGTGCTTTTTGGAAAAAGTCCCGCTAAATTGCAATATTAAAAAAAATTAGTTTAATTTGGACTCCTCAAAACAATAACTGAAGCAATGAGTGATAGGGTATTCCTCATATCTCTAAAGGTTTATGAGATTATGTAGAATAGATACGTGTCGGTGCGATAAAAAAGTATAATAAATACACTTCATCATTTAAATGGGGAAAAAAAAAATGTAGAATTACAAATAAATATTTATTACACTTAAAAAATAAGTAACTGTCGTTTAAAAATAAAAACCATAAAATAATTTGTAAGTTAAAAGCATTCTAACCGTATTTATACATTATAGTATAATATATATATATATATATATATATATATATATATATATATATATATATATATATATATATATATATATATATATATATATATCATATATTGTGTTACAATAATTTATTTTAAAAATTTGTTAATAAAGTGAATCCATAACAACAAGTTTTTATGTTTTTCGTTCTTTATAAAATTTAATCTATGAATGTTAGGAAAATATAACGCAATAAATTATGGGTTATATAAATAACGAATTAACACTGAGCATTTGTTTTTTAAGTCATAAGCTACACGTCTGTAGCATGAAGCCCATTACAATAAGCGTTGACTGAGTTTTCCAACTTAACGGTTTGCTTACTTAATACAGTCAGTTTTGGTTTGAAGAAAAAACAGTAAAGCAATGTAAACAACAATATAAAAAAAATTGCCTCGATTACTAGTCCAATTAAGAATTTAAACATACTAATGCTGTTTTTGCAAACTTTTACTTCTTCTCTTCTTCCTGTGCTTGGACTTTTTTGCTTGTCTAAACAATTACACGAGATAGGATCTAATACCTGGTTTGGATTTGGACATGTCGAAGATGAACATTTACAGTCACACTCATCTTCGTTGAATTGTTTACCCAAGGGACAGTTTCTAGATTTTGATGGGGAGCAAATACAGTTACAATCAGTTTTGCTCCATACAAAGTTTAGATTGCATACAGGAAAATTTTTATCGTAGTTACAGGTGCATTCGCAATTGTCATTGCTAAATGTTTGATAAGAGTTGCAAGATTTGTCGTTTAAACTACATACTGTCTGGCATTCGGTGTTATTTTCTACTGCTAAAGTAACAAATTCATGCGTTTGCTCTTTTACAACGGTCAAATCAATTTTCTTCACTCCTTTTTGTGTAGGAACGCATTTATAATTATGGGGGTTGGGTATTAAATTATCAACTCCTCGACATCGATTTAACTTTACAACTCGAGGTAAAAAACGAAAATGTCCTTGGTCGTCAGTATCCACATAGTCAACGTATGAACCGCAATCTACGTTTTCGAGCGATGTTGCATTGGAAAATGAATTAAAGGAAACAAGAATAATTAAAAGTCCTTTTAAAATCATTTTGCTTCGGAGACTCTCTGTAAAAAAAATTAAACAGTTAAAAACAACACTTAATAAAAGATATTTAAATTACCTCAATTAATAATTATGACGTTTTTACAATTAGTCTATAACAAGTGTAAAAAAACATTTACTTTAATCTAAGTATGAATGCTCATATCTTGAAATTTATATTTAAAAACTTTCTTTCGGTTTCTAATTTTAATGATTTCGCTTTCACAGTTAAATAATACAAGAAATATGATATCTATAAATTCCGCATAACTTACGTCACGATTCTTCTTATGCAATGTTTTTTTCAAAAGAGCATGAAGGTCCCGCAACTTAAGAAAACAATAAACTTTTTAAAATTTTGAAGTTCAATGTGAAATAATAATATGGTGACCTTGCACGTATTATTAATCTCTAGCTAATTATACTAATTAATATGCTATAATCTGTTGTTGCTTTTATATCGTTTGTTATTTCGCCACTAATTCTTTCAATTTAAATAACTTGAGAACTCAAAATAAAAATCGATTTTTTTTATTGTTAATAATATTTTTATTAACTTTACATTCATTATTTATTATTATTATTTTTTAATAACTAGAACAGAAAAAATGGGATGGCGAAATTACCCCAATAAAATCTAATTTGGGGGAATTTCACTACCTATGTTATTTCTAACATAAATTTTTTATTTTAATTTATAAATCTTAAAAATACATTTACAATGAGTTAAATAAAATAAGTGGCGCATGGCCATTGACACCGAGGCGTATCGGGGAATATCTCCCTCCATCTTTTTTACCTATTTTTTTTTCTTTTTTTTAGAAATGTGGGATATTTCAGGAGATTTGTTAATGTACTAAGCCCAGCTGTCCTTTCTGGATATTGAATTCTTCCTCCTGGTGCCCTTCGAGATATACAGTATAATTATGCAGCTCGCCTAAAGTTCGCCAGCTTTAATTTTTATTAGCCATTAGCTCTTTGCGACGAATTTTCTCTTATATTTTTACGGCATTGTTGCTGATAGTTTTGGTTTTATAATTAATTCTAATTAATTAAAACTGATCGATTTAATTAATTTGAATTAGTTATAAGACCATCATGACCTGAAAAATTAGTTACCAAAACAAGAGGAAGGCAAATAATATTAATTATCCAATCAAAGCGCTTTTGATATTTGATATAAATAGGTGGCAAAATTCCCCCATATAGTATTTCCATTGTAACTTTGGAAAAGATCAAATTTAGAAAGAAAAAAGCAATACAAAGATTCTTTAAAAAACTTCCAATATTTTAGTCTTTTAAATTTTGAATGGAAATAAATAATTTGATTTTTATGAGAATTTTAAATTTTCTGTTTTTTTATAGATTAATTTTGTCAATTTATTTTCTTATCTAGTTTTCATATAAAGATTTTTTTTTTTTTTTTACATAATTTGATAAGAAATTCGTTTTTCTTTTCATAGAAACTTGAATTATAAAAAAATCTTATTACTAAGTAAAGCTATACTTATAAAAGTAGATATACACCAATTGGTAGCGAAATTTCTTAAGTAGCGAAATTACCCCATTTTACTATGTTAAATAAAAAAATAAAAAATAGTAAATATAAAAAAAGTTTAAAGTTTGAAAAAAAGTAAAAATAGAGCTAAAAAAAGGATGTCATTATGATGTCATTATGATGCTGTTATTTTTGAATGTACAAATTTTACAAAATTGTATTTAGTTTTGATTACAAAATCACAGCAAACTACAGCTTACATTTTGACGTATTGATTTAAATTTATAATTTATTAACGCATGAAGTAAAAGACAAAAAAGTAAATGAAATTTTTTTATTGATAGCAATTTTTAATTTTTGTTTGTTTTGTATGATTTCCTTCTTTGACTTGCTGGGTTCTACGCTTTCCCGCAGTACCCAGCAAGTAAAAGTAATTTTATTTTTGTTTATTTAAGTGCAAAGTCTGAGTCTGTTTTTTTAATGCAGAGTCTAAGTGCATGTCTTTTTTTTTTTGTCATTTTAAAATACTTTTTAAAGACAGTAAAATTCACAATACAAAATCCTTAAATCAAAAGACGTTGAAACTGCGTATTAATTATTCTACGCAATATTTATTTTATTACGCAGAACGAAAGAAATATAATCATATAAGTTTTGTAACAACATTAGCAACTAACATAAAACAGAAAGTTTATCTTCTGTTATCGGCGTATTTTTATTTATATTGGTTATAACAAGTATTGATATCTATATATAATATCCAATTATTATTTACCACCGATTTGGATTTAAATCATACGTCTTTTTGATTGCTGGTTGTATAGCAGGAAAAAATTCCCCGGAAAATAATCCCCTGAAATTAACCTCAGAGATAAAATTTGCACAAGAAAAAATTCCTTGGGGAAAAAATCCCCTGGAAAAAAACCCAACGTATAAGTACATACATAAATACATGCATTGGCTTAAATCAGTAGTACTTGGAGGGAATGTACATTCATTGAATGGCTTAATAGGTAGAACACGCAGTGAATGCACATACATTGACTACATAGGATCGGGCAGGCAATATATTAATTTAAGTAAAAATCACTTTTAAGCCTGTGAATGGTCAGACATCTGGGAATTACAATTTAATAGTGAAAACTGTCGTATTATGTCGTATTATGTCGTATTATGCACTTTGGAAAAAATAAACTTCGCTATATTTATAAATTAGGCGACAAAATATTAGTATTCTTTGATACCGAAAAAGATCTTGGAATTACAATGTCATCAAATCTCAAATGGAAAAGTCACATAATCAATTGTACATAAAAAGCTTATTCAACGCTTGGAATATTGAAAAAAAAATTTCATTACATCAATAAAAAAATGTTTATGATAACACTTATAAGACCCCATTTTGAATTTACGATACAGACATGGTACCCATACATTAAAAGTGATATTACTGCATTTGAAAAAGTTCAACGTTACGCTCTAAATGGATACCTCAGATTCGAAAACAAAGTTATGAAACAAGAATTTAAATACTTGGCTTAAACACACTGGAAAAAAGACGTAAAAGAGGCGACTTAATTCAAATGTTCAAACTACTTAAAAAAAAAAAAAATATTGTAGAACTAGATTGTAATATTTTTTATCAGCTTTTTTATTAATTTATCAGCTAGAAACACTTTTTTTTTTTAATTAAAAAAATTATTTAAATTTAAATTATACATTTTAAACTCAAGTTATAAGTTTAACAAATGTACAAAAATATTTTAAATTTTTTATTAAAGTTGTAAAATAATATTTTTATAAATTTATATTAATACATTTATAAAATTATCTTATGAAAAAAGTTAAAGAAATTTTCGCTTACATAAATTTTTTTACCGGACGGAAAAATCAAACGCCAACGCTTAGTATATCTTTCTATGAAACATTTAATATGAGTAACTTGTACAAAGTATGCTTTCTAAAATAATTGGGATATTCTTTATCCAAGTTACATAATACTATTAATTTAATTTATTAATTTAAACAATATTTAAACTTACATAAGATACTAAATTTAATCTTTAAAAAAAATGTTTTGGTGAGAGAACTTGTAAACTGATACTTGACTATATAACAAAAAAAAAAAACAATAAAAGTTGAATGAATTAACTTTTATTATTCAGTTGCACAGAAAGAGTCAAAAAAAAAAAAAAGAAAAAAAAATGTCCTCTAAAATTTTTAGAGGCCCCTAAATTTGTGGGGCCCGGGTTATAGCCCCCTAGCCCCTCCCCCCTTTTATTCGGTACTGAATGTATGAGTATGAAACACAGGAAGATATATCGCCTTTGTTTTACGTTGACTTTTTGTAACATTTTTACCATTTAGAAATATATGATAATATTTATATATATTTTTAAATGATAGAAATGTAGCTAATAAATTTTATTTACTAACAAACTTACTTTATTCCAACCATTATTTAATAGAAATTTTTTCTCAAAACATCTAGAGATATATTAGGATGTTTAATATGTATGAAATAAACAGTGAAAAATGCACATGCGCACCAAAAAACACACCATAAAATACAAGTAAAGTGTATCATTGAGTGTGTATTCTCAATATCAAGTTGCTACGAGACAATACATTATTCAACAAAATTTTATGTTTTTTGCTAAAATTGTCAATTTTATTTTTATTAGGAAACATTATTTGTGACAATTTAAGACTAATCCAGGCAATTTGAATAAATTTGCATAAATTTACATAACTTATGAAATGGCTTCAAAGTAATATTCAAAGTTATTTTGTTTTTTCATTACATTTCGATCAGCTTATTTTGCTTATAAACTAAACATATTTTTTATATTTCAAATTATCTATCTAAAGTTAGAGCTTCCTCTAATTTTCTACTTTAAGATATTCCGTTATCAAAATCGTGTACAGACGTTAAGGCATGTTATACCAGAAATATATCTGGCAGTTTCAAAACAGTAATCATAAAATTTTAAAATATCTAATTCTGAACAATCAGAGGTACAACAAAGTATATCATACAATTTTTTAATCAACGCTTGATTAAAATCTGTAATTTTGCTAAATATGTCTTCATTTATAAAAGCAGTCATGGCCTTATTACCATCAATAGTGGTCACACTACGGTTAATCTACAATTAATCCAACTCATACAAAAATAGTTTTTGAATTATACTCATTTGTTGATTTGTTGAATTTAAAAGTTTTGCTTGCCAAGATCTAAATTTACCAACTTTGTATGCAATATGCATTTAACATTCTTAATGCAATACAAATCAAACATTTAAAACACCTTATCTAAGCCTGAAAGATTTAAAAACCACACTGAAAACCTTAAGTGGTATACTTTTTTTAAATGACAACTTTAATTCTTTCTGATGTTTTACATCTACATTGCCTAGAGCCAGTTGTGTTTGATGAGGCAGTATTCACCTTTCCATCAATCATGGTGATAAATAAACTTAGCTAAATATATATTATGAATCTACACTGTTAAAAAAATGTGTGTTTTATACGGATGTTATCCAGCAACTGAGTTACCAGAAATATTCTGTTGTTTTACGGAAAAACCCATTATGTGTTTTTATTGAAATATCCGTTTAAATACGGAAATATCTGTACTTTTAATAATGAGGAATTTTCTTTATTTTATCATATTATTGGAATATTCCGTAAAATTACGGAAACATTCTGAAAACTCTGCTGCCGGATCAGTATATAACGCAAAAAGTTTCAGTACATGACGCAAAATTGACTTTTACAAAACTATTATGTACATTTTTTATCAAAATTTTATCCAAACTAAATAATTATAAAAAATTAAAAAAAAAAAATAAAAAAGTACGACAAATAAATTTTTTATTTAAACAGAATCCAAATTATAACTCTCGAATTAGTGTGGGCAAATAACTGTTTCTTGTATTTTTTCTTTAGCGTTTTTTTTTACACTTTCAGGACTGAAGTCAACCATATACTAGGCACGTGCGTATCTAATGAGTTACGGCACCGATTTTGTAATCAAAATCTTTGACTATTTTACCAAAACGTGCTTAGCGTTTGAGTTGTAAGAATGTATTTTGTTGTGTTATTTTTTAGGATTTTATATCAGCATAGACTTTTTTTGAAAAGTGGAAGAGTTAAACTTCATTATTGGATAGTTTTTTTTTTGTAGTTACAACCGCTTTTATTGAATTTACTTTTCTTAAAATTATTATTGAAGGAATGCTAAGAACATTTTTGAAACTATTGAGAAAAATTTAAAAACTTATTTTCTACGTGCATGTCAAATTTTATTGAAAAAGATTATGTAGCAGACACCTAATTTTTTGTAGCAGAATATGTACCTTAGTTAAAATATTGTAAATAAAGCAAAATATTGCGCTTCTAGCAACAAAGTTCCATAACAAAACTACCGTTAGCCGAAACTGACATTTTAAAACTGGTCGCAGATTTTTTAAGCAATCCTTGTAATCAAACTTTGTTACTTAAATGAGCATAACTTTTTGTAGAATTGTTATTTTGTTATGAAATTTTTACTATTGCAATGCTGATTTTAGCCTCTTTTCAATGATATATAATAATCAATAGTAAAAATAGTTTAAAATTTTTACACACGTACCTACATATACCAAAAAACAAAATGTATTATATAAGCTTTAACATTAATCACCAATAAAAGTATTCAGAAAATATTAGATTGGTTTTATATTTGCAAGTTTGCTTGTTTATATTTGTAAGTTTGTTTATAAAATATTAAATTGAATTTATAATAATGTATTTTACAGTGATGGATTAAGCGGTATCAATTGGATTTTTTGTTTAAACAATTATTTTAAGAATTCCAACGAATTCCAATGACGCAAAATTGTTATGATTTTACTCGATGTTCATTACGTAATAAACTGCAATAGAATATAAAAATTTTTTTCGATCAATACATAAAAATGTTTTGATTCAAACGACTTGGCTTTCAACAAAAACAAGTAATATTAAAAAAGAATTTTTTAAACCCATTGCTTTTATAAGTTATTAAATCATAAATTTTGCAATCATTTTTTCTGATATTACAGTTTTATTTTATTAACATTCGACTGTATGCGTGTGTAAAAAAAAAAAAAAAAATTCAGGAGGCGCCGGATCTCGAACCTCAGACATTCCGTTTACTAAGTCAACACCAAATAAGCTAAAGGGCGTATAAGTAGGCGGATTTATACTCTCAGTTCTGTTCCGCAAATTATCTCAAAATTGTTTAGAAAAGTAAACATTTCCAGAATTTGACAAGATTTAAGAAAAAATTTAAAAAACAGAATATGACATATTGATACTACTTTAATATAAAATTTTTGATGTAATTTTTTAACGCTTAACTTCTTTCCTAGTCAAATTTATCACTAACTTAAGTTCGAAATATTTACCTTACTAAACGATTTTGTGATAATTTACGGAACGGAACTGAGACTATAAACCTGTGTATTATTTAAAAACTTATTATTTCGACTTATTTTTAAAATTATTATTTTTCTTTCCGCATAAAAAATAAACTTAGTTAAAATTAACTAAATTAATTGACTTAATGCAAAACTAATTATTGAATATTGTATTGTCATCAAGCAAGAATGTGTATGCAAAATTTGAAGAAAATCTATCATCAGAAAGTGACTCAAAAATTGATTGCAAGGTTTGATGTTAACAGACAGAGACGACGAGTTAAAAAAAGGATTGGAAAACAAAAAAAAAAATTCAAATTTATTTGATTGTTATATGTTAAACTTTCAATAATGTGCCCAGATGATACGTGCCCATACTATAATACAAATACCTTTTACAAGAACTATTAGAGGAGATCTGGAGGAAAAGTTGTGCAAAGATCTTCTGTCTCTGGTATTGTGATTAAAATCTGATAAACAATTAGAAATTTAAATTTTGTAATCATTTTAATTTAAAAAATAAAAGCTTATATTTACTGATATTATTATATGTTCAACTTTATCTATGATAAGTTATAATTAAAGGTAGCTGTGCAACAAGTGCTTGCTGAATGCCACCTTAGTCTATACTATCATTTTTTTTTTTTGTAGCTTTAAAGTATGAGAAAATGAGGTTTGCTTTGCAGGCCACTGCATTTGTTAACCTGTCCAATAACAAATTTATCAGATTGGAAAAAAATGTACCATAAGATATTCCAATTGCAATAAAAATGGCTAGTTGAGCAAAATATGACCATATAAATTTGAAATCCCCTCTATTTGACGGTTTTGTAAATTGTATATGGTCATAATGTTGAAACGCTAAATGATTAAACAATGAAACGCTGAAAGATTAAACAATAAAAGTTTAAAATTATAAATATAAATCTAATTGAAAATAATACAAAAAATATTTTATAAACTTGTTGCTATGACATTTGAAGCAGGGAAGAAAAAATATTTAGGCTTAACCCTTATCGCTGTCAACACATTCACAAGTAATTCAAATACAGTTTGTAATACATTTACAAGTACATAATTCAAATACAGTTTGTAATACATTCACAAGTGCTTAATATAAATACAGTTTGTAACGCATTCACAAGTACATAAATCAAATACAGTTTGTAACAAATTCACAAGTACATAATTCAAATACAGTTTGTAACGCATTCACAAGTACATAAATCAAATACAGTTTGTAACACATTCACAAGTACATAGTTCAAATACAGTTTGTAACAAATTCACAAGTACATAATTCAAATAAAGTTTGTAATGATTTCAAACGGTCTTGGTAAGTGATAGACGTTTTCTTAGAATTGGGATATTTACTAGAATACTTAACTTTATCAATTAAATAAAAATCCTTGTCTTTTTGCTCTGTAAAAACTTGGAACTTCCTTGGCTACAACTGTCGCTCTCTTCTGCGCACGTCGTATTTTTTAATTGATTGCTGCATCAACGTTATGAAGCTCTTAATAGTGTTTTTAAGTGGGGCAAATCCTAAAATCAATATTGTTTCTGTAACTAAAATTTGGAAACAAAAAAACTCGAATCATTATGTTTTAATAAGATTTTTTCTTCATTAATATTTTTGATTTTTATTATTATTTTTTATAAAATTCATTTTATTATTAGTTTGTATAACATTTTTTTAACATCATCCTAGTTATTTTTTAATTTCAAATTTAAAATTTCCTTTATTAAAGTTTTTAAAACTCCTGTGATAAATTTTTGTTGAAATTGGGACAAATACTAAATTTAAGTAAGTGAACAAAAAGAAAAATTGAAAAAGTTTTCTGAAATAAATTCATTATTGGTTAAATTTGAAAAATATTGTTGCTAGATAAATACATTTTGTTTTCCTTTTTAATTTTGATTCATTCATACCTTAAAAGCAAAACTCTAATGATAGTCTTATGTTTAAATCCTCACAGTGTTTTTGTAGCGATGATATGTTTTAATGAATAATAGAGAATTATTTATGTTAAAGTTTAGAGAACAGAATTCGCTTTTACCATAATGTTTACAAACAATGTCCAGTTCAACGCATTAATTTCTTATTCGAAATCTTAATTTTATTAACCTATACTAAAAATGATGGCAATGCTATAATTAATAGTATTATTTATAATAGCTGGTAACGTTTGATATTGGTAATACTCCTAATAAACTGACATATATTATTTGCTTTATACTAGTAATATTAATGTAACCATTTACTTTTCATTTAATACTTCTTACTTTTCGTAAATATTATAAATATTTCGTAAAGTTAGTTACTCATTTCCATAAGTTCTGCTATGGATTTATTTAATTATAAAGGAGAATGTATGGAAAAAAGTTTTTGCCAAATTTAATGTGACATTGTTTATTTTGGATTCAAAACGCAACTGGAATAATCAGGGCTGTCTGGCTTAGAGGGGCTTTACTTTACTTTACGAGTAGGGGTAAACTTTACACTTTTTTTACAAATGTTTGTCATAAATTTGCCCAACTCCCTAACTAAAACCTTATTCGAAAACTGGTCGAGAATTTGGGACCTGCAGTCGGCAAGTTTAGACATGATGGCAGTCGACTAAACTCGAAGTAAAATGGAATCATTAATTTAAGTAGAAAATTTATATAGGAGGAGGTGAATATTTAAAAAAAATATTCACCTCCCCCTCCCCTAATATTAAAAAAAAATTGCATATACATATATCGAAATTAATGGCTGGAACAAGAAAAAGACACATCTTGCTTTATCGCCATGCCCCATATATAAAAATAATTTTACATAACCGTAATATACAAATATATATAAAAACTTAAATCAGAAAATAACTAAAAAAATAAAGAAATTCAAAATAGCAAATACTTTATTAGGTCTGGAGCCACCTAATTAAAGCCATCTTTCCTACTTGATGATCTGAATCCACGAAATCCAAAAAAAAAAAAAAAAAAAAAAATTGAAAATTAAAAAGCAAATTCAAAAAATATACAAATGCACAGAGGCCTTTTAAAAAATCTTTTTGCATTCCTTGAATTAAAAATGAGAGTGTTTGTTATCGTATGAAAAGCATTTACATAATCAAAAGGAGGATACATTTAAATTGATATTTCTTGTATTAAAATAAAATTTATCGATTTAATGTTTTTGACAAATTTTTTAATTTTTATCAGTTAAAATCATATTTCAAGTTAAAATAAGAACTCATTTTAATATAATTTTTTGAACATAACAAAATTTACATTTTTTTATTTTTGTCATTAAGATCAAGTCTTTCTTAGACCGATTTGTAGATATCAACTGTCTCGATTAATCCTGCTCTCTTAAAAACTATCCTTTTTTTATGAGAATAAACTTTGCTTGTTGCTTCTGGCAGTTGTCAACCAACTGAAATGATTAACTGGCTCAATTTCAAGTAAAACCAAGTTTGCGGGTATATTTCCAATTCTAATGGCAGAGACTATTTTATACCCATAAAACCGATTGAAGGGTAAATTTTTGATTTCTTTATCCTTTAGAGTGATAAGAAGATTTCTTACATCAATATTTTGAAATGATGGATTAATTTCCAGAGCAGTTACATCATTTAAAAATTTTCAACACTGCTTCTCCATTTGTTGCTGCTCAGAGTCTATCCATCAAGAGTTGTCATCAGATGACGCAGAGGAAGTTCATTTGTATGGAAAATGCAAATCAGCCAGTTTAGCCTTTTTTTTTTTTAATATCACTTCCAGCCAAGGTATTTCTCCGCCTTACCATCTTGTGTTTAAACTAGTAGAATCACCACCTACCGTCTTTAGGTTTTTATCTGAGTCATTTTTATTTAAAAGCTCATATATATTCTTAGCAACTACTTCAGCGTATTTTATATGTTTTTAAACTTTTTCAGGTGTGAAATAGAAAAGATACCTACCACCGGGCGAAATGGAAAAGGTACCTACAATCGTATGCTTCTATAGTTATGTTAAAAATACTTTCATAATTATTTTATCCTCGTAAACATTCCTGAACTTTAATTTTTCGACACATTAGATTGAGTTCAGTATTGCTGTTTGTTATGCAACATTCATTACTAAATAGTTCCTCTGATTTGCTAAATTTAAACTTAAACCCTTCTTCCTTACTTCTAATTGTTTGTCGGACGTTTTTTTTTTAACCATAGATAAAATAATTGAATTTTCATTAAATAATGTTAAATAATTAAAAACATTACTAATTAATTTTTTTTTTTATTTGCTTGAAATCAAAAAAAATCCTTTTTTTTGTTTTCGCACTTGCAGTTAATATGAGCTTCATCGTTACATTCTGACGAACAGTTTTTCTCCTGACAAGTAATAGTTTGGCAATTACAATTCAATATATCAAACAATTTATCAAGTTTAGCCATAAATCTATCTTTACCCTTTATGCTTATATAAATAAAAGTGTCGGAACGGTTGAATTATATATATATATATATATATATATATATATATATATATATATATATATATATATATATATATATATATATATATATATATATATATATATATATATATATATATATATATATATATATATATATATATATATATATATATATATATATATATATAAACAGTTTAAAATATATTCTACAAAAAGAGTGCTCAATGTTCTTAAAAGAACAGAGCAATTTCAAATTAGTACAAATCTCATTTAACACTGTGTTTCATCAATAAAGATATACATATATATATATATATATATATATATATATATATATATATATATATATATATATATATATATATATATATATATATATCAACAAGGCAACTGGTAGAGGAGTATCAATTATAAATCTTCGAATGGTTATATGATTTCGCGAATTCGGCAAAGGTTTTGCCTCAATTCAAATGTTTGCACGGTGTTTAAATTTGCCCAATCCAATGAATAAAAAAAACTACAATAATAAAAATCAAATTTTACATGAGAAATATACTGAAGCTGCTGAATCCACTTCCCAAGCAGCACAAGAAACTGTTGCCATACTTAATGGGAGTCTTACGGACATGCTACTAACTGTCAAGTATCTATAGATGGGACATAGCAGAAACGAGGTCATGCGTAAATAAATGGTGTTGTGACTCTATGTCAAGAGAAAATGGAAAATGTATTGATACATATGTTTTTTCAAAGTCATGTAAAGGTTGTCAATATTGGGGTAAAAGAAAAAATGATTCTGAATACAATGAATGGAATTTGAATCACAAATGTTTAGCTAATCATGACAAAGCTTCTGGGGTTATGGAATCTGCGGGGCGGTAAAGATGTTTGCTAGATCATTCGAGAAAAATAAGCTTTGATATACATCATACATTGGAGACGGAGATACTTCATCTTTTAATGATGTAATCCATTCTAAACCATATGGGGACATGTACAAAAGCGAATGGGTACACGCCTTAGGAATTTGTGACAGGAAAAAAAAGTGTTAATTTATCTGACAATAAAAAAATTATGGGAAAAGGTCGATTCACCAATAAAGCTATAAATACACTTCAGAACTACTATGGAATGGCCATTCGACAAAACTGTGACAATAATTTACCATAATTCAGACATAACCGACCCGGTTGAACGACATAAGTTTAGTCCAAGGTGTGATACAAGTTGGTATATATGGCAAGCAGACCAAGTTACAAGTCAAAACCAATATAAAGTAAAATTGAGTCTACCTGTAGCCATATGTGCTTTGATTATGCCAATATTTATTGACTTAAATGCCAATAGTTTGTTAACTAAGTGTTTGCATGGTGGAACCCAAAACAATAATGAATCAATAAACAATATTATATGGAAAAAGTGCCCAAAACAAACTTATGTTAGTAAAACAATACTTGAAATTGATGTATCATCTGCAGTTTTAGAGTTTAATGAAGGAAAAGCTGGAATTTTTAGTGTATTTTTAAAATTGGCATTCATACTGGAAAGTACATGAATAAAGCTACGAACGTATCGAATGCGACACGCATAAGTAATGCATTAAAAAAAACTAGCAAACAAGGACTTGCATGAAGAAAAAAAAAACTTTGAGCTATAAAAAAAAGGTTTTTCTGACAAAGAAAAGAAAATAGAGCAAGTAGATTCCTATATATCTGGAGCATATTAGTTTTTTTTTGCGTAAAGTTAGTTATATTTGAAAACATATTTTTTAACAATCTTTTTCTCTGTATTTAAATTTTCATACTTGGTACAAAGATATCTTGAGTTCTACATGTCAAATTGACTTGAAATTTTCATAGTATGTTCAATGCACTTGTGCCAACAAAATGTACCAAAATCAGCATAGTTCTGCAAGGTCAAAGAAAGCTATGAATAGTCAAGTTCATTTTTTTATCATAAATTTCTAACACCTTAGTAAAAATACCATAACATTTTCAAAAATAATTTTATTTTTACCATTTTGATACATTTTGTTAACACCTATGCATGAATGCTACCTGCAAAATTTGATAACAATTAGACCATGCAATATGGAGTTATCTATGTACCATTATGGGGTCCTTTTTTACCTAATTATGCTAATTAATGATATTAAGTTAAATTTTTTTTTTTTTTAATAATTCTACTTATTTTATTTATAAGAAAAGCTATTAAACAAGAAAAATGTCTCTATTGTGTTTTTTAAAGAAAATAGATTGAATGGGGATCTACCACCTTAAAAACATTTTGAAGATGGCATTATTTAAATCTATTATTGATCTAAAAATGTGGGCTGTGCTCAGTAAGTACTTTTTTAAAAAAACTTTTAAAATATTTAAAACAATTTTCATACTTATTTATGCAATTACATTACCAGTGCTATAGCTCCCTCCCCCACAGTTTTGAAAACGCCCAATCATAAAAAAAGATACTTTAAAAAAAAAAAAACTCTGAAAATAAAACCTTTGATTAATCACATGGAAAGGGGCCTCCTACTTTAAAATAGCCCCGGGCCCCAAAAAGTCCTAATTCACCACTGCATATTTCCCTAATACATTATATTTTATATGAAATCCAGAAATGAAAATTTGCAAGGAAAAGCAGTTTTCTTATTGATGATGTATTTTTCTCTCATATGCCTTCAAATGTTATACATAAAAAATCGTGCATGTGATTAGGAAAGAACCTTGATGTGGTTCATGAGCCTTAAGCAAAAATCTTCCAGACATAAACTCCTTCTTCCTTTAGACTATGGAGATAAGGCATCAGTGTATGTTCTGAATTTAGTTTATACCAGAGTTGTTAACAAGGCCTAAAATAACAAGGCCAAGGCGATGATCAAGGCCACATGTTCCAAGGCCAAAACCAAGGCCTAATGTTTCAAGGCCAAGAGTTTTACAACCAAGGTCAAGGACAAAATTTTCAAGACCTACACAAATATAAAGCTGACGACTTAAATTTAGGCCTTACGTTAAATTGTTAACAAAACTGCAGTTAGCAAGTGTTGTAACAATAAAACCACATTTTGTTAAATTATACCAAGGTTATACGCAGAATTTGTATATTTGTAAATAATAATATGAGGAATATTTGGAAATAATATGAAAGCCAGTATATTTGGAGATAATATTAAAGTCTAAAACAAAAATACATAAAAAAATATATATATTTTTTTAATGTGTTTTTGTGCTTAAAGCTAACAACCAATATTAACATCTTTTTTTTGAAAAATATGTTGATATTTTTTTTCCTGAAAAATATGTTGATATTAGTTGTTTTTGTTTTAAAAGCCCTAACTATTACTATATAGCCTATAAGGCTTTGTTACATTTAAGAAACATCAAAGTTTAAAGAATACGCTTGACAGGAGCTGACGTTGTAGGGACACAGAAATAATTGTCAAATATATATTTCTAATTTTCGAATATTCATTATGCACAGTTTTCTTTAACAAAAACTCATTTTGATTAAGTTCTAGTGATTTATTTGTTCAAGATAGCTTGTCAAACTATTTTGTTAGTAAAACATGATTTTTTTATAATTTGCAAAAAAGCGTTTTAATTTTTTTTTGGTAAAGAACCTTTGAATCTGAGGTGTAACACTATTTTAAGTAGATGTCATAGCGGTTTTTGGTGCTGTTGTTGAGTAAATCTTTGATAGTTCTATTTTGATAGTTCAGTAGCCAATCAAATTCTATCTAGTTCAGTAGCCAATCAAAGAAGGATAATTAAACTATTGCTTATTTTTTCAAAGTTGGATTTTATAAGTAAAATTATTAAAATAAAAATTTATAAAAAATACATTATTAACAACTTTTTTAAACATATTTAGATAAGTTAGATAAAAACAGTATAAATAAAAAAACTTAATAATAAATTATAATTCAAACATAATAAAAACTATTATAATTCAAAAATCTTTTATAATTCTGTTTTTAATTTTAAGAAAAATTCACGTTTTTAAATCTTTTTTAAATTTTAAATTGTTTTAACTAGTAAAAAAAAAATATAGCAAACAAATTTGCTAAAAACTATAATCTTTTTTGAACTAAAAAGTAAAAAATAAACTTTTTGATTAAAATTTAATAGTTCAGTAAACTAAAGATAGACAGGTCTGCACAAGATTTATTTAGAAACATACCTGTCAATCTTTAGTTTACTGAACTATTAAATTTTAATCAAAAAGTTTATTTTTTACTTTTTAGTTCAAAAAAGATTATAGTTTTTAGCAAATTTTTTTGCTTTATTTTTTATTTTCTACTTTTTAGTCTTAACAAATTTTTCATATGAAATACAAAACTAAAAAAAATTATTAAAAAAATTAAAAAACTAAAATACAAACCTACAAGCAATCTTGCCGATCTAAAAAAAAAATTTATTAGTAAAAAAAATTTTTTTTAAATAAATAAACCCGCAAGCAATTTAGTGACTAACTTTTACTAAAAAGAAAAGTTGCGAGTGGTTGAAGGACGACAAAGTTACTTAAGGAAGAGTTCGTATCAAGTGAAAGAAAAGATTATAAAAAACGTTAAAACAAATCATGTGGATTATTATTTGAATGTATTAAATTCCCGTTAACCAGTCATGTCGTTGATTGTTGTTTTAAAATGGCTTGTCAAAAATTGTAATTTAAACCGTGACATAAAACACAAAATTAAGTTCTAATGCTTTCAAGTAAACAAAAAAAACTCTTATAAACAAAATCAACTGTGATACAATTTTTAAAATACAGACCCAAAAGAAATCTTTGAAATTATTGAAAAAAGGTGGAAGGCCAAAACCAAAACGTTTAAGGTCAAAATGTTCTGAGCCAAGGCTAAGGTCAACAATTTCAAGGCTAAGGCCTTAACTTGTGGCCTTAAGGCAAAACCAAAGCTTAGACAAAGGCCAAGAACTAACAACTCTGGTTTATACTTAATACATAGAAATTTCTAAAACTTATATTTCCCGAAACCGAAAATTTATTCTTTGTGTTTAGAGAATAATAATATTCAAGTTATAAGAATCATTTCATAATTAATTTTTGATGATTAAAATTATTTTGTTTATTTTTAGTAGTGTTCATTGTGAATTTTGAAAATAAGATACAAGTATAATTTCAGTTCAATTTAAATTTATGCATATTTTTATAAAAGAGATAATGACCCGAGTTTAGTAAAGATTTCTAACTTACATTAGAAAATATTTTTCGACTCAGTCATAAAACTCTTGTAAAGCAAAGTAAATAGGATTCATTTAATCGGGAGGGGGGGGGGGGAAGTCATGATAAATAACGTGAATTAAGAATTTTTTAAAATTATGATTCGTTTTCCAGTGGGCACGGACGTAAAAAACGTCCAGTAAAAAACGTCCAGTAAAAAACGCACGGACGTAAAAAACGTCCAGTGGGCACGGACGTAAAAAAGACGTTTATTAAACGTCTTATACACGTTTTAACCGTCTTTTGAACGTTCAAAATACGTCTTTTTTGGTCCGTTGCCCACTAGGTTGGATGGAGGGGAGGGGTTAAAGGGTAACACACACATAAAATTTTGCCAAAAGAGGCTTATATCCGCCCCTGAATATATATATATATATATATATATATATATATATATATATATATATATATATATATATATATATATATATATATATATATATATATATATATATATATATATATATATATTTAATTGCTTATAATCTTGCTCAAACTCTTGAGATTTGAGCAAGATTATTGGCAATTAAAAATTTTAAAAATTGTTTTACATCTTTTTTTTTTATCATTTAATGAATTAAGGAAAGTTAGAGATTTTGGAGTTTTTATTTTTTTATCAAATTTGTAGTAAACATTTTAAATACTCAATTTAAAATCCCATACAATGTTACAGATACTTGCATGACAGAGTCAAGATTTAGTTTTTTAATTTCAAGAAAATGTTTTTTTAATTTCAAAAAAATGTTTCTTAGAATAGATTTTTACCTAACATCGATTACTTTTATGGTTATTGACTTGGTTATAATATAATTATTGTATTATAGTTAGGGAAAAAAAATCCAGAAATGGAGGGTTAACCATAGGCAACATAGCAAATATCAAAAAAAGTGCCAAATCCTATGGCTTATCTTTTCGTTGATGCACTTTGTTGAGCGAGTTTAACAAGTATTTAATGTTTAATTTATAAACAGAATGTCAGAAAGGATGACAGCGCATCCTTTTTAATAAGTTAATTTTAGATAGATAACTAAAATCCATAAGTGTAAGTAAATAGAACTTTTTTACTTTTTGCAACTATATATAGTTGTTGATCAAAACACCAATCAGTTGAACGGTGTTTTGAAATGAAACGTGACATATCCTACAAAAAAAGAGATAAGTTTGTGGAGTCCATGTTTTTCTTTAAACTATATATATATCGTAATGTATTTGCAAAGAAAGCTTCACTTGGAAGGAAGTTTTACATAATCAGTAGGGTACATCATACTTTTTAAATGTTTGATTTTCAATTCGGCGGATAATTTTTATGGTGCCACTATATGTAAATATTAACTTACGAAAAAAAAAATGAAAAAAAACTATTTTTACCTAGGTGGGATTGCAGTTTTTGAAAAGGTAAAAAATTTTTATTTATGCATAAATGCAAGAAGGGTCAAAATTTTTAAATTATTGAAATATGAAATTATTTAGATTTTCTTTATATGTATTACCATATGCTCTGAAACGTGAATAATTTTTTTTTCTTAAAAAAGAAAAATTTTTATGGGGAAAAGTGCTTCCTAAGATTGAAAAAAAAAAATTTATAATACAATAAATGATAAATTTTTTAAATAGTTAGGACTTTCATTGGAATTTTTTCATTAGAAATTTTCAGACTTTATTTGTTTGAATGACATCTTTTTAGTTCAGCTTAACAACATTGTTTAGCTTAACAACATTAAAAACAAAACAATGATAAGTTAAAATATAGTCATAAAAATGTTTTTGTTTACAATTTTGTTAAAAAAAAGTAACTAAATTTTTTTTTTCGATTTTAGCTCGGGCAAAGTTTTTCTGTTATTTATTCGTGCTCTCACAAACCCGTCTCTTTTTTTCAAAACCACAAACCGAAAGTGCTGCTTCTGTAACTTCTTTTACTGCCCTTTCACAAGATTACGTATGAAGAGGAAAGTACGGAGCTTCAAAACGAGTGACCAGATCTTTGTTAAGATTGTATGTAGAGATTTCGCATGTAAACACAGATTCTGATATTTTTTCCTTCTCCCAATCTATTAGCTCTTTGATAGACAAAGCTTCTGTATTGAGATAAACCTTTTTTTTTGACCTTACAGCTGTGTCTCCGAACTGCGAGGTTTTCCTTTTATCTTTAATTGTTTTAATTGCAAACTTCCTAAATTTTTCATCTGAGCTTAACAAAAGCGTTAAAATAAGGGATTCCGAGAGGGCGAAATAGGCTCCATTTTGAATGTATTGTGTGGCAATATTTTGAACTTCATTATCTTGTTTTTTCAGCAGTTGCAACAGTGTTACTAAGTGACCTGGGTCATCTACAATACTGTGTTTTAATTTGATTTCATACCACATGTGGAAATATACTTGAGCTACCCATTTAACGATTAAATGAAACTTTCGAAGAACGTCATCAGTAAATGTGTGGTTACTCATATTGAGAAAAATAAAAGCTTCTGGTGTGGTAAGCCATCTGCTGTGGCAAATATTTCCACACTTTGCTTTAGAAAGATTTATGTCCATCTTACCAGTGGACAAACATTGTACCAACTTATAACAGAGAGCTGCGTCTGTTGACATTGTTTTGAGAACTTTTTCAGGAATTTCAATTAAAGGTTCCAGCTGTTCTATAGGTTCAAACGTTTTAAGTTTTTTTTATGCTATTGACTTAAGATAAAGCTTTTCCAATAGGGCCAGTAAAACCATCCTTTGAATTAGTTGGGCCGTCCAGTTCAACAACTATGTGTCTCAATGGTTATTCATTACAATGGATAACCATTGAGACACATAATTGAAAAAACAAACCTCCATCTTTTCCTCAACCTGTCATGGAGTTTGTAGAATCTCGACCTACGACCTCTAAGGACTCATGGATTGCCTCTGGAACCATCAGAACCAGAGCAAATGCGGCTTCTTTGGCTGGTTTGCTTGGTGGTATAGCTTTAGGTGGTGTGTAATAAGTAAGGTATTTTCTATCAGGCTCACAGGTCACAGTTATATGTTCTTCTTTTATAGTCCTTATGTGAAATTTATTTGTTAGAGGATTCTGTTCCAAAACTAAAGTTGTGTTCTTCCTTCCCTCAATAAAAAACCTCTAACAGGTTCTTCGTCAGATAATTTTTTTTCAGACATTATTACTCTCTCCATTAATGCTTCCCTAGCTTTTCTTACTTTCATAGGATCAACAGCAAAATAAGACATATCAGGCGTCAAATACTTCGCTTCAATTAGATCTAGAAGAAAGGAAGTAACAATAGCTGATGTTGCTGCCGGTGAAATATCTTATAGAAACTGCAGTATGACTAATTGACATATAGTCTTTTTACCAAATCTTATTTTGAGACGGATCTTCTGAAATCTTTTCTTTTTTTAAATCTGAATTATCCTCAATTAAACTTTCAACAACGTTGTCATTTTCTTCGTTTTTTTTTTTCCATTTCAAATTTATTCTCTACTCAAGACATCCTCTTCTTTTTTTTCTCCTCTCTCGAAATCTGTCTCGCGGTCTCTTTAATGTCATTGAAACCTATCTGGTATTTTGAAATAGATCCTTTTTTTCTTTTGGGCATTAAGCCATGAAAGTTCATTCTTGGGAATTTTTTTCTTTTTCACACAAGTACACTTAATATGTACTTGATCAAGGCAAGAATAATTTTTCAAACAGAACTCGTTACAAAACATAATTTCACACTTGCAACATGTTATATCTAGCAACTGATCCAGTTTTGATTCCCAAGAAGACACGTGTGTCTTAAAAGCTTTCCAATGCGCTATATATTTGATCTTGTTTCAGGAAAATTTAATTTTCTCCATTAAAGTTTTCTTTCCAATAACCACTGGAGGTTTAAAAAGAGCATGTGCTTTTATCCACTGCTGAAGAACAATATCAGCTGTCGAGAAAGGTCACTCACTGAAATATTCTTTCTAAAAACAAAACTATTAAATATAATGCTGAATGTATAATTTGTTTCATAAATTTTAAAATTCTTGATTATTACCTGTTAAGATCTTCTTCTCAGAGTAAAGCTTCTTGGATAAGCAGACCTTTTCTCAAAATATCTCTTAAAGTTGGTACTTCTGACAGAATAAGATCCTTACTTCTGCCTAAATAAGTTGATAACTTTGTTTCCATAGAGAATCTTGTGTTTTTTGAAGTAGTCATAGTTTATTTAATATCTTTATTAGAATTTCCATTTACATGATTGTAAATAAAAAAACGAACTCTTTTTATATAGTTTTTAAACCACGATGAATTCATAAAGACATATTTACAAAGTCGTAATAGTCTGAAACAACTTTGTCTGAACTATAAAGACGTCATTCAAAAAGATAAAGTCTGAAAATTTCTTATGAAAAAATTCCAATGAAAATCCTAATTGTTTGAAAAAATTTATAATTTATTATATTTTAACTTTTTTTTCAATCTTAAATGGTCCTTTTCCCCGCAAAAATTTATTTTTTTAAGAAAAAAAATTATTCATGTTTCACAGCCGATGGTAATATATATATAAAAATCTAAATAGTTTCATGTTTCAATACTTTTAAAAATTTTGATCCTCCTTGCATTTATGCATAAATGAACAATATTACCTTTTCGAAAACTGCAATCCCGCCTAGGTAAACAAAAAATTTTTTAATTTTTTTTTTTGGAAGTTAATATTTACGTATAGTGGCACCATAAAAATTATCCGCCGATTTAAAAATCGAAAATTTTAAAAGTATGATGTACCCTAATAATCAGGTTCCGTCTCAAGGATCGTTTTGAAAGGCAGACGGTTCCATCTCAAGAAGATGAAACCTTTCATCAACAAACAGAATGTGTTTTGGGTGTTACGCTTGCACCTGATATCATTAAGGAACACCTTTTGAAGTTTCAATTATTTCAGCAAAATCTGACTGAAGGATAAATCCACAGCAAGTTTTACAACTAAATTTTTTTAAATGCTTTAACTATATAAAGAATGTTGGGGACCGATTTTGTATTAGCAAGTTGCTGAAGCACATTCACATTTTTAAGAATTTTCCCGCATTTTTTTCTCTCAAACTGGCCCCCATGATATTGGCTCAGCTAAATGTGGAGGGCAGCTGGGCACTTAAAAACTTTTATCCAAGCAGTTTTAAGTATCTTGAAAAGATGATTGAAAACTCCTATATGGAGATGCAATTCCATCGGTGAAACAAAACTTGAAAAAACCATCGGGCTGAGACAAAACTTGAGAAAACCTTTACCACCATCAATTCCGAGCTTAACAAAATATCCACAAAAAATTTTGCAAGATTGAATAAAATGATTCACAGGACTTGATGAATCATTGCAGCAAACAACAACCCGAACTGTACCAGAATCTCCTTTTCCGTCGGTAATTTGTAAGTCACTTCAGGTGAATAAATCACTAAAGTACTGACCTGCTCTTAAAAAATTCTTACAAAGTCTTAGAAGAATTATTTACCTTTTAAATTATTCTATAAACAAATTACTATTAAATTAATTGCCAGTATAAAATGTATTGAGATAATACCTATTCTTGAAATTTGAAAAAAGCAAAAGTTTCAAACGATCAAAGTTTTGCATTGCATATCCACAATAACGTATTAATTTGACTTTATATGCACATAAAGTGTGCTCCTTTAAAACATAAGCTTTTTATTTTAAAACACGTTATTTATTTTTGTAGAACTCTAAATTTTTTGTGAGTGACAGTTATCCAGCGTTGCAACACAAAAAGTAAAATACAATTATGGTCTGGTCCTAGTAAGTTAGATATAAGAGATCGTCCATAAAGTACGTACGCTCAGAGAAGAAGAGGAGGTCTCCAAATGGCGTTTTTGAGATAAAGGGGGCAGTAGGTCAATTGTAAAAGTATGGAGACACTAAATTAAAAAAAATATCATAAAATGTTGGGTTAGTAGGTTAAAAGCGTAGGATTTAGGGGAGGTAGAGAGTACTCAAAAAAGCGTACAGCAAATGTGTGTGTGTGTGTGTGTATGTGTGTGTGTGTGTTGGTGAAAAAAAAGCGTACGTACTTTATGGACGACCCCTAATGACATTGGCTCTTTCAAAACCTGGCTCTTTCATACACACTCTCCTCTATGTTTCGAAAGTATGTGACATCAAATTTTTTAAATTAGTTAAATTTTTTTTTTTTTTTTTTTTTTTTTTGTATTAACTTTCCGTTTTTGTTACAATCAAATTCCGTAATATAATACAAAATACTCTTATTTTTTCAGAAATAAACCAGTTATAAATATAAAAAATCAAAGACAAAATAATAAAAGTTATTTATAAAAAAATATATATATAATAACGCGGCAAACTTGCAGAAGTTTCCCGCGTTATTATATATAAATTTTTTAAAATTTATAAGAAACTTGCAAAACTTTTCAATGTAAAAAACAACAACAACAACAAAAAAAACAAAAAAACAAAGCAGTTTATTTTTTTGAATAGATCATCGGCGCACTCCACAAGAAATTAAAGATGAATTTATAAGTTTTTTTAGTTCCGTAATATATTAAATGTGTACGTTTACTCATGTAATCTGCTATCCATCTGCAGGATACGCCTCTTATGCCATAAGCCTTTTTATCATTATTTTACGATCCACTCTATCAAAGGCCTTGGAGAGGTCAATAAACACACCTAAAGTAAACTCTCCGTTTGCAAAAGAGTTTTTTATTTCATTAATTAAATGAAGTATTGCATGTTCAGTTGAAGTGCTTTTCTGGAATCGAATCTGTTTTGAATAGAATAAGTCATTATTTTTAAAAAATGCATACAACCTATTGAACATAATTCGCTCAAAAATCTTAGAAAAATGGAAAGTTATTAGAAAGATATTGGTCTATAGTTTCTAATATCCGTTTTATCACCTGATTTGAATATAGGTTTAACTTTTGCTGATTTAAGTATATCAGGAAAGATATCCTCTTTTAGAGAACGTTTACAAATTTTAAATAAAGGCACTTTTAACACATTATAACAGTCAATAACAATGTTGCTGTTTATACCATCAATTCCAGAAGATTTATTACGTTTAAAGCTTTTAAAAGCTGTTTCGTATTCTTTAAAGGTTAAATTATCATTTTTAAATTGATTTTTATTGTAATGAAGGTATTCCTTAAATGATTTATTTACATTTGGAATTTTTGCCGAAAGTTTAGGTCCTATATTCACAAAAAATTGTTAAATTCATTTGCTATATTGTTTTCATTTGCAATAGTTTTAATTTTAATATGTAAGATTTTCGGAAAGAAAGATTTATTGATTTTTGGTTTTCCAATTATTTCATTTAGTACTTGCCAAGTTTTCCTAAAATTTAATTGACACTGTCTAAGTTGCTTTTTATAATAGTTTGATTTTGCAGTTCGTTTGATTTTCTCAAATAAAGTCCTATAGTTTTTATATTCTGCCTTGGTCTTTATGCACTTATTTTTTAGATATCTATCGTACATTATATTTACATTATATATTCACAAATATTAGATTTTAAATATTAGTATATAAATATATTAGTATACAAATATTAGTATAAAAATATTAATTAGTTAAATATTAGCTAACTTTAACCGCACAAAAAGTAATTCGAAAACGCATTTATAATGAGGCTAACCTTAATTTATTCAAAAATCAACTTTCATTACTGCACTGGAATAACATAAATTTTAATGATAATGCTAACAATATCTATGAGTCTTTTTTCAAAACATTTTTTTTTGTATACGATGCTAATTTCCCAATCATTGAAAATAAAATAAGAGCTGCAATACACCCTGGATCACTAAGGGCTTTAAAAAATTGTCCAAAATTAAACAAAAACTATATATAAATTTTTTGAAAACAAAAACACCTAAAAACGAAAAAATTTACTAGGACTACAAAAATATATTTGAAAAAATTTGAAAAAATCTAAAAAAAAATATTACTTCAGATTACTCAATACATTTAAAAATGACACAAAACGCACATGGCAAATAATGAATGAAATTATTGGAAAACAAAAATCATGCTCAGGTTTTCTGCCACAAATGGTTAGAGTCGATAACAAAAGTTTATAAGAACCAAGAACTATAGCTCAAGAATTTAACAAATTTTTTATCGATATAGGTTGGTTCAGTTGAGTTGTCTTCTGAATTAATGTTTGAAGAGTTTGAAAGAGCCTTCAAATCGTTAAAAAAAATAAAGCAATTGGAGCAGATCAAATAAATGGAAACGTTATTATAGATTGTTTTGAACAACTATAACAACTGTTCTTTTTAAAGTTTTTAAAGCTTCTATCCATCAAGGTGTTTTCCCCGAACTGTTAAAAATTGCCAAAATTTCAAAGAAGGGGACAAATTAATTATTAGTAACTATCGCCCTATTTCTGTTCTTTCCACATTTTCAAAAATTTTAGAAAGAATTATATATAACAGAGTATACAAATATTTTCATGTTAATAAATTACTTTACATTATTCAATTCGGTTTTAAAAAGGATAGCTCAACTGAACATGCAATTATCCAATTTGCACGTGAAATCTCAAAATCATTTGAAAAATCACAATAAACTCTAGGACTTTTTTATTGATCTATTAAAAGCTTTTGATACGGTTGATCACCAAATTCTAATCTATAAACTTAAACACTATGGAATAAAAAATAAAGTTTTAAAATGGTTTGAAAGCTATTTGTCAAATCGTAAACAATTTGTTCCGAGTAATGACGGTTATCATACCAATTATCTTTCTATAACATGTGGAGTCCCACAAGGCTCAATTCCTAGTCCACTCCTTTTCCTAATTTATATTAATGATTTAAATAAAGCCTCTAAACTAACAAGTATTATGTTTGCAGATGATACTAACTTATTTCTTTCTAACAGTGATATCTTTGAACTTTTTAAAACAATGAACAAAGAGCTTATACATGTATCGAGTTGGTTTAAATGTAATAAGTTAACTCTAAATTCTAATAAAACAAAGTGGACCTTATTCCATTTGCTTTCCAAAAAACGGTATTTGCCATTGAACTTACCTCAAATTTTTATTGATCAAAATGAAATAAAAAGGGATTCCATGACAAAATTTTTAGGTGTTTATCTTAATGAAAACATCACTTGGAATCATCATATTGACTACATAAGCACTAAAATTTCAAAAAACATAGGAGTTTTATATAAAGCACGAATCTACCTCAATAAGAAAATTTTAATCAAACTTTATTATTCATTTATACACAGTTATTTAAATTATGCTAATATGCTAATATGCTAATATAATATAAATTATGCTAATATCCATATTTAAATTATGCTAATATCGCCTGGGGTAGTACAGAAAAAAGTAAGTTGTTACAAAAAGTAAGCAACGTCTTTATCGCCGTCAAAAACAAGCTATCCGTTTAATCTGCTTTGCAAATCGCTTTTCTCACGCAAAACATTATTTTATTGAAATGAGATTTTTAAATAAATACGAGCTAAATATATATAATGTTTTATGCTTTGTATACATGTGGAAAAATGAGTTGTCTCAATCTGTCTTCAAAGATATTTTTACTCCGAAACCCATCAACAAATACAATTTGAGAAATACTGATTTTTTAAATGAACCTTTCTGTAAAACAAACTTTAATCAATTTTGTATTGCCTATCGGCCACCACACCTTTGGAATAAAATTGTTTTCCCCAATTTTGACTTCGAACTACTCATTACTTTTCGTTTTTTTAAAAGTAAATTAAAAACCCTAATTTTTTCATTAGAAGACGTTATGATATTATTAATAATATAAATTAATAACTTTGCCCTTTCTTATTTATATTTGTAAAAAGTTTATTCTTACTTATTTTGTTGATTTTATATTCTTTACTTAACGTATACGTTTATATAATATATTTGTGAGTAGATCTGCGTGATCTCTCTTTGGATTATATAATATATATTTGGATTATATATATGAAATTTGTAAAAACTTGCTACTGTTATTGAACTTATTTAAGGTTCTGACGACAAGATCCTTTGATCTTCTTTCAGATACCTTATTTTATATTTGTGAAAGTTTATTATTATTATCATTTTTTTTTTTGGCAATATATAGTTGTAATACGACCAACAAATGTGAAATTTAAAAAAAAAACAAAAAAAAAAAGATTTTAAAATTAGTTAAATATTAGATTTTACTTTTAATACTAATTTTAATACTTTTTATACTTTTTGTTATTTTCGGATAATTATGATTTCTGTTTAAAGTTTTTATATAGGACACATGTTAATAACAGTTTTTTTTATATTACATATAAACTTTAAATAAGAAGATCCTATGGTCAAATTAAAATTTTTTTTAAATATATATTGTCATAACTTTGTTCATTTTAGTCAAAATGCCTATAACCTGGTATTAAGAGGTATTAGTAAAAGCGGCCTACAAAAACCAACGTCATCCACCGAATGTGTATTTTATTAAAGATATTATATATAAGATATAAAATATATAAGATATAAAATAAAAATACAATACATAAAAATAAATCTGCTGATTTTTCGGAGGAGTGTTTAGCTGTTACACTATAAGTTTGTTTACCATATTTCAAAATAATGTTTGCGTATAAATATGATAAAAACGAATTTTGTTTAAGATTGATTAGAAGAATTACTTGTTAGTTGTTATAGGAAGCTCACAGAAGACTTAAGTTGTCATTGAGTACCTTTTTCTAGACGTGTAACACACATAAAAAATTTGTTGTATACGAGGTATATATGTATGTATTACATATATTTTGTAATTAATATTATTAGTTATTTTTTTTTTATTATTGATTTATTAAAAGTTAAGTTACTTTTTTTTTTTTTAATTTAATTTTAAAAAAATTCATTATAGTTGTTTAATTTGATTATTGATTATTTGATTTTGATTATTGTAGATTTTTGCTTTATTTTCAGAGAGTGTTTGTTGTTTAAGTTTAACAGCGATTTGTTTCTGGAAACTAATAAATAAATAGCGACCACGATATGTAATTGAGAATTTTGAGAGTCTTGTTGTTTCAAACGGTATCTTAAAATTGCCTGTTGTCTTGTATTGTATTGTATTTATATTGTTTTTAAAAAAGTGTGCTGTAAAATGTTCTGGAACCAGACTTAGTTTATATTTAAACATGAAAAGTATATATTGAAAAATATTTTTTTGAGATATATTTAGTGCGTTCATTTGATCCAGTAAGGGTTGGGCATGAGTAAATTTGTTTTTGTTGTATAACTAGTCTTAAAGTCTGTTTTTGACGTAAGTAAAGTGGTTTTAGTTTAGATTTATGGGTACTGCCCCATGCTGTATTGGCATATATGAGATAGCCATGTATAAATAAAAAGTAGACAAGTTTTAGACTTTTTTTTGTGACAGAAATGGTCTTGCCTTGTAAAGTAAACCTATGTTCTTTGATATTTTTGTGTTTATGTAGTTTGTGTGGGGTTTCCAGGAGATGTGTTCATCAATTAGAACTCCTAAAAACCTTGTGTTCAGAACTCTTTTTATGGTTACATTTTCTATTTTAATTGTTGGTAGGTTCGCGGATATTTTTTTAATTTGTTGATTAGAGTGGAATAGTATATACTTAGTTTTTTCTATATTGAAAGACAGTTTATTTGATTTAAATCATATATTAATTTTTTTTAGTTCAGCATTTGTTTTTTCAAAGAGGTCTTCAGTTGTCTTTGATAAAATAAGTTTGTATCGTGGCATACATTATAGTTTTAAAGATTAGAGGCATTTATTTACGATTAGATTTAGAGGCATTTGGAAATTTGGTTATATAAATAAGAAACAAAAGAGGAGCAAGAATGGAACCTTTGAGTACACCACATTTTGTTTTTAGTAAATTTGAGTTGCTTTTTCTATCTTTAATAAGACACTGTTGTCTGTTATTAAAGTAGTTTTTAAACCAATTTAAAGCTTAATTTATTATACATAGTTTTCCATTTTTGTCAGTAAAATCTCATGATTGACGGTGTTAAATGCCTTTGACAAATCAATAAACATGTAATTTTTTAATTAAATGTAATTTTTTTTTTAAATGATCTACTTATCCTACTTGAGAGGTCAAGGATTGCATGGTCAGTTGAGTTTATCTTTTGAAAACCATATTGACCTTTATTAATAATTTTGTTGGTTTTTAAATATTCATTTAATTTATTATAGATTATTTGTTCTAGAAGTTTTGAGAATACCGAAAGGATTGAGATTGGTTTAAAGAATTTTTTTCTCCTGATTTATAGATTGGTATAATTTTAGAGATTTTTAGTTTATCAGATACCTGTTACCTAGGATACCTGTTGTAACTGATGAAATTAAATACTAGGTAAATTGGATTACGTATCTCCTCAAAAATATCTAACATTACTTTGCAAGAGATGCCATCGATCCCTGGGGACTTGATTTTAAGTGATTTTATAGCTATTTCAAGTTCGTCTTCATTTATTTCATTGAAATTTAAAGAGCAGTGTGAGCCTGTTAAGTAACTTTTAAATGTATTATTTGGAAATTTTTGATGCAAAATCAGCACCAATGCTGGCAAAGTAGTTGTTAAACTCATTGGAAATATCTCGCTTGTTATTTGATTCACTTTCATTAATTGTTACTCTAAAAGGCATTTTGTTAAAATTAGATTTACTTTTACCGATTATTTCTTTCATAAAGTCCCATGTCTTTTTAAGTCTCCATTAAATTTTCGTATTTGATTAGAATAATATAAAATTTTATGTTTTTTTAAATTATTTTTTTAAATAGGTTTTTGTATTGCTTGTATAAGTTCGCTTCGCTTCTATTTTTTAAGTATTTTACGTATAGTTTTTGTTTTAGTTTTAAGGATTTTCTTTTTTTTTTTTTTTGTTATCCATGGACAAATTAAACATTTTGCTTTTAATTCTTTTTCTTGCATTGTAAAACTTTTATTATATTGTAGGATAAACAAATTTATAAAGTTATTGTACGCGGAGTTAGTGTTTCCTAGTTTACATTCTTGGTAGACCTTTTGCTAATTTGTTGTCGGTAGCAAGTCCTTAAACTTTTGAGTAGACGTTTCATCGATAATTCTTTTATAACATTAGATTTTTGGATTTTAAATTTTTGTGGAATATTGTGACAAAGAGAAGTGTATTGGAAAGTGATCTGAAATATCTGTTTTTTATTGTTCCTGATTTTAGAGAATTATCTTGTATTGAGTTTGTTAATATATTATCAATAACAGTAATATATTTGGACTATATATTTCAACCTAATATCTTCCCCATTATCAACAAACTTAGTAGGTTTGTTGATAATGGGGAAGATATTAAGTTAAAACATGTCGTCAAAGAAACTTTTAGTAACCGTATCCTCGTCCTACATTAAAATATGTTTATATCTCTAATAATGAATAATTTTTTCTGTTCTTTATTTTTTGTAATTATATGTTTCATATAAATTCGAAAGATAAGGTTCAAGGGATGAGGGGCACCAAGCCACTATATATATATTGTCAATAAAATTTTTTATCAAAAAGATTTTTTTTTAAATGAAATTAGTAATTTTTGTTTAATTTAAACTCTAATAGTTTGCTTCCAGACCACCGTGAAATATGAGAGCTGTGTCTTTAATGTGGAGGCAATTTTTTAACACACACTAATTTTAGTTACTAGGGTGCTCTCAGAAATCCTTACGGTCTTATCACAGAGCACCGCGGAAGAACATTTAACAAGGAAGTTAAAGCCTTTTTTCTTACCAATGTTGCTTATTGGGCTAGAGCCAGCGTCGAACCTCGGACCTCTGGGTTCTAAGCCAGAACTCTAAGTACTGCACTATTATTAAAAAACGGCTGCTCATATTAATAAAAAATTCATTCTTATAAATAAATTGATCTTTGGAATGATTTATACTAAATTGAACTATATTATAGTCATTGAAATGAGTATTTTTAGTATTAAAATAAATAAAATATAAATTTATAACACTACAGCATATACTTGTAATGATTAAATTGACTGAAGGTAAGGGGGGGGGGGTGCTTTTCCTCTGACCAAAAAAAAAAATGTTTTAAAATGCATGGACGGGAGAATAGGTCCGACTAAACAACTTTTCTCTGCTATTTATTAAGTTTTTAATTTTCTGATATATTTTGTTTGATATTAATTTAACATTTTTATAATTATATTATTTCTTTAAATGTAAATCGGTAATAAAGCGTAAATAATTTTCAAAAAGTACTTTATTTTTTAGAATGGTATCTATCTAGATATTATTCTAAAAATATATGGCTTTTCTTTATATAAATAGCTATAAAATAAAGAAAAAAATGTATTTTTTGTCTGTCAAGATTTTTGTAAAACGCGGTTTATAAAAAAACTTAAAAAAAAAAATAGATTTCTCTAACTGTAAGTTTCGTATAAGAAATAGTTAACAAAAAGAATCTTACCGTTTAAATATTTAAAATAACTTAAAATTTGATATATTTGTTTTGTATATTTCTTACACTTAGTTTTGAATATATATATATATATATATATATATATATATATATATATATATATATATATATATATATATATATATATATATATATATATATATATATATATATATATATATATATATATATATATATATATATATATGGCTCATTCGGAAAGTTAGGGGCCCTTTTGCAAATTAAAAAAAGAAGTAAAAAAAATACCAAGTAAAGAAGGTTTTAGATTTTTTTTTTTTTTTTTGGGGGGGGGGCTTCTGACCCACTAGCCACGACACTGTGTGTGTGTGTGTGTGTGTGTGTGTGTGTGTGTGTGTGTGTGTGTGTGTATATATATATATATATATATATATATATATATATATATAAGAATATATTATGTATTGTTTTATGTTTTAATAATTTTTAATTTTACAATTCGCAATGACGAATCATACATGTCATTCTTTGATGTTACCACCTTCTTGGCTAAGCAGTTGAATGTTGATGATCCCAAATTACCTCGAAAACAAAAAAATGCCTCTACGATATGAGATTGGAGAAGGTGAAGTATTCGACAGGGTTGATGTTTTCGACATTTCCAACAAAATTGCTTTGAAGTTCTCGATCTTGTTATTTGTTGTATTACAGATCGTTTTGATCAGTTAAGGTACTTGGTCTACGGAAATCTTGAATGTCTTCTTTTGAAAGCTGAAAATGGATATACCTATGAGGAATATCTGAATGAGATAAGTACCTGTATAATGATATTCCAAACGCATTATTATTTGCGACATTAATCAATAAATGACCAATCATTATCTATATAGTACATTTGTTATGATGCTTTAGGTCACACTTTTCTACGGCGATGATTTGAACAAGGGTCAACTGGACACTTAACTTGCAACTTTTCGCTTGGCCATTGTCAATGAGACAACATTCAAAAACAACGGTCTTTTTTTTAGCAAAGTATGCACTATTGTACGATTAATTTTTGTAATGCCGGCTACAAACGCATCGAGTAAACGCAGTTTTTCGTGAATGTGATGACTAAGGACATATCTTCAAAGCACCATGACACAAGAAAAACTGAATTATGTTATGATTTTATACTTTCATAAAGCACTACTCGATAGCGCAGATTTGATTAACATTAGAAGTGACTTTGTTCAAGGTAGTGATATCGCTAGCTATTTTTGTCCATTTTAAAATAAACCGCAATATTCTACTTTTTGCTACATTATTATATTATAAATAGTTGTTTCGATGCTCTATTAATACATTTTAAGGTATGTAAATTGTAAAAATCCCACTATCAGGGGCTCCGCCCCATACCCCCGTATAGGCTCGCTTGCCATGTCTAATTTGCCGAACCAACTTCAAATACCTTCTCTCGCCCCTGAAATGAGATATATAATTATTGGATCACTAACGTGTTTAATTTAAATGAAGTAAAAATAAAAAAAATAAAATAAAACTCGTGACTAGAAAAATAAATACGAAAATTAAGTTTTATTAATAATTGACACACATTTATAAACACAAAAAATTTATCTTTAAACATAAACATTACTTTATATATAATGTATTAAACTAAATAAAATAATAAACAAGATAAAATCATTGTAGTACCAATCTTATCAATTAGCTAAGGTACATAAAATTAAAAACGATGTATGACAATTCGTAAAAAAGATATCTGCAACTTTTGAAGGTTTTGTAATCATTTTGTAAAGTACTCATCTATAAAAAGATTTTCAGACAAGTATACAAATAAAAAATTAGTATAAAATTAAATAATAAAAAAGACATCTGCAAACTTTATGTTTATTTTGAAAAGATTGAAATATATTACCTAACTAGTAGAACAAGTTAGCAAAAGATCTAAAAATTAAGCGAAAAATAAAATATTTAACGGAAAAGATATGAGCAAGTTTTAGGTGTTTTATTTTGATAAATTATAGTATACACCCTTACCAATAGCACAATTAACAAAAATATATTCCTAACAAACCATTGATATTCATATTCTTTATTAATGTATACTTTAAAAAAACAAAATAATAATGCTAATACATGATAATATTAATAATGATAATAATAATATCAGTAATAATAATTAACATTTGACAGTCATTTACGTAACTCCCTAGTGGGCACCGGACAATAAAAAGACGTCTTTTGAACGTTTAAAAGACGTCCAAAACGTTCAAAAGAAGTCTAAAACGTATATAAGACGTTTAAAAGACGTTTTTTTTACGTCCGTATCCACTGGATCGTAGCTAAAGTTACAAAGATCACCAACAAAAAACTATTTATATTCAAACTAATTGTTGCTAGAATTAAAATATATTTTCTTAATCATAGTTTTTTTTAATAAAACAAAATAATAAAAACATAAACAATAACAGCCTTTGTATTAACAATAATTAAGAAATATTTAACTTTTTATGTTATTTTTATAATTGTGTTTTATAATTTTTTTAATTTATTTTAAATGGTAAAACCTTTGTTTTTGTCATACTAATTTCAAGTGACCCTTAGTGCCCACATCAAAAAAGAAAACTTAAACATATGTATCTATTTTGAGGGATTATTTTTGCGGTATTTTTTGTTAGATGAAATTTAGTAGGTTGATAGAGTTTAGTAGCCATGGCGCAGTTGTTAGAGTTTTGCCTCAGAACCAGAAGATTCGAAGTTTGATGCTGGCTCTAGCTCAACATATAACATTTTTTCTATATAATAACTAAATAACACCTTAATAACTAAAAAAATAAATAAATGGTATGTGAAAAAAAGGAGCTTATCTTAGATTTTTACTTTTAGCAACGCCCTTAGCAACCATGTTATAGAATTATAACACCTCTATCGCAAATTATTTCTTGTGTAATTCCATCTCAATTTGTTTTCAAGTATTCTTATGCACTTAGCATAACTGAAAAAATTTTTTTTTTAGGAACCAAGTCAATATTCTCGCTAGAATAATGCCTCCATGACCAAACGCAAAATATGAATGAGTGTTTAAATGGAACTAATTGGACACGCTGTCCCAAACCTACTTATTGTGGCAGAAAAGTACTTAAATGGGTGTGTGTTCGGCCATCATAAGTTTCAATGATGGTATTAATTGTATTGAAAATGTTTTGATTGTTTTAGTATTCCACGTTAAAGGTTTTAAAAAAAAATGCATTAAAAAGTGGCCATTATAGAGCTTTAATTCATTGTAAACAGTCATCTATTATTTTAAAAACACAGGGAAAAGTAAATAAGTCTAAGAAAAGAGCTTATATTTTAAAAAAAAAGACATTAAAGAATGCGAACCTTATAGTTCTGGATCCCTTGAGTTAGTTCTGTTTTGCTTTATGTTAATAAATATTATTTGATTTTTAAAACTGTTTTTTCACAGAACGTGATTTTTGTTGTTTTGGTTATACCGTTTACATAATATCTTCACTAATACTTTATGAAACTTCTTGAAATTTTCCACAAATATTCGTTACAAATATAGCTACAAAATGATCCTCATTGAAGAGTCTCGCTTATTCAGATTTGTACTTATGAAGTTTTGAGTAGACGAGTAAAACTGTGAAATTCACCAATTCTTATGAAAATGACTATATTTTTTGCAAGTTTTGATAGTTTGAACGTGAAAATGGCAAAGATTGTAGTTTACATTGTTATAAAACAACTGTGAAAATTGCAAAGCTTAACAAATGCTCAATGATAAATAATCGTGTAAACGGCTTAGCCTCTTTTTAGGACTAAATCCACCTTTTTTATCAGGATTGAAAAAATAAAAAATAAAATTTTTTCATATCATTTTGTCTTCATTCGACCTATATTTGTAATTTATGTTTTTGAAATCAAAACGTTTATGGTTCAATTTCAGCTCAAGGTATCCGGTAACGGGAAATTTCCTTATTAAATGTTATTCCGTAGTGCTCCATTATAAGACAATTTAGTTTTCCCAGACTACCTTAGAAACAAGAGCGAAAAAGAATTGTAATCAAAGACTGCTGATGCTTATCCTTTAAAATATCCCTGTCTCTTCACCTTTCTTTCCCTAAAACGAAAATAAATAAGTTGACGTTGCAAAACTAAAAGAATTGTCCAGCAATCGTCAAATTGTGAACCCCAACAATCTTTAATTTAATGATTAGATCATTAAAAGCGTGCAGAAACAAACTCAGCATGTTTTTTAAAAAATTTACAGTTGAGCAATTATTTTCAGTTCAATGCAGTTTTTGTTGCAAGAGCATATGTTTCCCAGGCTGTTTAAATTCAATTAAAATAATTAAAAGCTTGTCCTCTTCTTTATTAAATTTTTTTGCATGCTCTTCTTGTACTATTTCAAATTTTTTTTTTTTTTTCACTTAAAGCTGGAATGAAACCATTTTGAAAAAATAAAGGATTTTAAAGGCTTTGATTTTGTTTTATAATTAAGATTAAAATACCAACAAAATTTGCTGCAAATAGCTTTATTATTAACTAACCTTTAAATGAATTTTTCAAATGATTTTTATCTTTAGGAAGGCGGTCTTTATTTAACGTGCGCAACAACGTTTTTCATACTATTATTTATGACCTCAATTTAAAATGATTCACAGTTCCGTTTTTTAAAAAAATCTTAGTTTTCCGTCTTTGTCTTTAAAGATAGTGAAAATGTTTTTTTCTTGATTCATCAAAAATTTGGTTTTTATTTTTTTGTGCTCTTTTATTTTTTAATATCTTTTTGAATAACTTTAACTTTCGTGTAAAATTTTCTATATTTTTTTTTTTTCTTTAGTTTTTTCTTTCATATCACGTCATGTCGTAAATATCACAAAAAACGGTAAAAGCTGTAGCAATGATGACAAAATATGTCAAGAAACAAATTAATAATTTTAACATTGTTAACTTAATTTAAACTTTTTTGAAAAGTTTTTTTTTAGCTAAGGTATTAGCCATTGGTGAAAAAAAAATTAGAAAAAATATAAATTACTCTTTTAAACATTGCAATAATTTTTGAAAGTTTTTTTCTTAAAAAACGAGTAGATATTGCGATTTCCCTCCCCTCATATAATCGTCATAAACATTTTACCACTTTTTTTTTGCCTTTTAGACAAAATGTAAACATTTTTGTTGTAAGTTTATTTTGGTATTTTAAAATGTATTTGTGATGGAAGTAATATTCTATTTTGATGTGATTCATAATTATCAACTATGTAGATGGTACGGTAATGTTGTTGTAAACGATCAACTATGTTGATGGAAGGGTAAAATCAACTATGCCGATGGTACGAAAAAAGATGCATAATGGAAACTTTGTTAATTTTCGTAGAAAAAATTTTGGAAGTTGCAGTTCCCTACCCCCTGAACAAACCTAGTTATCTATTTAATTGCTTATTAAACGATAAAAATCAAAATATAAAATATTGGTTATAAAACAAACATAAAAACAATAAATTTACTTAACACGTTTTAAATAAATATCTTTTGTATTTGAAGGAGGATCTTACAATTACTTGAGCAATTACACGTGAAATTACAATGATTTTTAAACTCATATTAGATAATTCTAAACTTGAGCTCTTTGTTTTCATGTAGAATATATGTTTTGTAATGCAATGTATTAGTTTCCAAATTATTCTTTACTGATAACAATATATTTTGAATTACTGACCACGTTTTAACTTTAAGCGCCCACCAAGTTATATTAAAATGGAACTAATTACAATAAAACAACTCTTTTATATAAAATATTTTACAAAATCCGCAAATAAATAGTTAAAAACGAGTTGACCTAAAGCGTGTTTATTTTAAATTTTTGACGTTTTAACATCAAGTCCTGAGATTTAGTATTTCTCCCCTCAAGTTCTAATACTTGACATTCTTCTTTTTAATTTCTAAAACATGAGATATCTCTCTTATATTCTGTTACTCTTATATTCTATTCTCTATATTAATATTCTTTACAGACTATAGAATTTCGCTCTTAAGTCCTGAGATTAAAGATTTCTTCTATAAATTCTTGAGACTTTTGATTTAATGTTGTTTTATCGATTAATTTAATAAAATTAACCGAAATTGTAATCCGCAATTGTTTTTAAACCAAGAAGAAGTATGAATAATAAATTTGTATATAGTTTTTATAAAAAAACTTTACTTGTGTGTGTATGTGTTTTTTTTTTCAAGTAGATTTACTTTAAATTAACAAAAACACAATTTTAAAGAACGCTAGAAAAGATAATTTATAATAAAAAATTTTATAAAACATCTTTTGTCCTTAAAAAAAGTTGTCGCAAATTGCCGCAGCCTTGTAAGTAAATATATAAGCTTTAAGGATTTCCGTAAATCAAAAATCATACGGTTGTGACTAAAAATAAACAATCTAATAACGATAAATTTCTATGATCTTTTCAACTCGGTACGCAAACAATACCATAAATGTATTCCTTGTTTTTAACTTGTTTGATAACGAATTTATTTGTTGTGAAGACAATTGTAACAAATGCCAATAAAAATCTAAAACAGTTTTTGTTTTTAATGCAGAATTAACAACAAAATAAATTTTTTTTTTAATGTGTATTAATATTTAAATTATTGATTTAAATAATTAGATTAAACACAAACTATTATTAATTACTTTAATTTTTAAAAATAACCTTTTAAATTTTTTGATTTCAAGTCATATTGTTTATCAAAAAACAATAACACTCAAGTGCTCACAGCACTAGAATAGTTTTGTAAAAATAAAATTTGGTATAAAGTGTTCACAGCCCTAAAATAGTTTTGTAAAAATAAAATTTAGTATAAAGTGCTCACAACACTAAAATAGTTTTGTAAAGATTGAATTTAGTATAAAGTAATTTAGATAAAGTTTTAGTATTAAATTTTGTATCTTTTTAAATGTTTAAGAAGGACTGCTAAGATGTGTCTTTTATAGCGTTTTTACAATATCAAAATAATTTTTTTTTTTGCAACATAAACACATATTTGGTATTTAATGATCGAATTTAGATATTGATAAATTAATGATGTTATTTAATTTTGCACGTTCAAATTTAAACAGGATTATTTTTAGGGGTTTGCGGTATAAACCTGCATTATTTGGTGTTTTTTGTTGAATGTTTTGCGTTCATTCGAGTAAAAAATCGATGTTTTTAAAATGATATGTAAAAATTTTGTAGAAAATAACTGTTCCATAATAATTGGAAAATTCAAAAACTGTTACTTAACAATACGTTGCTTAACGAGTCCAAAAACATTTTTATTTTTATTTCGCTTGCATTTGAAAAAAAATTTATTATAGTTTTATTGCGCCTAATACCTATTTTATATTCTTGGCAAAATATAACCTAAATGAGTCATATAAAAATTCAATAAGATATGGATTATAAAAAAATATTTCTAATATGAATTTCAAATTTTCTTAGTAGAAAATTATTTTTCTTAGTAGAAAATGTATTTAAAACTTTATAAAAAAAATACGTTGAAATTTATCTTTCTTTTTATAAAAAAAAAAAAAAAAAAGGAGTTAAATGAGCATATTAAATATTATTAGCATTAATGTTATTAAATACCTTAAAAATACTATTAAAGTTTAAACATTAAAATATAATCATTATTAAAGCTGATAACTAATTTTAAGTGACCATCGAATCCGTGGACCTTATGATTCGCAGTTCATTTTATTACTGAAATCTTTTGAAAGCTAGTTCAGTAAGACAATTGGTCTCGTTGACCACTGATAAGATAAATAAAAACATCTTGCAAACGTCAGTGGCCGTATTCTCATCTCTCCGTTAAACTTAACGGAGCATTTGTCAAAAAAGTTATTTTTAACTACATTAATAAAAAAATTCTTTAAAAAAATAACTTTTTAAATAAAATTGTTTTATTTCAGTCTTAGTTTTATTTAACCAAATTAAAATAAAGTTTTTGTCATTTCTTTACTTAGAAATGTTGTAATGAAATTTTTGACAAACGCTCCGTTTAACTTAACAAAAAGGTGAGAATACGGCTGCAGGTTATTTTACACTAAGGGATGGTAAAAGAATGATAAAAGTATATGTTTGTAAATAGAAATTCTAATTCATAATAACAATCCATGAAAATAAAATAAAATTAATTAAATTAATATAAAATAAAATTAAATTAAAATAAAAATAATTTATTGATCAAAGTTTTTTCTTTTATAATTATATTTAATATTATCATAAGTTTAGTAAGTGTTTTATCATTTTTATTAGTTTTTTTTTAGTGAAAAACAATGTAAGATAACTTTGCGATAGTTATAAAAATAAACAATGCTATTTTGATATAGCATACAAAATTTTATGTATTTAAGAGTCCCTTGTGGCTGTAGCATATCTTAAACAATTTCGTTTCTTTAGTTTTATGCAATAAAAAAAGTTTTCTTGAATGAAATCATCAGACTTACTGATGTAAGAGAACTGATAATTCAATTTAAAAAAAAGGTCAAATAAATAGTAACCATAGTATAATTAGTTGCAAATAAAATATTATAGATATAATAAAATATTATAGATATAATGAATCATAATTTTATAGATTCATTAAAACTTTAAAATTTTCTTTAAAAGCAAAATTATTCACAAAATTTGAAAAAAAAAATTCGGAAAATAAACTTTTCCTTACTAAAATAAACACAAAATAAAAACTTGCTTAACATCAGCAATTAAGTATAATTTCAAAAATTTTAAATTATGAGAAAAGTAATTTTTAATTTTTTTAAATAAAAGATACATATTTGTTTTACATTAAAAAAAAAGTCCTTATAACTCTTTAAGATAATAAATTAATCTTTATGCAAATCCGTGTTTATGGAAACAAATCAAACTATTTAAAAAATAACTTTGTATGCGTTCGCTATTGTTACTCCTCCCGTTAAAATATTGATTGAATGAATTTTACAAAAGGTATGTTTACATTTCTTTAAAATTTAAGCAATGCTCAAGAACAAAAATATTTTTTATCCCAGAATTAGCTGTGCACTTAAGAATAAGTTTGATTGTTTATTGTTGCGTAAAGGTAAAAGTAAGGACTTTCTCTGCAGTTCATAAGTATTTGTTAGCAATAAAGTTGTGCTTCGATAATATCAATTTACCTTATGATTTTTAAAACATTAAAGTCATTTAATATTGAGTTAAAAGTTAATTAAGTTTAAAATAACGTTAAGGATTTAATCTGTAATACAAACCAGTTTAATTTAATTAAATCATATGAAAGCTGACGTTTATACATTCAACACAAATTTTTAAAACCAGTCAAAATTGTTATACGCTTTGGAAATAAAACTTAAAAATTAAGCTCAATGATAATTCACCGCACTATATATGTTATTGTATACAAAATATATTTTATGTGTATATATGCAATGGTGGGCTGAGATTTTGTGAAGTCCAGTGTAAACTCTTGGCTCAGTGCC
>NC_061157.1:59226749-59229249 GCF_022113875.1 Hydra vulgaris
AAAATCGCATAAGAGCATTGGATTGAAATAATTTAATAAAAAGGTAATTAAATATATATATATACATATATATATATATATATATATATATATATATATATATATATATATATATATATATATATATATATAATAAGAATTCATTAGCCTTGAAAAACAAAAAGAAGAAACCACTAATCACTAATTGTGTACCTTCATAATATTGCCTGATACTTGTTGCACTTGACTTTTGATTGACGTTGTTCAATAGATTCAAACATGAAACTTTTTAATTTCTTACAAGTGTTAGTTTTACAGCAATATAAAAGCGTATAAAAAATGTTTTTAAGATTTCACAATATATTACATTATTGTTAGCGTTCTTTACTATAGATTAATTCTGCCGTTTATTCGGTTGTTTATTTAGATTCTATCTAATGGAATATTAATTAATACTAATTTATTCAATATGTTTTATATAATTTTTATTTGAATATTGTTGATATGTTGTAAAAATACTTTATTGAAACAATACGCATAATTACAGATTTTTGTATCGATTATGTTAGAAGTTAGACAATCACAAGTAATTAAAAAACTTTTTTAAATTATTTTTAAACAAGTTTTTTTTTTTAAATAGTTTTACATGGTAATGTAAAACTATTTAAAAAAAAAACTTTTTTTCAAATAGTTTTACATGGTTAATAATATTTCTCCATTAGGTTTTGGTGATATTTGCGCGGGTTTTAAATCGCGGGTTTCAAAAGTCTATGCGTCGAATATTTGCCATTTCGTTTCTTTTTTAATGTGCTATTGTGAAGTCTTTTAATTTACATTATGTTGTTGAGGCTTGATTAAATTTTAATGGAAAAGAACAATAAGTTCCAGCCTTCATTTGTAGAATTTCAATGGTTTTTGATTTATCAAACTTTTATATATTTATGTATATTAAAATAGATAACCTCCCACAATATTTGATAGCTGAATGTTGTTACTTGAATAGCCAACTACAAGATGACAATATGTTAGTTGTTGTCTCTACTGTTCATCTTTGTATATGTTTTTTCTCTGTTTATTTTTGATAAACGCGTCATGCACTGACAAACACATATTTTTCTTTGAATTAAAATGTCGTTTGCTTTCCTCTATTTTTTGTCTAATTGTTTAATAAGCTAAATAAAATTTGATTTTCTTTGTTTAGAACATAAAGACTTAAAAATTAAGAAGGAAATAAAACAGCTGTAACAAACGATTTGAGTTAAAAATAATCGCTAACATCAATGAAGATAAAGAAGAATGTTTAGTATGAAAATTAGTATCTTGTACGCATTTATTTTCTTCATCCGCTGTACAGTTAATGGAACAACTGCAGATAGAAGTTTTATAAATTGTCCTAGTCCCAGGCCACCAGAAAATACTATAATTGCTCAAGTTTTAAGATCGAGCTCTAACATTTTTAATTCTGACTACCTTGAACACGATAAAGTATACTTTCAATGCAAGGATGGTTATTCCAACATTGATATAAACTCATTGATGTATGCAACATGTGCATCAAACGGAAAATGGTTTCCCCCAACTGACATATTAGGAAAATGTGTTCTTGATCATCAGATCTCACAATGTCGAGATGGTTTTTTTCGTTGCCGAAAAAGTCGTAGTTGTATTGAAAAACACAAAAAATGTAACTGTGAACAAGATTGCGAAGACGGTTCGGACGAAGAAAATTGTCTTGAAAGGCGCAGGTATTATTTTGTTCCGTCACGTGGTAAAGATAGTAATGGGATCATAACAAGTCCAGGTTTTCCAAAAAGTTATCCTAAAAATTTCTCATGTACATACTATTTTAACACAATGAAAAACCACCACGTTGAGTTATTCTTTGAAGAGTTCCAGCTTCCTAATAGATCTTTTAACGAATGCACGGACTATTTATCTATTGGCATGGTTCAAACCAAAACAAAGCGTTTTCCGATGGGGGAAAAGATTTGTGGTCATGATTTATATTTTAAGTTTTTGCATTCCAATAAAACAAGAATAGTAATTAAAGTTGACCTAGGAACTAATAGCGTTAAACTCAACAATAAAGACCGCGTTCCTAAAGGATATTCATTTACATGGCGAGTCCGTTATAATGAGCTTGTTAAGAATCATTTAAACATGCTCGGTGAAAAGTTCCCAACAACAAAAAAAACTATACCAAACAATGAAAACCTGTATACCATAATAACTCCAGTTGCGATCACGTTTGTGCTTTCTATCTTACTTATAGCTTTCCTATATTATTACAAAAAAACAAAAACTAAAAACAATAAAAAAGAAGAAAATAAAACTGAAAATAATCTATTTAAAAAACAGTCACTAATTGAAGAACATTTAGATAAAACATATTTTGCAATTGTTAAGAAAAACGGGTTACTGCGTAATTCGTTAATTGGAAACCATAACAAAAAAAACAATTTAAAATCTACAAAAAACGAAAAATGTAATCTTCCTCAACAATCTTTTTTTGTAAAGCAAC
>NC_061157.1:59232840-59292840 GCF_022113875.1 Hydra vulgaris
TCTTATTTTTGTTATAACATTTGCACTGAAAGAAGGATTATATCAAATTATCTTGTGTTTATGATTGTCGTTTGTTGATTTTTACTTGGATGGTATGTAAGTTCGCAAATGTACCCTGATTCTTTCAAGGCTTCTTGAAAAGGAGGTATACATTCTTTTAAATCAGATGCTTCTGATAATCTTATTTCAATGGTTTTAGGAATACTTTTTATTACACTCGGTGGATGATTAGAACTATATGTTTATAGTTTAGTATTTTATCTGGTCTGCGGTATGGCTGAAATCGTTAAGGTTTAGCGTTAAATCGAGATACTTAACTATTTTCAAGATACATTTAATAGAGATAAAAAGATTGTTATTTTTAAAAATCTGTACAAAATTTTTCTTTATCCTCTCCATTTCCTGACCACTTTTGTTTCTAAACATAGCTAATCCATCATCTCGATATATACCGAAGTCAATTTTATCATAAAACTGCGAGATTTGATGCAAAAAAAATAAAATCCTAACTAATTCGCAAATCTACACGCCGTCAAAGACCTTCATAGTGACATGGAATACTCCTTCCTTTTTCTTAATCCAAGCACTTCTACTGCTAACTAATAATGATTTTCTTGCATGGTGTATAAAACTATTTTGTTCACTATTTACTGTTAGATGCTGCCCTGCAAAAGTTATTGCATTTTTTAGTAGGTTTTCATTAATCGATGAATAATAGTCATTAATATCAAAGACTAAGAACTAACACAATTGCTTTTCTTTTATGGTTTGAAACCAATGTATAACATTTTGAGTGTTTGGCCATTGGTTCAAAAATAGTTTCTTTCTCAGCTCGGAATTAATGTTGGATGGTTGTATTTATCTTTGGATAGTTTGTACATGTTTGATATTTTGTCGGCTAGAATTAAAGTTTTTTTCGAGGTTCGTATAGATTTAATATTGTTTGCTATTTTTTCTTGAAAAACATTGTTAATTTTCCAAAATAATTTGCGGAAGACATTTAGAAGAGTTTATATCGTAGTTTACATAATCGGCAGAATCTTTTTCATTCAATTGTTTGTAAATGAAAAAAAGTTCTTTCCACCTCATTCTTTTAATAAGCGTTTCGGTCTTTGCCAGTAATTGTAAAATATATTCTTGCTCTGATGGTATTGAGATATTTTTAATTGAGTATTGAATGTTTAATTTTTCCATCTTGAGCACGAATTCGAGTAGAGTGCTCGACTGGTTGAGCATTTATATAGTTTGATGAAGTGTTGTATTAAAATAATACAAAACTCTTGTTCGAAGAAGAAGTATGGGAATTAAAAAAAAAAAAACTTTACACCTTTTGTCAGATGGAAGATTGTTAAGCTATGCAAACCATACAACCCAGCATCAAGAGTTTGCAACCTATGTTTGAATGAGAAGTTTCAAATTTTGATGTATAAAGGAGATAATCTACTTAATACAAGGAGTGAAATAATCTCGAAGTGTAGGCACAAAAATAAGTTCCTTATTTCCTCATTTGATACCGAAGATTAATCCTGGTTGGTTCACGTCACGTTTACGTGACGTTATACTTTCAAAATTTTTAAAGTTTTGTTTCCATGGAGTCATTAGAACTCACGCCACTGCACAATGGGAAATAACATGGCCAAAAATCAAAAATTGACTTACTTTAATCATTATGTCTGTTAGTGGGTTTTGTTACTAATACCCTCTCTAAGAAAATTCCAATTTATGAAATTCTAAATGTGACAGGCTCAATGGTAGTTGCTTCTCGAAGATAGGTTTTTAATGAATTTTCGATAAAAATTCTCAAGATGCTGGATTTTATTAATTATTATTTTTTTAATATGTAGATCATTTAAAAATTGAGAATATATACATCATTGGAAAGGTTGTAATATACACTGTTAAAAATAAAAAATAAAAAATTTCTTGAAAAAGTGGGTTTTTCAATACTAAAAATTTACAATTTTTAGTATTGAAAGTAAAAAATTCATCATAAAAGTACTAAGTTTTAACTTTGATGAAGAATTAAAAATTTGTTCCAATTGGTACCTTTTCCATATTTTCCATATTTTAGTCTATAGTGTCTACTAACTACCCTGAGAAGTCTAGCCGCGATCATGCGCGATCTTGAGCGCTAAATAATTTTGAAAAATTGATGTTTTTGTAAACAAATAAAAAATTTCTTGGAATAAAAACAATTTTTTCATTCATTACTAAAAGTAAAAAAAAAACTACTTTAAGGTATGAAAGACTAAAGTAAATTTGTTTTCGTGTTTTTATTAAAAGAAAAAAAAATTAATTTTTATTTTAATTTCATGTGTTTATGGTTTTAAAATAAATAATTTAAAAAAATTATAAAGTTCATTTTTAATGTCCTACTAATTGTCCTAAAACCTCATGAATTTCTAAATGTTGTTAAAAAGTCTCTTTTTAGTTTGTAAGTTTATTTTTTTGAAATAAGATAATGTAGGAAATCAATTTAATACAAATTAAGCAATGTTTTCAGGTTTCGAAAAATACTTTTGAAAATGTAAACAGTGGGTTTAAATACATTATTACTAGGATACAAGTCAGGGAAGACAAAATAAATTTGTTAAGAAAGATATTAAAACTCACTCTTGCAAAGTATGTTGCTCTACGGCATGCATCATATCAAAAAAAAAAAAAGAAATTTTTGATAGTATAAATCAGGTTTGGCTTAATTAGATTTTTAAAACAGCTTATTTAGTTGTTAGTAGTCACCAGGTAATCAAGACGGTTTAACAAATGAATCAGCAAAAAGAGGTCGAGCAACAAAAGAGCTTGATGAATCGAGTTCTTGCACCAAAAAGCAATTAATAGCAAATATATCATTTCATTCAAAAACGGAATCCGTCAAAAAAATATTGTTAGTGGCACAAAGAACAGCATTTAATAAACGTGACTTTAATTTAGTCAAATTATACTTAGTGTCGTTTCAATGAAAGCGACACGAATCGTTATTGCTTTACATTCAGCTAACCACATTGCAAGAGAAAATGACGTCTGAAAAAGTTTTTGCATATTTTTTAAATAACAAACTTTCAAGAAATGTTTATGAAAATACTCATAAAGAAGCACCATGCAGATTTCCATTTTAACAAGTAATTTCCTAAATAAAAAACAAGTGCTCATCTTTAAAAACATCCATTGAAGTTACTGAAACAAATGCCAAAGTTAAACTACAGGATCTTATGGATCACACATCCAAGAGGCTTGTAAAAATACAGGAAAAGGAAACTTTAAAACATTTTAAAACAACCTTTAATATTCGGATCTATTAGTCGCAGCAACATCACCTCTTCGACTATATGTACAATTAGATTCAAACAATACTTTAACATAATGTCTCAGAGAATTAGATTCTAAAGAACAATTATACTGGATTATATAAAGAAAAATAAAGAAGTGGTATTAAAAATTAAGGAAGAAATTGAAAAAAAAAATTCTTAATTTATATCCTGTTAAAGTTTACCTTTCAGGACATAAGAATGTTTTTATCATCTTAGTTTACATCACAGACACTTTTTTGACACAAAGTTGTCCGATTTGTCACACCACATGATGAGCAATCAAAAAATCTTTAAGAAAAGGTTTGTTACAGATGGGCAACCATTGTGTTATGGCATTTAACCACTCCATGCTTGGATTAAGTTTTTTAAATTTATTTTCCATATATAAATTCATTTTATATAGAGTTAAAATAAAAACTTGGAAAGCAAAAAAGTTTTTAAAAGATCAATATCTATTGAGAAAAAAAATTATTTATAATAGGATGTTTGAAGATTTTGATTTGAGAGCTGATGAACCAAGAGCTGGGGGATCAGGAACTAGTAATACCGAAAATTTATGCAAATGAGCTTTTTCTGACACTATTAGTCAGCAAAAATTTAGAAATTGATGAAGAAATTGTTATCAGATTATACTAAAAATTATATTCTACTTGCAAAGATCCAGTTGATCCGGAAAATATTGATAAATAGTGCAATGATAGATGCAAGAAGTTGTTAAAGACATATGATGGGTTCAAGGTCCCAGCTTCCGTTCAAAAAATATAAGCACATGCTGGGGAAATTATTTTTTTCTATAAGTACCTGATTTAATGGGAGAGGAAGCAATTGAATCTCGACACAGAATATATAAATTTGATCGTGAACATTATGCAAGGAAAAAAAAAAATAGAAAAACAAACTTATTTGACATTTTCATTCGAGGTATACGTACTTCTGATCCCCAAATTAGTTCAATCTCATTAACTAAAAGATTGAAATGTAAGAAAATATATTGTGCCTACCGTAAAAAGTTTAAAGTTTGTTAGCAGTTTATAGCGATGATAAAGAAAACTTATCTGGTATGGAATCATATGAAATTAATGACTTAGATAAATTATATTTAAATGTTGACAACGTTGACGAAAATCTAGAATTAGATGTAGATGTTGTAGAATAAAATTCTAAACTCCATAATCTGTATGATATGTATAACTTTATATTTGTTTGCCTACTATATAAATTTAATAAATACATAAAAATATTAAATAAAATATTAAAGAAATTGCAGTGATTCGGTTAAAATATTGGAGTTTGGAAACAAGAATATCCCAAAAGTTTATTTATTAGTTTTATTTTATTATTATTTGTTATTATTTGAGAATTAAAACAACAGGCTTCAGTTCTCATTTAATAATCTGTTAAAGTTCGAAAGATATAACTGTAGTAAATATAAAAAAGTTTTCATAATTCCCAAAAGGGTTGTAAACTTTATATGATCATAACTTTTAGAAAATAAAATATTATTCAATGAAATTTAAAACCTGTCATTGAATTTAAGTTTAGTATAAGATAGCAGCAAACATTTTTTTGGACTCATTGCTTGCATTTTTTTTTTTTTTTTTTTGGGGGGGAGCTAAATTTTTGGGGTAATTTTGATCCCGGGTTTCAATAACTGCAATTTTTTTGTAAAAAATTATATTTTGACTTAAGCTTGAACATAACAAGTTTGGAGCATTGGAAAATCATCCATTATTTAAACCATGTCCGAAAATATCGCAAAAAAAATTCAACAGGTGCCCCCAGTGCTCAAATGGATTCCCCCCCCCCCCCCCCCTACCTAGCTGCGCCTATGAGTTGGTTAAACACAAAAATATAAAATTTTATATTAAGTCTCTATTTTACTCAATTAAAACTTAATATATACATAAATACAGCGATTGTATTTTTTGCCACTTATTTCAATGGAATATTCCCACTGTACACTGTAATTCTAATTGTAATTTTAATGTTTTTATTTTTAATTTTGTAATATATGGCTGATGATTGCCGTTAGGCATGAAACTTAAAGCTCTATAATAAAAGTGTTTTCTTTTTCGTTTTTAGTTATAAACCGCTCTATTTTGAAATTTATATATAATCAAAATAAATTTCCTAAATATTGAGCACTTTTCAACGAACAAGAGTTTTGTATTACTTTAATTCAGCACTTCATCAAACGATATATATATATATATATATATATATATATATATATATATATATATATATATATATATATATATATATATATATATATATATATATATATATATATATATATATATATATATATATATATATATATATATATATATATTCGGATTTTGTTAACTGATTTTCTATTTTATATATATATATATATATATATATATATATATATATATATATATATATATATATATATATATATATGTATATATATATATATATATATATATATATATATATATATATATATATATTCGGATTTTGTTAACTGATTTTCTATTTTATATATATATATATATATATATATATATATATATATATATATATATATATATATATATTCGGATTTTGTTAACTGATTTTCTATTTTATATATATATATATATATATATATATATATATATATATATATATATATATATATATATATAATATATATATATATATATTCGGATTTTGTTAACTGATTTTCTATTTATATATATATATATATATATATATATATATATATATATATATATATATATATATATATATATATATATATATATAATATATATATTCGGATTTTGTTAACTGATTTTCTATTTATATATATATATATAATATATATATATATAATATATATATATATATATATATATATATATATATATATATATATATATATATTTATATATAAATATGTGTGCGTGTGTGTATATGTATATGCAATAGAGAGAGGGAATCTAATAGTAAGGAATCTAATAGCAAGTAAACGTGGTCCATCATTAATGAGATAATGGGAAGGAAAAAAATAAATTCAACTTCTTTACCAAAAAGAATTAATATTAACAATACAGACATATTCTGTAAAAAACAAATATCAGAAGAATTTAACAAATATTTTATAAATATTGGTTCAAATCTTGCTAATAAAATAAGTCCAACATTTGATTCATTTAAAAACTAAAACCCACAAATAACACTATCATCTACGATAAGGAATTCAACTATAAAGAATTTGTAGAAGCCTTTTCCTCTTTAAAAAAAAGAAAGTACCAGGATTTGAAGAACTAGTGATTTAGTTATCTTTAATAAAACCAGTTTAAGCAGACTTCTGATCCAATACTTAAGCTCTCAATAACATCTGGGATTTTCCCTGATGTCTTTGCAAAAGTAATCCCCATATTCAAATGTAGTGAAAGTTCGGACATAACCAACTATAGACCTATATCAATACTTTCAGTATTTTCAAAACTCTTCGAACGTGTAATTTATAATAGAATCTATAATCACTTCACTAAAAACAAATTATTTTACCCGAACCAGTTTGGATTTCAAAAAAATCTTTTAACAGAGCATGCAATCATTGAATTAACTAATCAAATAACTGATGGCTTTAAACAAAATAAATTTACTTTAGGAGTTTTTATAGACTTATCAAAAGCTTTTAACACAGTTGACATCTCCATACTATTAGTCCAACTAAAGAACTATGGTATAATTAATAAAACTTACAATTGGATTAAAAGTTATCTTACCAATAGAAAACAATTTGTGTGTAATATACAATCTGGAGTATTAAATGTTTTATGTGGAGTCCCCCAAGGATCTATCCTTGGTCCACTCCTGTTTTTAATTTATATAAATTATTTTTGCAATGCATCTTTAAAACTGAATTCAGTCATGTTTGCTGATGATACAAATTTATTTCTTACAAACAGTGATATCAAGAAGTTATATGCAGATATGAATATTGAACTAAATAAATTAAATAATTAATTTAGGGCTAACAAACTCTCACTTAATACAGAAAAAACAAACTATATCTTATTTCACAAAAAAACACAAGAAGAAAACCTTCCTAAGTTACCTGACTTTATATAAAATGATAACTTAATCAAAAAACAAGCCAGTATTAGATTTTTTAGGAATTCTTGTTGATGAGAAGTTATCCTGGCTTCCTCAAATCAGATATATTCAATCTAAAATCACTAATAAAATTGGTATAATGTATCGAGTTCGTTCATATATCCATAAACAAAGTCTTAAACTAATTTACTTTGGACTAATTCATGGCTTCATCAGCTATGCAAACATATCATGGGTAAGTACGCAACCATCAAAGCTCAAAAGTATTTATAGTCTACAAAAACATGCGTGCAGAATCATATACTATAAAAATAAGCGTGAACATGCTAAACCTATAATATGATGGATGTTTTTGAAATAAATATCTATCAGCATTTCATTTTTATGTATCAACTCAATAATAATATCTCTCCTGCAAACTTTAATAACAAGTTTGAAATAAGCATAAATGAAAACTATTATCTAAGAGCAAATATAAGTAACATATATAAACTGCCTCAAAACATTAATAAATATACTGAATATAGCATTGCATATCGAGGACCAAATATATGGAATAGTTATCAAAAAGGATTAAAATGTATGGCAAAGTCATTAAGTTCATTTAAGTTTCTAATAAAAAAAGAAATTTTTAAAATTTGAGAATCTTTTGTGCTAAATGGAATCACCAAGGAATTTTATTTATTTTCTATATTTTTATCTTTATTTGATTTACTAATCAACGCAGCAATTTTATGCCCATTAGGGTTTTTAATTTAATACCTACATTCTATGGAAAGTGTATATAGGGGCTCTATGAAAAGATTGCGATGACGTATTGTCATCTTCATCTTCTTTGAGCCCCAGTCTGTTTAACTCTTTATTTTATAAAGATCATTGTAAAAAGCGTACCCAGCAGGCACAATGACGTTGAAATAACGTTGAAACGACGTCGCAAACCGACCATATACCACGTTGAAACAACGTTGAAATTTGGTTGAATTGGAATTAAAATCCGACGTCGAAAACTACGACGTTGAAACAACGTCGATGATTACGTCGTTTCAACGTTGATCTAACGTCTTATCAACTACATATCAACCATATTTCAACTTTAAATAGGTGATATATTCGATTGATACGTAGTTGATAAGACGTTAGAACAACGTTGAAACAACGTAAATTCAAAGTTGATTTTTGTTTTTTATTTTAGTTAAATCCAATTAACTAAAAAATTATCTTAACTTTAATTGCAATAAAATAACACAATAAAAAAGCAATAATTTGCGCAGAGGATATTATATTTCACGTAAATTAATCAGATACAACTTAATTGCTTCAACGGACTTTATATACAATGCAAATAAAATAAAATGTTTGAAAAAAAAGTTTTATTTATCAGTAATATATTTATCAATTTATCAATAATAACTATTATCAATAGTTCCAGAACAACTAGGAAAAAGTATGAATGTTATACATCGGGTGAACCGCCTTTTACGCGCCGACCACCACCATTTGATCTGTCGAGTGCGTATTTTAATAAAGTCATTATTCCTTTTCTTATTTCGGCAACTGTAGCAGTCACTTTAATTGACAAAACTCTCTCTATAAAAAAGGAATTGCCTGAGTAATTTGCATCAAATACATCAAAAAGTTAAAAATAAAATAGCATCAAAAAAACGAACTGTGACTTACAAGTAAATGTTTGTTCCTTTAAACTTCTCTTTACCTTTACCGCCAGCCATATTAAATTTTGATTATAAACCATTGTTCAACAACCTGCATTATACATTGTTATTATTATTATAATTACATTAAAAATTGATAAACATGTCTTTTACAAAATACAAATTATTCTCAATGAAAAATTGCACAAACCGCAAAGGTTTCTTACCAAACCATAATGCAAGTAAGAAAAAGAATTGATACAGGGGAAGAGTTTGGTCCAAGGAGACCACCTTATAAACGCAAGAAAACACCAAGAGCAAACAGATTTATCAGAAATATCTGCCTGGAAAACAGAAAAAAAGCCACTAAGCTTATCCATGAAGCTGTAATTGTTGTGTCAGACCGGACCATTTGTAGAAAGCTAAAAGAAGAGGGATTGATGTCCAGCTAAATAGGTCAAAAATTGACAGAAAAATTTAAAAATATTAAAAATAATGTCAAAAATCTTATATTTATGTAAGATGGTGCAACTTGCCACACAATAAAAACTGTTATGACTTAGTTGATGTATTCCTGTAGCCAGACAACTCGCATGATCTTAACCCCATAGAAAACATTTGGGAAATAGTAAAGCAAGAAATTGAACTAAAAAGCAAGATCTTATGGAAGAGATTATCAAGATCTGTCATAACAACCCAGAGTTGACAGAAACTATAAAAAATAAATTGCAAGCATGCCATAATGCAATGAAGCAGTTATTGCAAATAAAAGTGTTTTTGCAAAATATTTATACTTTATATATATTTTATATAAGTTATCATAATAATCAATAAATGTTCAAAACGTTCCACTTTATTTGTTTATTTTTATCAAACTTTATAAAATAAAAACTTTAAATTGCACCATTATTGTATATATATATATATATATATATATATATATATATATATATATATATATATATATATATATATATATATATATATATATATATATATATATATATATATATATATATATATATATATATATATATATATATATATATATATATATATATATATATATATATATATATATATATATATATATATATATATATATATATATATATAAAATATATATTCATATAAGCATATGTATGTATATATACATACATATATATGTATGTTTATTTATGTACATATATATGTATGTATATATAGAGTAAAAAAAAAGATTAAGTATGCGTTAGAAATCAACCTTTGTACTTTAAGGTTGTTCTTTAGCTCAAGGAAATACAAAAGTAAGAGAAAACAGTTACAAAAAAAATTATAATTAGACATAAAAAAAAAAAAAAAAATTATTTTATGTCTGATTAGAATTCGTCAAACTTTAAAAAATATATGCTACACATATTTTTAACACAAGTTTAAAACAAACTATAATAAAAAGATTCAAAAGATTTTTTATTTAAAACTACTTTTAACAAACCTTTGCATCGCATTTTTTTGTATTTGTCTTGATGGTTTTACCTCCAATTTTAGAAAGTTTGTTAACCTAAAGGTTTAAGAAAATAATTACACCACATTATTTTTATAGTACATTTATAAAAAGTTACAAGTAGATTAACTTAGGCTAAGTTATTAATAATTACTTTTTCAAAAAACAATAAAAAAACTGCAAAAAGTCATGGTTTGAAACAACCCATTACTTCTGACCTCACCCAAGAATCATTCAAACTGTTATCATAATCATTAAATTACTGCTGCAAGTTCATTCATAGAATTTCAGAACTATTTGTCATGATATTACTTTAATTACTGGAAAGAATTTTTACTAACATCTCTTTCTGACAGACAGACAATTAATACCTATGTGGAGTATGCATAAAAATTGTTTTCTGTTTCTTTTTTTGCGTTACAGGAGTAGGTAGTTGCTTACTATTCTGTTGGTTATTATGTTTTCTCTTGCATAAGCATGGTACTCCTATAAAAATTAATATCAAAATAAAACTAATAATACTTAAATTAAATATCTTTTAAAATAGTTACCGTTTTCTGAATCTGATTCTATCTGAGAATCACTAGTAGTGTCAAAATCAAATTTATCACATAACTCATGATCTAAGAACATTCATTTATCTTAAAAATGTTTTAAATACATTATATAATAAAGAATATATTATAAAGAATATATCTAAACACTGAAAACAACATATACAGAATGAAAGCATGTTTAAAAAACAAGGAAAAAAAGTAATGACTTAAGGTTTATATTTTAAAAAATTACATTATCTCCATGACATTTAATTTTGAGCAGCGCAAATCTGTATTAGTTAGATGTGGTTTATGCATTTCATTGAAACAATTTATTACATTTAATGATGATGGCCAGCACAAAAAACTATCAATCGAATTTTCTCTCTTTATTTCTCTGTATTTTCTATCCAAACAGCTCGAATAAACATTTTGCTTGCCCTAATATACTTTTTTAACTGGAAAAGATAAAAATGAAAATTGTCTATATGCTATTTAGTGCCAAATTTAATGCTGATTAAGATTATGCAGCATAAGAAAAAAAAATTAATATTAGGTAGACACAAGTAAAAAAAGCTTTGTTCCGGAGACTATATATCTTATTACGGACGTTTTAAAGTAAAAACTCGCTTGATATAACGAATTTTGAAACACTTAGGGTAGAATGCAAGAAGCGAACTCAAGTGAAGTTTGAAACTTTGCAACCAATAGCGGCAGAGTATTTGAAAAGGGAAAACCTTTTAAATAAAGCAAAACAACTATATATTTGCAACCAATAGCGGCAGAGTATTTGAAAAGGGAAAACCTTTTAAATAAAGCAAAACAACTATATATTTGCAACCAATAGCGGCAGAGTATTTGAAAAGGGAAAACCTTTTAAATAAAGCAAAACAAATATTTTTAAATATTATTTCTCAGCTTTATACTTTGAATTATTAACTTACAAAAACAAACTAAAAAGTGTTGCAAAAATAATATATTTATTTTTCAAATTTTTATTAAAACATGGTAATTTATTAAAAAACAGTGGATTAAAATAAACATGCTCGAGCTACCTTCTATTTAGTCTAAGTCTCTAACTACGACGTAACAGTTGATTAACATTCAAATGGCATATATGCAATGCGGTTATCAGCAAAGCATATATGTCAAACACAAGGTTTCTATTATTCAATTTTTTTGTTAAAATTTTTATTTAAAAAAAAACTAAACTCTTACAAAGCTGCAAGCAAACACTAATTACGTTTGGAGTTAATAGAAAATTAATTTAAAAATATGACAACAGTTTTCAATTCCACGACAAATATAATATTTATAGAGATAGAAAACAAAATCAGTAGAAGAAAATGGTTAATACAAGTTAGATTTCATTTAATGTACGACAGAACCTACTTTTGTTACAACGGTTAATTAGTCAGTAATAGATTGATATGGTCAAAATATGTAGAAATTAGAGGCGGATCCAGCATTTTATAGTCTTCGAGATAGCAAACCTTCGGACACGAAGCAAGCTTCAAACAATTATATGTTTAAACTTATGTCAAAGAAAAAAAATGCTTTGAAAAAAATTGCCCCTCAGATTGAGCTGACTTGTATAATTAAAGTGACGGGAAGAGTGTGGCCATTTGATCAATATATCAATTAGAGAAAAGGTTTTTTGCATTTATTAAGTTTATGATATAAACAATTAATTTCGGCTAAATAAACCTATTTATTTTTTGAATTTTAGTAAAAGAGAGTAAAAGAAGACTGGTGAAACTGGCCTGAATAAACTGTAATATCCTAACAAGAGACAACGTTTGCCACAAAATCATTTAATTCTATTTTAAAATTTTACGGGGATAATGAAAGGAGTGTGCCCAACTTACTGTAATAATAAATTTATATTTGTTTTTTCTTACTGTCTTATATATACATTTGCAAATACCCTTGAGGGTGTAATAAACAGTATAAACGTTATATACAACATAATATACGACGCGCCGACAACATTCCTTCTGACGCAACACAATAATAGTTTATATATAATACAATTATTTACACTAACTACAACACCCCTAGATCTCTAGATCACAAAGTCCGCATACTTATTCGGAAACCTCCGCACACGCGTCAATCTTCTGAGACTCAGGTTATCCGCGATCGGTTCTTCCGATTCTTTCGTAGACAAGTCAGCTACAATCGGAGCTGGACGGACGTCTGACATGTGTCTCGGCAATCCATTGATTTCTACCAAAACTCCTCGTCCTTCATCTGAGACTCTTCCTCTGTTCCATTTGATTGTACATTTTGACTCAGGTGGTTTTACAAATACGTCTTGTCATTGTGTATAGTTGTGGAGAACTTCCTTGTTAGTTTGGGCAGAAATTGTGTGTAGTCTCCATTCATAGGAGAATATAGCTTTGTAAGGGAGTGATGTTTCCTTGCCATTTTTTCTGGGAGCCACATTATACCAATATACCCTTTTTAACGGATCTTTGCCACTTCTGGCTGCCATACGCTTGATTATGCGATGATAACGTTCAACAATTCCATTTCCAGATCGCCTGTAATTGCAAAGAAACAGGACGGACACTCCCCATTCTGTGCATATTTCACCGACGAGTTTTGAGCGAAAGGTCTTACTGTTGTCAAGAAGAACTTACCAGGGAGGTCCTCTTTCTCAGAATATTTCTTCTAAATTTATCACTGTTGTTTCTTTCTCGTTCTGTAGTTTCCTACAAATTGCATACTTACTCCTTTTGTCACAGTCAATGATGGACAAATAAATCTCTGATTTATAGTGGGTAACGTCAATAGGTACACGGTACCAGCTCTTTCCAACTTCAAGATTTTCTTCTTCCCATCTAATTGGCGCAGGATCCACCGATAAACATCTTTTGCAACTTTTTACGACTGATTCAATGTCTTTTCTACAAACTTTCTCCTTTGGATATGTCTGTTTCATCAAATAAAGGGTTCAATTTAGTTCAAATTCATAATAAAGATTATGAAACAACTTCACATCAGGCGGTACGACATTTGCTGTCATTGCAGAATGGTTTGAATGCAGCCAATTCTGTGGTACTCTTGTTAGAGCATCAGCTTTATTTTTTGCTGACTTTACCAAAAAAAGTTTTAATTGTATACCACACTCCTTCACAACGTCTTTAATTAACAACAACCGGCGACGGACAAGTGGTTCTCCAAGACCGTGTACATAAACGGGTTTGTCACCGATAATTAAGGAGTTCAACCAGCCGACAGCAGTAGCCGAGTCACACTTTATGGTAATACATTCGAATCCCCATTTTGTAGCTAGATTAATTCCTTTTATCACAGCTTCTAACTCTGCGAGATTAGTTTGAGCCGCAGCATCTTGTTTCTTCAGCCACGAACAGTCTTCTACTATTTCCCCAGCCACTTTCAGAACTATGCTAACAGCTAAACTGCTTGCATCGTACCACACTGTTGCTTCAAACGTGTTTTTAACATTTCATGACCCATAAACGGGATCTTCCTTTATAAGTCTTTCTTTTAAACTGCTTACTAATTTGACGACACGATCGTTCACCAAAGAGTCCCATCCATAACTACTCGAAACCCTTTTTAGATAGCTGCACGAAGAGCGCACCCAATTTGCTATTAGAAAATGTCCAGTCAGCCGTCCGCACCTAAAAAAGATTCGCCAACGTGTCATTTTTCCTTCAGGAACTTTGGGTATTATGCCACGTTTCCAACGGACTTAGTTGCCTTGTTTGTACACTCGCAATCCAAGCACACGCCCACCGACAAGTTTTTCTGGCAACTTAGAATCCAAGTCATATTTTTTCCAGAGTTCTTGAACTCTGCAGCTCGACACTATGTTATTGTTGACAATAATGTTATCAATAAATGAATCCTACCCAGACTTGACAACTTTGTCTAAGGGTAATACCTTTTTTAAGATTTTTGTCATTATTCTGGGCGCCACATTTAAACTAAAAACCAATATTATTAGACAGTAACGCTGCTCTTCATATTCCACAACTTGATATTTCCATAAGGCTTCGTCAACACGAATCTGCAGTTACGCTTTCTTTAAATTGATTATCTCAAGATTTTCTCCCAACTTTCTCCAGTAGCAAAGTTTGGTACTGCAAACATCGCCATCTGCAGTATGACTGGATACAAATTGATTCAGCTCATGGTAGTCCATCACCGGACATACTTTTAATTTATTTCGTTGAATTACTGTCATCAACGGAATGATGCCATTACATTTCCCTTCGAATGGTTTCAGCTATCCCTGTGCTATCCATTCACTTATTTCCATTGCGTACTCATTTTTAACGTCTTCAGAGATGTGATAGTTTGAAATTTTGTTTGTTAAAGTTGTTGGTTCCATCAGCCATTTCCAAAACACGTTCCAACTGCCATTTTTTAATTCTGCTACGAAATCTTTATCAATCAGCTTTTAAATAGTAGACGAGGGTACTTCATTCGCTTTTTCTTGAGAGAATGCAGTAGCGCCGACAGTTAGTTTCCCCACATTGAAGTTTATGGTTTCACCGTCTCTCCCGACTTGGACACCTCCGAGCAGTCGTATTGCATCCATACCAAGTAGCATTTGATATTCGGAAACAATGTCGGCAACCAGACATTCCAAATCGATGGTGGTATTGTTTATAGAAAGATCAACAACAGCCTGGTATTTTACTTCAATTGACTTTCCATTCATCATAACAACTTTTTCTCTTGCGTGTTTGACATTTTTTATATTTACAATATCCCGACTTAAAATTGATTTGGAGCATCCAGTATCCAACAATGGTTTTATTTTTTTTCCATTGACATATACGCAGAGAGTTGCCGGTTTTAAATTTTGTGGGATGCCGCTGGCACAAAAACGGGTGGCTTCCCTTCCATGTTTTTTGAGTACGTACGCTTTTTATAGCAGTGCTGGACCAGGTGATTGTCCATTCCACACACAAAGCACTTCTTCTTCTCAATTTTTTTACCATCTTTACCGCAACGGTAGCACGTTATGGTCTTTTTTCCGCGTCCTTGAGGAACTTGTCTTGAACTAATGGCAATAGGATCACGCAACTGACAAAAAACGCTTTTTTGCAACGTAAAAATTAAGAAGTTTAGTAAGATTACTAAACTTCTTAATTTTTCAGCGATCTGGCACAGCGACATTGTTGATATTGAGCATGCAGTTTGCAGCTGTTTTCTTGCTTCATCAGGTAATCCAAGAATAAATGCGCACCTCACCCACTCTTTGCATACGTGAGATAGTATTAGCTTGCTAAGTCTTATTAATTCTGCGAGATATACCTCAACGGACTCGTTCTCTTTAAGACGGCGATTTACGAACTCTTTGTATGCTCTTCGCGGAGAAGCAGAAAAGGCAGAATTCAGTGTAGTTTACACTTCATTGTAGTCTTCTTTTATCTCATGGGGAGCACCACATGCAGCTTTTCAACTTTTTGAAGTTTTGCTATCACTTGCAATTTCTGTATTCATTCTGAAAAATCGCCCGAACCATCGTACTGTGACACTAAATCTGTAAACTTAATCACGATACCCTTTGCCGAAATAGCTTGTGATAATAAATCTATATATTTTTTTTCTTACTGTCTTTCTTAATATTTTTACTCAATATAGATACATTTGCAAATACCCCCGAGGGTGTAATAAACAGTATAAACGTTATATACAACATAATAAACGACGCGCCCACAATATTTCTTCTGACGCAACACAATAATAGTTTATATATAATACAATTATTTACACTAATTACACTTACATAGAATTTTGGCCTATACTTTTTTAATTTTTTTTTTAATCTTAAAACACATATTTACGTTCAAGAATGTTAGAAAACAATATAAAACTATATTATATATATATATATATATATATATATATATATATATATATATATATATATATATGTATATATATATATATATATATATATATATATATATATATATATATATATTTATATATATATATATATATATATATATATATATATATATATATATATATATATATATATATATATATATATATATATATGTATATATATATATATATATATATGTATATATATATATATATATATATATATATATTTATATATAAGTAAATACATATATAAATTGCCAGATAACTATGACGCCAAGCTGATCAGGGTTAGATTTTTGATAGATAAGACTCAAACAATCTGTTGGTGTAAAAATTTAAACACGATCGGTTTGGCTTGGATATGGGTCAAAGTTCTATGTAAGTTGGACATATTCCTTTTGGAATTTAAATTACTTAAGTTTCAAAGAACTTAAAAATTGATAGTACCTTTTTAGGATACAATCACTGATACAAAAGAAGCTTAACTTTTTTTCTTGCTTATTACATATAGCATTTTATCAATATTATTAAATATATATTTATCAATATTAATATATAACAAATGACCAAATGAGTTACAGAAGTTCATATTTGAAATAAGGTCTTATGATATTATCAGAAAACTTGAGGTACCAGAAAAACCAAAAAGATAACAAAATTATTATAATATTAAAATAATAATTTCAAAAAATATTGGCAAATTACATATTAATACACCAATTTTAATAAACGCAATTATAAGGATTATTTTATTAGAGCATTTCTATGTTTTTGAATGTTATTCTTATTTCCAAAATAATACTTTTTTTCTTCAGTCCATTAAATACAAGCATACAAAATTTCTTTTGAAGGACCTTTAATTATTTGGAAAACATCCTTTTCTGTTTTGATACAATTCTGCATTTTCTCCCTCAGGACTTGTTATAGGATATGCTTCATCTATTGCTCCAATATATCCTGGAAACCGTAAAATCTAAAAATTTAAAAATACTGTTTTATATATAAATGAAACTTTAAACTCATAAAAAGAAGCAATAGTTGATATATATTCTCTATAGTACTACATACACACTCACACAAATATATAATTAATAACTTTGCCTTTTCTTATTTATATTTGTAAAAAGTTTATTCTTACTTATTTTGTTGATTTTATATTGTTTACTTAACGTATACGTTTATACAAAATATTGGTGAGTAGATCTGCGTGATCTCTCTTTGGATTATATAATATATATTTGGATTATATATATATGAAATTTGTAAAAATTTGATACTGTTAATGCTTGTTTGAACTTATTTAAGGTTCTGACGACAAGATCCTTTGATCTTCTTTCGGATACCTTATTTTATATTTGTGAAAGTTTATTATTATTATCATTATTTTTTTTTAGGCAATATATATATATATATATATATATATATATATATATATATATATATAAGTGCACTCATATTTTTTTTTACCTCACTGTACTTCAAATGAATAAAGTTCAAAAACAATAAAAGGCTAATTGATCATTTTTGTTTTAAAATAAAGCAGATTTACTAATTATTAAATATATAAAAGTCTTTCTTTATTATTATCTTGAATTTAATTAGAATACAATAAGAGTGATAAAAACAATATTAAAAAAGTGTGCAAAAGTATTAGTGCACTTACAACTTTTCAAAGATTCTAAGAAAGTTTAATATTTTATGTGACTCCCTTTGTTTTTAAGGCATGCCAAGACTCTATGCAGCATAGAATCTATAAGTTTTTGATTAATTCTTGTAGGACTGTATTCTACAAATCTTGCATTTGCGTTTTGAGCTGCACCAAGTTAGTGGGCTTGCTTATTTGTAATTTGCAGTCCATCCAACTCCAAAGATTCTCAATAGGATTTAAATCAGGCAAGCGAGCAGGCCAAGGCATTAGATTCAACCGTTTCCCTGTATTGCTTAATTGAGTGTGCTGTGTTGCAAGGAGCGTTATCTTGTTGAAATTGCGAGGTGGAATCAGCCTTGAAAACGTCCATTGACATATAATCTTCTAATATCTCTCTATATCGATGTTGATTAAGGCAATCAGTGTAAAGATGCGCCAGGCCATTGCTAGATCCAGCAATGCAGCCCCAAATGCCGCCTCCTTCCTTGGCGTAGGAAGGTCGCGAAAGTTGGGGAGGGGGGCTAAAAAAATGTATAAAAAAAGGGAAAAGTTCCTCATTTTTGTATGATTTAGCAAAATAGATGAAAACGATCTATTTATTCAATTATTTATTACACCCAATCATCTTTTAAACGTGATTAATCATCTTTTGCCAGCACACATTCGTTTAAAAAATAGTTAGCATGCGATAGTATTTTAAACAGTTTTGTAAATATACTTTTCCTTGGTGATGTTTAATTGTGATCATAAAAGCTGCTATCATAAAAGTTTTTTTAAAACTGTTTAGGAAATGAAGGGATAGAGGGGGTTAAATGCAGTATACGGCCCACCCCCCAGTGTTTTAGTTGGGGGTCTATCCCCCCCCCTCCGCCTTCCTATTCCTTCGCCAGTGAGTGCGCAAATACTTTCTTGAAACACTGTATATAGTGTAATTTGCTGACACTATTGTAAAAAGAATTCTTTAGAAATGATTACTTAAGCTTTTTTAAAAAATAATATATTTTTTTTCAAAGGGGAGTTAATGTAACTATTATTTGAGCTCACTTATTTTTTTTTGATCACTTAGTTTTTTAGGAGAAACTTATTTTCGTGCCTGCATTTAGAAATCAATTCCGATTTTTTGTTTAATAAACATTCTTGGTTTGTATGTGTAATTATTTCAAATTTTTTCTTGTAGGCATAGTATGCATTTTTTGGAAATATTGTTATATGCAGGCACTGTTTTAAGGATGGACAAATTCAGTGTAAAATCATCAATATTTTTATCTTTTAATTCCCATATATATTTTGACAGCATGGTGTCTTTTGAACACTTTTTATTTTTAAAAGATTGCTTATGATTGGCAAAACGTTTTTTCCATTCACCTTCTGTTATGCCAATATATTGTTTATCAGGTACATTCTTAGAGGAGACAACACATTTTTATACCACATTTTTTGATAAGCAACTTCCACTCATTGGACAATTGTTTTTTTGTTTACAATTACAATTTTCTGTAGTTTTTCATTTTGGATTTCTTTTTTGTTTAACAAAGCATTGTTGTGACCTTTTATAATTCTTTCCATATTTTTTGTGCAACTGTAGCTAACTTTAATAGTATTTCGATTAAAAATTTTATATAATTTATTCGAGGCCGGGAAATGTTTATCGATCAATTTTAAAAACACTTTTTCTATGTTTGTGGAAACATTTTTGCTATATGGGGGGTTGAAACAAATTACATTTCTAGTTCTATTTTGCTTTTTTGTATTTTTTTTTTTAGGGTCAAATTTTGAATTAAAAAAAAAAGGTCCTCGTTTTTGAAAATTTACTGACTGCCATGACGACATTTGCCGACTGACTGTCTAAATTTACCGACAAACCTATCGACATGGTCTACACTTGCCGACTAACTAGTCAAAAAGGGTCAAATTTGCCGACTAAAAATCATTGATTGGGGGTGTCACACCTTCCACACCTCCTATCGCGAATATGAATGCCATTGTAGGATAATAATTAACCACAATAGCAACTCAAGAAAATTTAGCACACTGTTCACATGTAAACCATTGAGGAACTGTGCTACTAACTCGATCATAACAACAAGAATAACATAAATGATTGGGCTCTTCTATCGAATCAATGTTTTTTGAGTTTTGAATTTTTGGGTTTTTTGAGCTTGTTTTAGATAGCTGACTTCCTTTCAAAAGATTTTTTCTAATTTTTTTGAGACACAGCATTTTGCATTTTCTTTTTGAGGCACAACAGCAATTTTTTTTAATTAGATATTAGATTAGATTTAGTTTTTTGGCAGCTTGTTCGTCTAGCTTTTAATTTTTTGATATTGTTTGGCTTTGTCAAAAGCATCGGTTTAGGTCATTTTAACTCTTTCAGGCCGTTTAACTCTTTTTCATCTTTTTTCTTCTTTTTTAGCTAAATGCAGAAATGCGGATTCCCAAAAGAACTACGGCTTTATATTTCTGTTTTTTCCTGGTCTCTTGTGTCCATAAGCTTTAAGAATGTTGGGTGACTTATAATCTATAATGTGAAAAAAATTCATGAAATTTTATGACTTGGATCATATTGTTATTGACCCCGGAGTCACGGAGTTCTGGAGTCTTTGCCACCATATGGATTCCAGGTTCAAAAATTGATTGCTCCTCTATCCTGAGGAGCAGGATAGAGGAGCAATCAATCAAGTCTTTTTTTCACTAAAGTAATCTATAGGTTTCCTTACATTTTTGGAACTCCTGAATGCTAAAACCAAGGAACAAAAAATCTTTTTTTAATTTTCTAGTCCAAGGTCTTTTTTAAGACTCCGCATCCCTGGCTAAAAGCGTTGATTGATCTTTAGCAATGTTAAAACTGATTGATCAATTTTTTCCCCCGGCTTTTTTAACTGTTTTATTTATCGTATTTACACTTCTAAGTAAGACTACTCGATTTAAGATTCAACTCAATGATGTTTTAGGAGATTTACATGTATTGTTTACAGGCTGAAACAAACTATCAATGTACTCTTTATCAACAGCTTCAAAAGAATTGCAAATTGCAGTTTTTTCAGAAAAAATTTGCGATCAATTATGTGGAAATAAACCATTACTTCTAAAGCCAGCGTTTCGATAAGCTTTTTAAACGCGGCATTGTCTGAATGTTAAAAATTGGAACTTATTTCTAGTTAAAAAATACTAGTTTTCTCTTTGATTTACCTTTAACCGTTTTAAAGACGTTTACAACACCTATCTAAAGGTTGTAAAAAATAGCTTGTATGAGCAGATACACATAACCGCCAAAGTATAATGTTATTTTTAAAAACTTTTATTTTAATTCTAAACTAATATGTAACGAAATTTATATATAGTATTTATAATATCAAAAAAGAGCATTTTAAGCCATTTATGCTTATTTTCATGAGGTGAAAAAAACTAATATAAACTGCTTTTAAAGTTATTTTGACTCATTCCAACCTGATTCGCTATTATTATAATAAACATTTTTAGAGCCGCCTCTATGAACCAGTATACTTTATAACATACTTTATAGTATGTTTTTGTATATTAATTGAATTAAAAAATAATTTTCTTTGACATCTCACAACTGGTCGAAATAGTAGTCATTGATTTGTCGCTTGTCGGGGCTCATTTTTTTAAATTTTTGTTACCCGATAAAAATAAGTTTTTTAAAAACCTAATTTTGCAAAATTTGAAGTTAAAACAATTTTTTTTATACTATTTAATTCGTTCTGTCGTTACACATATTTAAGTAATTATACTTTTTTGTATAAGTCAATAAATTTTTACTTTAAAACGTCCGTAATTTGGTGTTTATATATTTAAAACAAATTTATTTACCCTTCGAGTCCTTGGGGCAACTGCAGTCAATGCAGTTGCCCCAAGGACTTTTTCTGTTGTTGTTATTTTTTTTTAAATACAATTAATTTAAATTAAAATCAAATTAAATTGAATAAGTAGTTTTATTTTTTCTTGAGTCCAATCAAGTCATTATGCGATAATGGTGTAGTGGTAAGAGCGCTCGCCTTGTAAGCGAGAGGTTCGGAGTTAGACTCCCAATACGTCCCTGAAATAACTTGAGTCCATTGACTCAAGTCATTTGCCTATTTTGATCGTTACATTAGTGAGGATATTGATTACAATTATGAATCATTCATCAATAGGAGGATAGAAGCTTTATCAATAGAAGGACAGGAGCTTTATCAATAGGAGGATAGGAGCTTCATCGAAAATTAAAAAAAAAATACTTTGTTTTATGTCACATTTTTCTATTCGTAATTTTTAACCATGTTGAGTTTTTACTACTTACACCAACTTTAAATTAGATTTAATACTAAAAAAATCAAATACTAAAAAAATCAAATACTGATCACTCAGCAAAGCCATAATTTTATTTACAGAGTATTTACATAACTTTTTTATATTATTCCAAACATTTACTGAGAATACAACCATTTCAACTACAACTTTAGGGGTGAATAAAATTTTAGTGAAATGGTTTCAAATTATTTTATTAAATGTTCCAGTTTAATTTTGAATCATGTTTATTAAATATTTTTTAGGTAAATGTGAGAGGTGCTAGAACTTTAAATATCGTCACGATCATTTTACAATCACCTTTATTACTTTTTCATGTTATTAGAAATTTAAAAAAAAAATGAAAAAAAAAATCGCCATATTTTCTTATACATACAAAAAAAAATTTTACCAGTAGGATAGATTCCACATTTTTGAAACCCACAACAAACATTTTTTATTGTGAACGACATATTATATGATATGCACGCTAGTTGAGGCAAATTATAAATGTTTATAATCCTCCCTGGAAGTTGAGTTTTCGATTAAAAAAAATTTTTTTGAAATTCTTTTTTTGTTTCAGTAAGTTTGAAACGATTACTAGCTACTTAATTTTGAACTGAAATAAATTACGCTTTACGAAATTCACGAAATTCTATCTATACATTTTTTAAGTGTCAAAATCGTAAAAATAGCTCCGAAATTGTATTTCATTTTCGAAACTTTGAAAATTGTATCGAAATAAATTTATATTATCAAAAATTTACCGAAACAAGTTTTCACTTTCAAAACTCTATTATTTGTTTCGAAATATTTTTACGTCTATTATTTGCATGGAAATATTTTTATATTATCGAAATCATAAAAACGGTATCGAAACAATTTTTTTACTTTCGAAATTCTTTAAATCACTTCAAACTATTTATTTTATTACATTAATTATAAAAACTTAAATAAATGAATATTTACAATAACAAAAAAATAAAACTTGGACAAATTTGCAAAACGAATATATTTTGTTCTAACGGGCTGTTCATATGTATGAAAAACATTCTTCCTGGGAGAGAAAAACAACAATAGTTTAGTGTAATGATATTTGTTTCCCAGATGTATTCAATTTACATACGATAATCTTAGGAACGATTTTTATATCTAGAAAAGTTGACAGAACACAAACGAGGTAAAAAGGTTTTTCACCTTGCATGTGCTAGATGCTTTTCAAAAGTGAAATTATATAATAAATATGTAATTATTGTGTTTACAGTGAAACAGTATCAGTGGCGGATTAAAACTTCTTGGGGCCCGGGGCTATTTTTGTTTTTAGAGGTCTTTATATGGGCCAGAGCCTAAAAATGACTTTAAAAAAAATAAAAAAGTTCCTCTAAAATTTTTGGGGGCCTCTATATTTGCGGGTTCCGGCGCGTTAGTACCCCTAAGCCATCCCCCCCCAACCTTTGATCCGGCAGTGAATACTATAATAAATATATAATTATTTTCTTATTGTTGTGCTAAGAGTAGACGATTCTTTGTCTGGCCTTTTTCTGTAACGCGATTTTTTCGCTAATGCATATTTTATCTACCAGAACAAATATGTTGCTGTGGTCTATCTTTGATCTTAGACACAGATACATTAAAATATTGCATTGTTTTTGCTAGTTTATTTATAGTTTGGTTGTTCTTAAAAATTTTAGTTTAGAATTAATTCAAACTTTTACATATCCAATATGATAAAAAATAAGATATTTATAGTATATAAAATTATTTTAACCCTGTCTTTCCCAATGTTGCCATTTGGCAATACAAACTTTAAATTCAAAAATCAATTTCTGTTTATCTTTTTTTTAATTTTAGGTAATGCTTAAGTTTTGCTATTTTCTACTAGATGGCAGCATGTGCAATTTAAAAATGAACTCGCCGAACCGCAATTGTTTTTTGAATATATAATGTCATTGTAACTTTTTGTTTTTTTAATTTCAAATATCGGTAAAGAAAGGGTTAACTTTTTTCTTGTTTATACATTTTTATTGAATTTTGTTCGAAACTTTTATAGTTTCCTTTATAACACAATAATTAAAAAATATATATTACAATATTAGTTTTATTGCTTTTTTTTAAACCTTATTTAGAAGAAATGTCACGATCACGACTATGTGGTTACACATAGTCGTGATCGTGACATTTCTTCTAAATAAGGTTTAAAAAAATAAGATCGTTATATATATATATATATATATATATATATATATATATATATATATATATATATATATATATATATATATATATATATATATATATATATATATATATATATATATATATATGGAATATTTTCAAAAATAATAAAACTTTTTGCAAATAAATAATTTTTAGAGATCCCTACTTATGATCCATTTAGATATTTGGGCAACCGAAATTGTTTTTTAAAAACACAGAGGTTTTAAAAAAGTAGCAAAATTGCTCATATTACCCAGACCACTTGGTAATGGAGCACTTTAATTTACATGAATACAATTTAAACGAATTTAAATTACAGAAAAGTATTTAGTATTGTTAGAATATTAAAATTTTTTACTATGATTTGTTTTTAATTAAAAAGTAATTAAAGTTCTAAATTTGCTATTTTAGGACTTTAAACAAGGTAATTTCAATGAAAAATATTGGGTAATTTGAGCATGCTCATATTACACCAAAATGGCATCTTTAAATAAAGTCAAAACTAAATGTTTCTATAAATATATATATATATATATATATATATATATATATATATATATATATATATATATATATATATATATATATATATATATATATATATATATATATATATATATATATATATACATATATATATATATATATATATATATATATATATATATATATATATATATATATATATATATATACATACATATATATAAATATATATATATATATATATATATATATATATATATATATATATATATATATATATATATATATATATATATATATATATATACATTTTAATGACATCTTAATAATATGATGAAGTTTATATATAAAATTGAAAATACATCATATACGGTGACATACTATTTATTTAACTATTAAATTTTTTTTAATTTTAAATGTTTAAACATTTAAAATTAAAAAATTTTATTAGTTAAATAAATGGTATGTCACCGTATATGATGTATTTTCAATTATATATATATATATATATATATATATATATATATATATATATATATATATTATATATATATATATTTATACAGAGTCGTCTTTAGAAAATGCGAGGCTTGGAGCAAAACATTTTTGCGAGGCCTTCTTGAAAGTCATTATTTTAGGCGCTTTAACGATGAAAAACTTTTACTCATACTGTCTGAAAAGAGGTTGTTTAAGTGCAAAACAAAAACTTCGGGTTGGTATAATTTTGAATTGTTATTTTCGTGTAGGTTTATTCAAAGGGCTGATTGCTTTATAAAATAATCTAGAGTAATAATAATAAAGGTTATTCTTAAAGTTATTAAAGGCCAAGTAATGTAAAATAAATAATAATTTTTGTCTGACAAGAAATAAATGAATTAGAATAGCAAATAAATTTTTCCTTTTTTGGTTATTATTGAATAATCAGTTATAAATAATATAACATATTTTTACAAAATAGTAATCTTATTTGCACATATTATGTTTTCAGCAATCGATATGAAGGGTGCACATAGGTAGGTAGATTTTATATAATAGAATACTGGCAAATATTTATAATAAAATAATACAGTGTTATTAATACTGTAAAAACAATTGTACAGGGTTGATTATTTTTAAATTTGCGTCAAAAGGATAAAAACTTGATGTTACAATTGAAAGCCTTTCTTGACCCATGGACGAACTTAATTATGTCTTGATAAGTTTCAAGCGTGAAAAACTCCTTCTGCGTGTGCCACAGTTACAGGTATAGTCAGTAAAAATCTATACGTTATAAACGCATTTGAAAATGGGTTTTGAATCTGGTGAATAAATCTCAAAATCCTTGCAGTTGTTTCCACCTCAGCCAGTAGAAGTCCTCGAAGAACCTTAAGTTCAGAAAAAAGGTCATTTCCGCAAACATTCTTTTCTTCTTCCAAGCTTAGGAAAAATTCGAGGTTTTTACATCTTTGAAACAATTTATCTTCTTTTACTTCTTTTAGGTTTTTTACATGAAACAAAAATCCAATCATAGTATCGTAATTAGTTATTTATTCAAACCTTATGCCATAACAAAAATATACTCCACTTTAAACATTTGTTAGGTGGATCCTGCCATACGATCTCCCTCGTACTCAAATATTCTTTTTTTCTTTCTCTGCTTGGCTTCTTTGAAATTTGGCTTTAACCAAGAAATTCACTAAGTTCTCTTGCTGACAAACTAGCTTTTGAAGTAACTGCGACGCAACTCCAAGGTGCATTTTTTAAGTCTGTAAGCTTTTTTTTCATAACTTATTTCATTCATAACTTATTTCATTCATAACTAATGGCGTTTCATTATTGGCTTTTTTTCTGGATCTTCAGTGAACTCAACTAGTTCAACTAATGCAGTATGAACTTCTTTAATTTGATATCGAAGCGCTTTTAAGCTCTCCAGTTTACTTTCCCAACAAGTGTCACAGGATATTTTTACAGTCAGATTTAGTCACAGGATATTTTTACAGTCAGATTTAGTCACAGGATATTTTTACAGTCAGATTTAGTCACAGGATATTTTTACAGTTATATTTATTCACAGGATATTTTTACAGTCAGATTTAGTAAGTTTGAATAAAATTTGCCATTGCATTTTTGACAAAGAAAAAAGCACATAAATTCTTTGCACAATACCAAAAATTGATTTTAGATAATCATTTTGCTGCGTCCCAAATGAGGAAGTTGATGCCATGTTTAGCGCATGGCATGTAAAATACTTTTGGATTTGTTTCTAAGATCCGTGCCTGTACTCAAGAGTGGATACTTTTTATATTGGAACAGTTGTCATACTATTTTCCCTTTCAATCCATGATTTGCAATCCAATTTCATCTAACTCTTGTAAAAGAACAGCAGTTAGATTTTTTCCCCTTGTTGATTTAACATCTAAGATTTAAAAAAAATGTTCTTCGATGCTTACATCTTCATTTTCCTTCTTAAGAGAACTTGCATTCGTATTAATTTTTACAAATCAAATTACCAATGATAACTGCGGCATCTGACTAAGATCCGGTATGCAGCCTATTCATGTTTTATCTTTTTTTTATTTAACTTTTTTTATTAGTTTTATTTTACTTACGTTGCTTATGAATTTTATTTTAAATTCTTCCATTTAATTCGTTATCGTTTCTTCTTTTTAGTTATTTTGTTTTTTCTCTTCTTTAGTTTTGAAAAACAAAATTAAATTTTCGCTTGATCTATTAAATATTTTTAGTGCTTTCAACTCTTTAAAAAAGTATTCTATAGCCGTTAAATAGAAGAGCTCCAATAGCTTCGAACAATGATTTGCATTTTTTGTTCGCTATACATACGAAGGAAAATCAAGTTGATAATTTTTTAATTAAGAAATAATTTATTATTTATTAATTAATAAATTAGATATTTTTGGCATGTATATTATTGTTATATTATTTTCATTAAACCAAAACATTTTCTTATTTTTTAGCGACAGTAACGCCTGTAACGCCTTTTATTTTTCAACAAGAGTAAGGCGTTGCTGCGCCTTACTCTTGTTGAAAAATAAGAGATCTTACTCTCGTTAACAATAAGTAAAAGTTTTGATTTCTCGTGATTAAGACTCATTTGTTATTTTCGTGTAGGTTTATTTAAAGCTTTACTGCGCTAGCAGTAAAATATAGTTTTTTATTGCCAAAAACTGCCTACATTATCTTCCATATATATATAAATAATATATATATATATATATATATATATATATATATATATATATATATATATATATATATATATATATATATATATATATATATATATATATATATATATATATATATATATATATATATATATATATATATGTATAGATATATATATATATATATATATATATGTAATATATATATATATATATATATATATATATATATATATATATATATATATATATATGTGGGTATGTATATATATATATATATATATATACTGCTAGTATATATATATATATATATATATATATATATATATATATATATATATAATATATATATATATATATATATATATATATATATATATATATATATATGGGTGTGTGTGTATATATATATATATATATACTGCTAGCGCAGTAAAAATGAACTTTTGAAGCAAAATAAATTTTGTGCAGAAACTAAATGTGGAAACTTACCTTCAATATTGCAAATGAAATTGAGAAGTTTTATTACTATCTATTATGTAAAAAAACGCGCGAATAGACCATTATCGAAATAATGATTTAAGATGTATAACGCGGAGTTAAAATGCTTTTTAAAATTTTCAATATAGATGATATCATGGCCTACTTAAATACAGGGTCTTCTATTCTGCTAAAATCGAAAAAAAAGAAAGGCCAGTTGGAAAAACGTATATTCTATCAAATGAACAAAATTTTCTCAAAATATTTTAATTATTGCGCTATAACTTTTAAGTAAGTAAATCTGGCGCTGGATAAAAGTTTTGGCGTTAAATTAGTAGCCATCTCTATCAAACTTCACCAAACTTTGTAACGTTATTTGTGGCTACTTATTTCTTTATTAGTTATAATAATGGTTAATAATTACTGTGTTGTTGGTTTTAACTCTTATTATTGTTATACTCATGCCAAGCCTCTTTTATTTGAAATGAAAGTTTTTAATATATATGAGATTAATATTTTTAATATTCTTTTTTTTATGTTTAAATGTAAAACCAATTCATCCCCGATTTCTTTCCATAATTTGTATTCATCAAAAGATAAAAATAAATACATTTTACGCAATAATAATTTTATTAAGCAGCCCAATTTTCAAACAAATCTTTTTAAATTTTGTATTGATTATCGCGGACCATTCTTATGGAATAAAATAGTTTTAAAAAATTTTACTGAGGATTTTATTAATCAAAGTAACTACTTTTCTTATAAACAAAAGCTTAAAGAACTCATTTTTACAATCGATGATTTAACAATATACTTCTGATATTTTTTGTGATCTTTATTTTTACCATTTATTTAAACATGAACTTATAAAAAGTATATGTGTATCCTTAACAACTATAATTTAAATATATAATAGATAAAACGCATCTTGTATTTATTATGGATTATTTTAAGTTTCTTACTTTTGTTAACTTATTTTTATTTTTTAACCTTGTAATTATCTTTTAAATTTTAACACGAACATTTCTTAGCGGTACTCGACGACAAGACCGTATGGTCTTCTACGAGTCCCCGCGTTCTTTTATTTCTTAATAACGACCATTATATTTATATATAAATTTATTATTATATATTTGTATTTGAAATATTGTAATAAAATGCTTATTTTACATGTAATAAAAGAACAAAAAAAAAAACAAAACAAAAAAATTACATTGTGGCGGTGAAGAAATCCCAGTTTTTGGTTTCCTAAAAAATGATGATTTAAAAAAGTCGCCGGCTAGAATGAGTAAGCGGAAATTCCTTGATTATCATTTAGTGATCTGTTTAAAACATTTTGATACACAAAGGAGCATCGCCAAATAGATTTCGTTTGTTGTACAATTTGAAGCCTGTTTCTACAATATACCCGGCTAGCATAACAACAGTTTCACTTTCAGTTATGTCAATGCTAAGGAAATTACCAACCAAAAAATTTTTTTAAGAAGATGTATATCAGAAATTTTTATCAATTGATGTTATTAAAGATCTTAATTCTGTTACTGTTGCTGATTCACCAACAGGATATTCATTTTCTAAATTTAATGATTGTGTCATGTTCCATAAAATTATTCAAAATGAACTACACATACCTGAAGTTGGTGAATGTATTCATGTTGACAAAAATCTTTATGTCAAACTTTTTTATAAAAAACTATCTAAAACAAACAACAAAGATGTCCATCCTAGAAACTACAAGAAAAATGTCACTACTGCTTTAAGTATCTTCTATGAAACTACAGCAGCTGCAAGTAAGCCATTATTTTGTGATTGTTTAGATAATAATACTTATAATAGATAAAGATGCAATTCAATAAATGATTAACATTTACAAAAAATCAGTTTTCTAATAATTGTATAGGAAATTCTGCTATTATTAATGATAAAAAATTTTTTAAGCATTTGCTGACCGGATAAATAAATGAAAAAACACAAAAAATCCAAATTTTGAGAAATGTACAATATCATCTCGAACAACAACAGTAAAAATTAGAAATTTATATTGACTTTTTAAAGTGATCAGTTAGGAAGAAAATTGGGACAATACTGCCAAAAGAGTGGCGGCAGGTTCCTTGTCAGTTTGAAAGACATTATTTATAGTAAGAAGATAATCCAAATAAAAAGTTTAATAAACGGAGGAATTCAAATTTTTGAAAATAAAATTAATGCTGTTGAAGGTACACAACATGCTAGATCTTTGGTGGATCAGATCAAAGAAAGAGATTTAGATTGTGTGATTTAATCAGATAATTTTCGTTAAGTTGTCAGTTATATTGCTGGTTTTATTGCGAAAAACTTATTAAGATGTTTAAAGTATGTTGCAAAGTGCTTTGTACTCAAAATTGTAAACAGAAGACGAATGATTATAATTATCTAAATAAATTGTCCAGAGGTGGGCTAACAATTCCATCATTACCGCTTTTAGAATATGTCTGTGACAGTTTTGTTATGCTAGATCATGTATTTGATGTTATTTATCAGTCTCAAATGCAACACCATAAATCAGCAAAGTTAGCTCATGGCCGTAGAGAAGTTTACCAACCATTTTTATGTCTAAATCACCAAAATTGGAGAAAAGAAATTATACACACTGTTATTTCAAATATTTATTTTAATAACATCAGAAAGAGAGTCAGTGATTCGATTGTTGCAGATAACATTGTTGCCTGTAAATAAAGACAGAGAAAAAAATTAAGATATTTTGTTTTAGATTTTAAATCAGTTTGTGTCTAATTTTTTTATATACTTTTAAAGCTTTATTTTGTTTTTAAAATTTTAAAAATTTTTTATTCTTATTTCTTGTACAGTCCTTGAATATCCCAAAATTTCTACTGACAAATCTAAACCATGTTTTTCTAAAATCATTTTAGTAATAATTATGAAGGTTAAAAATGTTTTGTTTTTTTCTATAAATACAGCATTACTATTTTTATTACTAAAAAGAAGCCTCCATTAAGTATATAAAGTTTAGTGGAGTTTAGTAGATATTTCGATAAGGCCAATTCAAAAATTTATCCAGTGTCAGATTTACTTACTTAAAATTTTTATATTTTTAATTATTAATTATATATATTTTAATTAATTTTTAATATATATATATATATATATATATATATATATATAATATATATATATATATATATATATATATATATATATATATATATATATATATATATATATATATATATATATATATATATATATATATATATATATATATATATTCGAAATTAAAATGAGTTTTCAAAATTGAATTTAAGTTTTTGAAATTATTTTAGCTATTCGATAGTTTTCAAAATTTTTTCCAAAATCCGAAAAAAAAGTTTTTTTTTTATCGATAACGTTTTAATCGAAAACTTTCGAAAATGAACTCTAAAATAAACAGCTTTTTTATAAAGAATATTTAAATAAAAAGAAAAAGTATTAAAATAAACATTTTTTCTTCTTGTTGGTGTTTTTTATTTTCTATTTTTGTATGTTTTTTACTTTTTCTTTGCGCGCGCGCGTTTGTTTTTTAATAATGCAATTTTAAAATAAAATTAATCAGCTAATCTAATCTTGCATTTGGTTGCTAAAACAAGCTATGTTTTTATAAATCTAAAGTTTTTAGATTTAATTTTAGATTTACGTTATTATGAACAATTTTTGTAAACAATTTGACTTATCTAAATTCGAAATGATAAAATCAAAATATCGGAACATCCCATAAACAGAAGCCTACCAAAACAATAGCTTAAACTAAAATAATTATTCTATATGTTTATTAAATACTATTCCACATTAAATGTAAAAAAAAAATGTTATAATTGTTTAGATTGTGTATCGTGTGAATTGGGCCTCCGCCCTTCTCCGACCTCAGCTAATAGCGTTAATAATTTACATTTCAAATGGTTGTTATATACAAAAAAATTCTTTATAAAGGAAACCAGAGGTTTAGTTTATTAAACTTTATGGAAAAAAAAAAAAAAAAAAAGAAGATATTTTAATGATGTTTTTTATTTTAAAAGTTTATCGTATTACGCCAGTGACGTCAGCAACTTATATCTTTTTTTATATTAAAAGAATATTTAACTAAACTGTAAAAATAGTCAATAGTCAGTTTATGAATAACTCGTAAAATAAATCTTGACAAATTTACAAAAAAAAAAAAAAAAATGAAACGCATTATCACGGTGCTGCTCCTGATTCAATTATTTTCGATTTTATTTGCTACCTTTCAAGCTTTTAATTGTGAAAAAGACTGTCCAATAAATCAGTGTACCGGAACTGTTGGAGAATGTTTTAGGCAAAGATTTGCTTGTAAGTACATTTGTTCGGAAGAAAACGAAATTGAAAACAAAGAAACAGACACAAAAGACGAGTATTTTCCTCTGAAAGATGATCAGTGCTATAATAAATAAGAAGTTAAACAAACTTATTGTGAAGATAGTTGACAAAGTCTTTTTATTTATGATTATTACACTTGTGACTTGTATCATTAATTTCTTACACACCTCTGTAATTTTATAAAGTTAATTACATAAGTTAAAGATATTTAAATATGTGAACATTAAATACATAGGAAGTTGTTTTTGTTATATTTGTGTAAATATTTTTAAAATGGTCACTAACCAAAAATCTAGACACAAGTGAAAAAACTTAATTTTTTCACATTTATTGAATAATGAAGAAAAAAATTTTTTAGTATATAAATTTTTCAATTTTTTTTTCTTTCCTAATACACGAAGAAATCAGCCAAAATAGTAATTAATATGACCCAATTTTCAATGGTTTTTTAAACTCCATTATAAAATGTTACGAGAAAATAAAAAATGACTTGTTAAAAGTAACAACAGTTATAGCAATAACCTTTATATTTTATATTTTATTTTTGTATAAGTTGTTTTAAATAAAAATTGTTTTCAGTTTTCCAAATTGGTTATCAAAAACCAAGATAATAAAGTATTATTTTTAATATTCTTAACTAAGTTTATATTCGTTTAAAATTATTTAAAATTAAAAATTATTTAGTATAGTTAATATAACGATATAAAGTTTGAACCCCTTCAATTTGAGGGGATTACAAACTTTACTTGGTCGTAAAATTTTAATGTTAAGAAATTATATTATAAAGTTAAAAATTTATACATGTATATAAATTTAGTTTTGGATTAGTAAAAAAAAAAATTAAGAACTTGTTGCTCAACGTTTGGGGTGGGGAAAATTTTGTTTCCAAGATCCAATCGTCTCAATTTTTTTAAAAAAAAGATCCTTATTTGACATTTATAAAAATGTTTGGAGTTTGCTCCACGTCTCCAAGTCAAACATCATAAAATACTGGGCCACCCCAGAGGATTCACTTCCTGAACAAAGTTTTAAGATTGAATAAAATGAGAAGTTTCCTTGATAATTATAAAGTACGTATTGTGTTTTACTCTTAAGGAAACAGAACTGTGGAAAGTAACCACCGTGCAATAAAAATAATAGCAGTGAAGTAACATAAAATATTTAGCTCTGTTTATATGAACATCAGCTCTTTCTTTTTGCTGACATGTTCCATCTTCTAGAGTAGTATGGCTAATTTGAACAACAGTACCCATCGCTTGAGAACTTGCATCAACCTACACATTTCCCTCCTTTCTTGCACCACCACAAGCTGGTATGCAACTTTTAATTTAGATTTCTCAAAGGAGAACATTCTCATCACAAACTTTATTGTCCCGACTCTTCGTAAAACTAATAACTCTTCTTTTTAAAAGGCTACTAACATCTCTTACCAACAACACACTGGTAAATGAACTACCAAATTTACCAACAACACACTGGTAAATGAACTACGAAAAAAAAGACAAAGATTTAAAAACTGAAAACACCACTCTCTTGGTTAACTTTTTGGGATTTCTCTGCTGGTTAACTTATCGGGATTTCATGTACACAACATTCAATCCAAAACCAAGTTGTGTTTAACCATGGAAGTATAAAACAGCTTGTAACCGACAATTAAAAAAAAAAACAAGTTTCACTGGGCAAAAAATAACAAAAATCACTAAAATGATTTTTATTAAAACATCAAAAAATGAATTATTCTAGGGATACGCTGCAAAGTTTTAATCATTAGTAATTGCAATTATTCAGCAAAAGATTTACTAAAACTCGGTAAATAAATAAAACCATTTTATTTTAATAGCATATGTTAGTTTAAGCTTCTTTTCTTGCTTTAAGTCATAACACGGCATTTGATTAAAGCGAAAACTAAAATAATTTTTAAAAATCAGAAAAATTGTTTTCTAAATGACTAAAGTTTAAAGTTTCATTAGCTGTATACCATAATTCTATTCATTCTTGTAGAACTCCATTCATTTAATATGAAGTTTATAAAAAAGTTGTTGTTTGCCGTTTCGTTGCGCTATTTTTTATGTTTTTCTCGAATATTATTGGCGAACCTTCAAAATACTATATTTTTTAAATTATTATAAACGTACTTATTTGCGTCAACGTATAAAGATTAAGCGTTTAAGTACAGTCTTGATGTCGTTTTCTTATTGTTTGCAAAACAAAAAGTTACAAGCATTGTCCCGAAGAATTTCAATGCGGTTGAACTTCCATCTATTTTATACTTCCATGGTTTAACAATACCTTTTGTTGTCAAATGCTAGAGTTTAAAACAGCGTAAAGTGTTCTTAAGTTTTCATATGGAGATAAAACTTGCATAAGTGCTCCTAAGTTTTCATATGGAGATAAATCTTGCATAAGTGTTCCTAAGTTTTCATATGAAGATAAATCTTGCATAGATTCATAATTGTTTGTTTCCTTTTCTTCTCCATTCTCTTAACTTATAAACTCTCACATTTACGTCACTTGTAAACGCCTTGTTGAAGTAGCTAGCTTCTCTTCAAATGAAAGTAGGTCGGAATATGTTTGTTTCATTGAACCGCAGACATTAAAGGAATTTATCTTTAGACCGGCCCCATCACATATTCGTCATTCTCAAATAACCATTTCCGTTTGACCCAATCCTAAATTTCGTCTTCATATTCCGCTTGAGCATATTTTAATATTTTGTATTGAGCAAGTTTGTTAAACACTCGGTTCATCTTTCCATTTTTATTTAAATCTCATTCAACACCATTAAAATAAGCCTCATGATCTTCTTTTTATCTTCATTTTTGTTAAATTTGTATTTTTTTGAAACTGCAGTAGCTGGTCGTTGTTCTTGATATAGAAAAAAAATCTTTTCTCAATAACCTAATGGAACAATATTCCGAGCACCATATCAACTCCAAAGGGTCGTTTTTTGTACTTATAGTATAATATTGTCTCTAAAAATTCTGCGTCTGCCACAGCTGATACTACCATAATACCAACTTTCAAACGAATAACAGAAAATGCTCAGGTTCCACTGCTTTTCAGGAATAAAGAATTTGCGAGGTTTACGCAGATTTTTGTTTATGCACTCGTTTTTTTTTTCATTTTTGTTACCATATTTAAGGCGGTCACATTACCTGTTTCAAAGTTAAATAAAACAATTATTCAAAAATGCTAAAACGGAATAGTGCCAAAAAATTGGAGTTGCTTCAAAAACTCTTTTTTGGGACATATTTCGAAGTTTTATTTTGTGATTTATTTCGAAGCCGAAAATCCAGGAATTATTTTAAAAACTCAAGTTTGGAATTATTTCAAAATGGAAGAAAAATTTGAAATCTCATTATAGGAGTTATTTTGAAATCAGGTTGAACATGTTATGGAAGAAAATTATTTTTTCATATTTGTTTTTGAAAGATATTGTTAGATGTTCACAAGAATCAGAAACAGTTCGGATTGGTCATTTGAAATAGAAAGTTCAACTTCAGATTAATGAACCACCACTACATCAATAACAGCTTATGAGTCTGAATTCAGGCTCATAAGTTGTTAATGATGTAGTTTGATTTAAAGCATCTAGTCTTTCTTTACCAGGATAAAGAAAATCTTTCTCCTGGGTCGAATTCTATTTTTTTTTTGCCGGTTTTTTCAGTAGTTAAAAAATTGCTTATTTTTTCCTGTAATCTACAACCATACAATGGTTGTTGACTTTTGTTCTTTGCGCTCCAGAATTTTTTTAAAAAAATTGGCTAATGTTTTGATTTCACTATTTATTGGTGGTTCATCTTGAAACACACTAAAGAAATTTTTTACCTTGACGTTAAGACAACGTCAATAGTATGACTGTCATCTATACTTAACTGTTTAAAACAGCTCTCACTTTAGGTAACATGATATTGATTATGTACATCACTGGTTGAAATCTGGGTGACAAACCTTGGGCAAAATCACAATAAACGTCAAACGCACTGATTCTTTTTTATCTTCTAATTTAGCTTGATAAACTAATCGTTTCAGCTAAAATACTTTAGCTTTCTCTCCGTCATATAATTTTAGTTTTGTGAAAAGCTCATATGCACAGTAAGCATCTACAGAAAATGTTTCCAGCAACATTCCCTCAACTTCATCTGCATCTTGCTTATCTTCAACAAAAAAAAAAGCAAAAAGTAGTTTTAGCTTTTTGTTCTGCATTTCAGCAGTTATTTGTTTTCATTGTATGCAAACAGCAACATCTTATTTACTATATATATATATATATATATATATATATATATATATATATATATATATATATATATATATATATATATATATATATATATATATATATATATATATATATATATATATATATATATATATATATATATATATATATATATATATATACATATATATATATATATATATATATATATATATATATATATATATATATATATATATATATATATATATATATATATATATATATATATATATATATATATATATATATATATATAGCACTCATCTGAACTATGGTGAACAGCTCTAGCAATCGAGATACGCTGTTTTTGACTACCACTCAATTAATTCCTTTCTCACCGATCTCAGTTCGATCCCCACCTGGTAATGAGTTAATATCAGGTTTCAATACACAAGCATCAACAACTTTATTATATCAATTACTTTCATAACCGCTCACAAAAGTAATATTGTCACGAAAACTTCTATTTTGAATCCATGGTTGTTGGGAAACATAAGAATAAGTTCCATCATACCTTTTAAACATATCGAATAATTTCATATTTGATCCCATGCCCGGTTAGTTTGTAGTTTTTTTGCATAAATATAACATATATGTATATATGCTATGTTTATGTATATGTATATATCTTGTGTTCATGAAGTTTTTTCGCATAAATACAACATATATTTATTATCTTTATATATTAAAACAACATTTCTTTGGATTTTTTTAAAGTATTTTATAGATTAAAGTTTTCATTTTTTTATTACTACTCGCTAACTATTACCAAAGAGAAAACCTTCACCAAGTAAAAACTATGAAAGACTTGCAATCAGCATATTAAGCAATCGCAAAATAAATAATATAGTTTTAAATGATGAAGTTTATTTGATAATGAAGTATCGAATTGTAAATATACAATTTTTTACTTAATAATAATTAAACATTTCATTCTTTTTATTTTGCTTTTTTACAAAACCAACTATAAAACAATACCATAGAATCATTTAAAGTTAAAGAGCTTCCATATGGTAATTTTGAGGCAACAAAACTAATAACAACAGTACCATCTTCAACTGCGTTAGCTCATAAAGTTTGGTTGTAGTGAGTTAACCAAGTCTTTTTATATTAAAACGAACAATAATAAAATAATATTAAGCTATTAAAATTAGCGTAAAGGTCAGGTTACTTCCAAGGGTCAGGGTCAAACCTCCGAGGATCAAAAATAGTATTTTTAAAGACCTCATAAAATAAACTTCATAAAAACCTCATTTGACATCATATAAACCACATTTGACACTTTTATAAAAACTACCCAGGTTATAGTTTGTTCCACATTTGGAAAAAATTTATTAGGAAATCAAAAATGTTTTTTATACGCCATCCAGGGTCGTCCTGAAGAGATTTGAAAGGGAGGGGAGATGTATCTCCCCTACTTCCCCCCCTCTCCTCGGAATGGCCCTGTCGCCACCAACTGGTAAAATAGATTTTGTAAAAAAAAAATTTCGTCAATTTGAAAAGATTCTGTTGACTAATTTCTTAACTTTTTCAACATGCTGCTTTTAATTGATTAATATTCAATTTAATATATAACATTTAAAAGAATAAAAAATATCATTCAATAAATTTTAAGCCAGGCGTTTGAAACATCCAACATATTTGGCCCAATGGAGTCGGTGGAGACTTTATCAAAAATATTAAATATCAAAAGATAATTATCAAAAATATTAAATCGAGGTGAAAGTTCAATTTTAGAAATCGATAAAATATGAAACATGCTAGGTTTACTTTTCATTTATTCATAGCTACCTATGTTATGCAAACGTTGCATGGTGTAGCACTAACGTAACAAAAATAAATGAACTAATAATTAAACAAAAGCATGCTTAAGAATTATTGGAAATGTTGATCGTTTCTCGCACACTAAACCTCTATTCATTAAATTTAATATTCTCAGCGTACTTCAACTAAATCTCTATCAAGTTATTATTTTTATGCTCAAATTTATTATAAAAATTTAACTCATTTTTGGAAAAATTAAGTCATCTATACGCAACACGATTTTTAGAAAACAATTATATTCAACCTAAAACCTATTACTCTGTTACTAAGTTTTTAATTGAAAACAGAGGTCCTAAACTATGGAACACGCTATTGAATAATGAGTTAAAAACTATTTCTTCTGTTAAACAAATTAAAAATAAAGCTTTTAATAAATGACAACGAATTAAAAATTTTCTGAAGCCTTTGATTAGGAGTAATCACGTTTTTCTATTTATTTTATTTCTTTATAAATATGGTTTAAATATATACTCTATATATACTGTTATTCAATTTGTACATTATGACGTTGTTTTTTTTATTTAATGTAATAAACTTTACATATATAAAAGACACATTAAGATATTAAAAATGCTTTTTAAAATGTTTTTTAAAAATGTTTTAAATTTTTTTTTTTTTTTTTTTTTTTTTTGTTATTATCTGTTATTTTATATTTTATTTTATGTTATTTTATTATCTGTTATTTTATGATTGAAATTTAAAAGGTTTATAAATCTAAAACCAGTTAGGAAAAAATTAATTTAATTAAAAAAAAAATAATTAATTAAAAAATTTTCGTATACTTTTGGATATACTACTCTGTAATAGAGCGTAAAGTGTTTTTTATTTTTATTCTTTATTTAACGTTACATTTTATTTAACGTTATTTTATTTAAGGCAACGTTTTGTTCAACGTTTAAGGTACTTCTATACAATTAGACAACTTTTCACGTTCAAACTATCAAAATTTGCAAAAATATAGTCATTTTCATAAGAACTGGTGATTTTCACAGTTTTACTCGCCTATTCAAAATTTCATTAGTACAAATCTGAATAAGCGAGACTCTTCATTGAGGGTTATTTTGTAACTATTTTAGTAACGAACATTTGTGGGAAACTTCAAGTAGTTTTATTAAGTATTAGTAAAGATATTACGTAAACGGTATAACCAAAACAACAAAAAACACGTTCTGTGAAAAAACAGTTTTAAATTTATTAACAGATAATATTTATTAATATAAAGCAAAACAGAATTAACTCAAGGGATCCATAATTATAAGTTTCGCAATCTTTAATGTCTTTTTTTTTTAATACAAACTCTTTTCTTAGATTTCTTTACTTTTTCCTGTGTTTTTAAAATACTAGATGACTATTTACAATGAATTAAAGCTCTATAATGGCCACTTTTTAAGCATTTTTTTCAACAAAACCTTCATTTACCTTATTACTATACCAAAACAATCAAAACATTTCCAATACAATTAATACCATCATTGAAACTTATGATGGCAGAACACACTAATTGTAAGTACTTTTCGGCTACAATAAGTAGATTTGGGACAGCCTGTCCAAATAATTCCATTTAAACACTAATTCATATTTTGTATTTGGTCATTATTCTAGCGAGAGTCTTGACTTAATTCCTGAAAAAAAAATTTTTTTTTTTAGTTATGCTAAGTGCATAAAGAATACTTGAAAACAAATTGGGATGGGATTTCACAAGAAATAACTTGCTATAGAGGTGTTATAATTCTATAACATGATTGCTAAGGGTGTTGCTAAGAGTAAAAATTTATAGCAACATTAAGATAAATTGAAATAATCTCGATTTCCTTTTTTTTTCTTTAATTTCGATGACAAATTGAGATTCTGTAAAAAATTTTGATCTTAAAGCAATTATAATTTAAAAAAATGAAAATTTTAAGATTTTCGCCTTTTTGATTGAACAAAAGTACCCTAACGAGTTACTTTGTTTTGTGCTTTTATTATTAAAACTTTTATTTAAAGGGGCTTGGTGATAAGACTGAACTTGTCTTCTTCTTGCCCCCAGTTATGTATTTATATATTTGTATTGCATAAACTTGTAAACTTTTTTTATCGGTGAAATACATAATAATAAATAAACACCTTACAATCTACTGATATTTCTTATTATTGCATAATTTATAAAAAAAAAAAAAAGTAACGAACATCTGCATTAATACTTATATTTTCATTCGATGATGCCTTACTACTTTTATAGTAATTTAATAGAGAAAAAAATGTTTAATAATCATTTAGAAACGTTCAATAATCATTTAGAAACGTTCTCTGAATGGCTAGAATTTTGCAGTCATTCTTACCCTTAATTAAATTTAGTTTTTTTGAATTGCGTTATGGTCGACGGTTTCTGAAAGAGTATAGTTTACTTATCTCTCTTTATATAGTCCACAAAGTCAAAAAACTTCTATTAAGTAATTATGCAATGTCAAGCATATCTTTTTTAGGCAAAAAATTTATGTTTGATATTGTTTGGTTAAAAATGATTATCCTAGCTAAAATAAAAAATGGATAAAATGTTATAATAAAATACATAGATTGAGTTGTACTGGTACTTAAATATCTCCAAGTAGCAGTTTAATCCCTGTTATGTATGTGAGTGGAATAAAAGAGTTATCTGGACAAATGCTCTATACAGAACTTTTGAGAGCTTTCAAAAAAACTAAAAAATTTCAAAGAATCTTAATTAAACCTATACTGCACAACATTTATCGAATTGTATAAACCCTGTGTTACTATATGGAAACCACTCGAAATTTCATGTTGACAAATTAGTTTTAATGGAACTTTATATAATAGAGGAAACAGTCAACCATGTAAGTGATAATGAATGTTTTCACAACCTTACCTTGGGACACTGTCTTATGGAACAGTGTCCGCTAATTACTTTAAATGTGAAAATAATTTAGTTAGGGAATTAAGTTCTTATTTCTTTAACGATGTAATAAAACAAAATACTTTCTGTATTAATTTTCAATAAATTGTCTGTAACTTTTGACTAAAATTGACAATAAATTTTTGAATAATAACATGGTGTATATAGCATTATTTCCATTCTTACATAACTTATTAAAGAGGGCTGATAATCAGTGCCTTATAAATTTTGATTTACAAAATTGTATTTTGGTTAAAGAATAGACTACTATTCAATTTATTTCTACATAGTTTGATTTTGACGGCAAAAAGTCATATTTTTACTTTTACTAGAATTATCTTTAATATTTTTTCGAATTAAGCAATTTTGCATTTTGCCATTTTTTAGCTAAACTATTCACTTCTTGTATGGTTGCTTTTAGTAAGCTATAGCTATATATAAGCTAGTTTATGCACCTTTAATCCCATGATCAAAGGTGCAAACACACACACTAAATGTAAAAGCAATAAAATAACATATACAATATACCATAGTAGTATTTGTTACAACAAAAGTAAAAATACTTGACAAAATACTATCGTAGATTGTCAGATTACTGTTAGTTTTTGTGAAGCTCTTAATGCAACTTCCACTTAGGAAAGCTGCAAGCTGTTGCAAATTGTTGCTATATTGTTCGAGGTGAAGTTTCTCTCAGTGATTTGCTTTTGGTGGAATTCTGATAAGAGGAAAGTGCCAGTTGATTATGTCGTGTTATTATTAATCTTATATTTTTAGATAACATAACCTCGTTTACAACGGTCGACTAGAGAAGTTGAGCAGCCGTGGCGCAGTGGTTAGAGTTCTGGTTCAGAACTCAGAGGTCCGAGGTTCGATGCCAGCTCTAGCCCAACAAGCGACATTGGTACGGAAAGAGGCATAAACTTCCTGTTAAATGCTCACCCGCGGTGCTCTATGATAAGACCGTAAGGACTTCTGGGAGCACCTAAATACATACAAAAAAAAAAAAGTTATGCCAAGTTGTAAACATCTGGATTTGTAATCTAAATTTTTCAGTGTTTATCTATCTGACTCTGCATTGTATTAGCTCAATAATTTGTTCATCCTTCACCATATGAGGGTTCCAAGCTGTAACTATGAACTCAAGTAATGGGTTGACAATTTTAGTAGAATTTTTTCAATAAGGAAGTTTCACGAGATTGGAAAGTGTGCTTCAGGATGCTAAGCATTTGATTTGTTTTACATGAGATAATAATGGCTTGGGTTTGTACTTTTATATTGTTGGTAATTTGTATTTCCAAGTCACGTTCAGAGGTGGTTGCTTCCAATGTAATTCGAGTCGTTACTGAACATGGGCCTGATTCCTCATTTGAGTATTTAAAGTTAATTTTTTTTTGCTAAAGTGCATGACCTTACATTTCTTCGAACTTAGCTCCATAAACCAAGACTTGTTTCTAACAAACTTTTTGGTCAATATCTGGTAGGAGTTGAAGTTGAGCAGCAAGTGAGTTGACAATGCACAGAATTTTAGTGTTATCAGCGTAGATCTTACTACTGTTTTCTTTGTTTATTAAATCTGCCAGATTGTTGATGAAAATGACAAATAAAATTGGTTCAAAGACTAATCCTTGCGGAACTCCACTTGTCACAGGTAACCAATTTGATTGGGTGTCACAAAGGATAACTTGTTGATATCCGTTGAGTAAAAAAGCTTTTACCTAATTGAGACAATACCATTCAATTCCATATATTTTCAGTTTGTAAAGCATTTGCTGATGTGGCACTTTGTCAAATGATTTGGCAAAATCCAAGAATATGACATCAACTGGTAGTTTTCTGGTCATATTTCCAGAGTTTCGTTAGAGTATCCTGACTAACAAGTACTATGCTGCTGATAATAATGTTAGTTCAAAATATTAGATTAAAATGGGGAAGATCAAAATGGGGAAGATTGTCATTAAATGGCTTTTGCTGAAAAGTGTTTAAAATTGATTGTTAAGTGGGTTGGCTATTGTAATTTTGTCGGAGCTAATGATCTCACTTGAACGGGAGATTCGTATAGTTGAGATCTGATTTGTTACAGAGCGTTTACAATCTATGTATAAAAACAATCTTTTAGGGTTGCGCTTATGATTGGCCAGGGCAAATTTGAACGTTTTCAGCGAGGAACGACTTAATTTTTTAACAATCTTTCTAGTTTCTTTATATTGCTGGACCAGGGATGTGATTTTCCATTTTGAACTGACTTTACGAACCCTGAGTGATGTTTTAAAACGAATTAGAGATAGTAGTTTTTTTGTCACCTATGGTTGTTTTTTTGGAATGGTTTGTTTGGCATAGAAGGGAAGAGAGTTGAAGACAAGATTCATTGTATTTTTTGAGTTATATTTGGAAACATTGTTCTACGTTTAAGTCTTTAAAAATAAATGACCAGTCAACCTTATTAAATTCTTTGTTAATTTTGTCATAGTTATCAAGCTTGTAAATGAATTTAGAGGTGTTAAAATGCAATAATATTACGCTGAAAGCTAGTTTGTTTTACCAGGTGATGATATTGTTTAAACAAGCTGAGTGGAGGAGCAATGTTGATTTCGTTACACAATATGGAGAGTCACATGTGATGAGAATAAGTGTGCTTGTCATAGGGCAATCAGCAGGTTTGAAAATTGGGACAGTTACAATTTGGTAAATATGACAATCTTGAAAAAAAAAGATAAATAAAGAACCAAGACCAATTTTATTGGAGGAGAAGACTGAATTGGAAGTTCAAGTAATCTCAGGGAAATTGAAATCACTGGCAACGATGACATCATTGTATTTTTTGTAGTGTTGAAAATTTCCGCAAAATTTCTAATTTTCACTATATTTTCAACCATAATATTTTGCAGAACAAGTAACAGAAGAAATAAGCAACAAACAAATTAATAGTTTGTTTGTTCTGATACGTGTTCCGCAAATTATTAGGGTTGAAAATTTCAGGAAATTTTGCGGAAATTTTCAACACTATTTTTTTGTTCGATACTGATGTTTTGGCATGAAAAACAGCACTTGAATTCTCTGAGATGTCTATGATACTGGAAGGTGGAGGTCTGTAAATGGAGCCTAGGAGCAGAGTTTTGTAGCTTTAGTAGAGTTCAGTAGCTTTTGTTCGACCCATAATTGTTCTGAATAGTAACAAACAAAACCTTTGTGTATAAGAGATTCCTTTAGTTGGCTTAAGATGATTCTATTGTTTTTGTAAATTCCCACGCCTTCTCCAATTTGGTTTAAATATTCTGAACAATAGAGGTTGTAATTTGGGAGAGAGAGTTGATTGGTCGATAAACTATGTCTTGGTAATAAAAATAATGTCAAAGGAGTTGTTTCTGCAAGAAAGGAGAATTCGATTAGTTTTAATGGATTGAGGGAGGTTGCATTGGTGTAGAAGCAAAAAGATAAGGTAATTTAATGAAACAGCTGGCCTAGTTAAAAGATGCTAAACTAATAAGATGCTGAGAGGGACTGAACGACCTCAGACGCTGATTTTCATTTGAGGAATGGATTTCTCTTCCATTAATGTTGACTTTTTTGTATGTGTCGATGCATTTGTTTTTTTTGCTGCGGATGACAATTTGAAAGGGTTTGAACTGGTGGCCCAACAAATCTGACCCTAGAAGTCAACTATATAGTGTTTCTATTAAAATTTCTCATTAAGCAAATCAAGAAAAAAAATTAGAATATTTCCGAAGGCTGGATCAAGGAAGTCCTTTAAAGAACATAATCGTCAGCGCATTCGAATACTCACAGACAATTCTGTTCAAAATGAACTAAGTAAGTTTCAGAAAAATGAAAAAAAAATCTCAGTAAAAAATGAAAAAACTTCATAAAACGCAAAATAAGATCTTTATGACAAAAAAAAGACAAAGCTTATCTTGAAAGGGATGGAAAATTATAATATTTTAAATAGCAGTAACAGTGACAATACATTAGAATCACAACACTTCAAAGAGATGACTTGTAGTTCTACTTTAGGAAATAGTAAAGAAGTAATTTCATACTATAACATCTGGGGAAACGTTGTGACTCAAAAATAACATTTTTTCATTGATTTTTTCTTGTCCATTAATGACGTCAACAAAATAGGGGGGAGGGGGTCTGAACTTTTTTGACAGTTGTTGACAAGGGAGAGGGGGAGGTCAATCAAAGTTGATCTTGTTTTTTTTTTAAAGACTTAAATATCCCAGCCAACATTGACAGACGGGTACTGTATGGTTTTTGTCTGGGCTTACGGGAACGGGATTTTGAATCGAAGAATCTGGGGATTTGACGGGTTTCCCTCAAGGTTCCCAAAAGGTTTAAACTGGTAATTAAAAAAAATCATAACAAAACTTACTCGATGGTTGCCATTTATAATTCGTAACGTGCGTGAAATAAAATTAAAAATTTAACTTTTATGCATTATATTTTTTGTATACATTATATTTACATTGTAATTAAAAAGAAATTTTTTTTGATGTATTTTTTTACTGTGAAACTCCATTAAAAAGACTTTATTTTAAAATTTCATTTATTTATTACCATTATAAAAGAATTTTATATATATATATTTTTAAATAAATTTACAAAGTTTGACATATTTGTTAAACATATGTTCCAGGAACTATTAAACATGTAGTAAATATTCCATTGAGACACTATTTGCATTTTTAAAAAGATCAAAATATAAAGTTTTGTTTCTGCTAGTGATAGTAATAACTGGTTTGAGTTTAATCAGAATATTTAATATTATATTGGTTTAGTCAGAAACATTTATAAAGAGCAAAAAGGCGAATGGAATGTGATGAATAGGTTATATTTAAAATTATTTCATATTATTATAGTATTTAGGGAATTGAAATTATATTCTTATAATATTTATAATAATATAATTACCGTCATATATAATTACAAAATTTGATATTCAGTCACATAATTAAAAAATTTGATATTCAGTTAATTAACATCGAAGGCCACATGATCTGATGTTAATTAACTGAATATCAAATTTTGCTGAATGACTTTCTTCTAGAGCATCAAAAAATTTCCAGTTCACACTGGGTCCATCCATAGAAATTTGAATTAATTTTGGCAATAACATGTCCCCAATCACTGCACTAAAGCTGTCTTTTAGTTTATTAGCAGTTGCATGCCCTAAAAAAGCAGATGAAAAGTAACGAGTAATAGCTTTATGTTTCTCTATATCCCAGAAGCGCACACATATATCCATTTGGCTTTTTTGTATTACTCCGTTAAGTGCCTTGTCAAACATGCACAAAAAATTGCAATTAAAAATATTTTGCAGAAGAATATCATGGAAATAGGGAGCAATACCATGAGTTATGTTATGCAATCTTTGTCTTTCCAAGCTTGAACTGCTTAGCTATTTCACTGTCAGGAAAAATTTGTTTAAATGTTTTTCCTATATTATTACATGACCTATAAGATTAATGGTGGGATACAATTCGCAGAGCCCAGTTATTTTCTGCTTTTGTGACTTCATTTCGTATAGCATAGCTATCTACTGTTTTCTAAATATTTGCAGAACTTACATCACTCAAAGCACATGAACTGTTTTGGAATAATACTGTTTTTATTTGATTTGTATCTTTTACAATACTGTTTGAAGCTAGTTCTTGGATTTGATGTTTACTAAATAAAGAATAGATTGGGAACTGGTACTTATACAAACTAACACTATTAGCATGCTTTTTAGTTTTTTCATGACTTTTTACTGCCTGAATGCCCATGTTACTTAAATCAAATGTTTTTCGACAAATCGAACACAATGCCTGTGCAGGACTATTAGAAACTTCTTTTAGCCAAAACCAATCAGCGTAAAGCGTTTTATTTAACCAATCTTTGCTGAAGTAACATTGTTTTGACATTTTTTAAATATATTTTCTAAACACAAGATGTAAGCACATTTATATAAGTACAACACAAACTTCTAACTTTTTTTAATACTTTGGAATTAAAAGTATGAATATTAACTTAAAACAAACACTATGTATATTTATAGAATTTGACTATTTGCTATAACAAAAAATACTACAGTGATAGGTTAGAACTAATTTTCTAATAAATAACACAATATGACAAAATAAAAATTTTGTTCCATTTCACACATTTAGTCATTTAGTTTACTTGAAATAAGTGAAAAAAGGGACTGCAACAAATTGCTTTCCTGTTTGATCTTTACATAATGTTGACACAATATTTTTGAAAAGTAAGGACCAAAATGTGAAAAAGAAGAATAATAAAGTTATACAAAATAATTATATAGCATATAAAATGCAAGATTTTTAGTTTCTAATACACAATAAAGTATAAATATTTTGTTACTGAATCCACCAAAATTCTGACTTTTCCATGACATTTAGAAAATTTAACATATTCCCTGACTTTTCCCTGACTTTTTAACATAGTTTAGAATTTCCCTGACTTTTCCAGGTTTTCCAGGTTGCTGGCCACCCTTTAAGTATTATATTACAAGTATTTACAAGTATAGGTATTGTAATGCGTTAGTGGTGTAGTGGTAGAGCGCTCGCTTCATAAACGAGTGGTTCGGAGTTCGATCCCCACCATGTCCCTGGTAGTACCGCGCTCAACTCGTTTCTCCGCGCAGCGGCCTTGTTCGTCAAGGTTCGTGTTTCGGAGTTATAGAGTTGAGAGAGGGTTATAGCCACAAATAAGTAGCCTCCTCGTCTGTAGTGGCCTTCTCGGCCTTGAGGAGGTGAATTAAAATAAAATAAAAAAAAAAAAAAAAAAGTATAAGTTATTATTATGTATATTATAAAACTATTGTTAAAATTACAAGTGTACAATTTTAAATCAATGTCAAAAAATATCAATGCTTAAAAAATGACATTGATGCATAACAGCAAAGTTATTTTTTTGCATTTAAACACCTAATTATATCTTTATTTATATCTGACGGTACATGATCGGATCATGTGACCTCCATGTAGTTCATGGGGCATTTCAGAAGGGGCACAAAGAAGATGGTTGAAAGTTAATTCAGCATTAAGTTCCTTATATAGACTTTTTAAAGATTGTCCTGTTCGCAGAGCAGACAATTTACCAATAAACAGTGGTAAAGCAAAATTTCCTTTAAAATTTTTTACAACGCGGTGGGTGGAGAATGCTGCAGTTGCAGAGAGAGCTCTTGAAATTTTTAACAATGTGAAAACTTACGTAGAAAGGTCAAAATTACCGATGACTATTACTGCACAGAATGTTATTGAAGCTATCACAGATCCTCTAATCAAAGCTAAAATCAGTTTTTTTTTTGTCTGTTGCCAATGTAGTATAACCATTTCTTATGCAATTTCAAGGTCACCAAGTCCTTTAGTTTCTTTCCTATATAATGAGTTATATCATCTGATGTCATGCCTCATGGAGAGATTTATCAAAAAAGATGTTTTCACAAAAGCTGATTCATTACAAAAGTTGTGGAAGATAGATCTGCAGAATGAAAAGCACAATTGGAGAGACGTGGTAATTGGTGTTGGAGCTGTTTTTGAGTTACAGAATTGTAAAACTGTTAGTAGTCAAAAAATTAAAATTCGAGAAGAATGCATTGGCTTTTTAATTGCTGTAATCACTAAATTAAAAGAGCGTTCTTCACTTAAATACAAGGCTACTAGGCATTTATCATCGTTTTCACCAAAGGTTATTATCAGGTCACCTGACAAAGCGAAGATACGTTTTGATTCTCTAGCATCATTTCTGCATGAATCTGGGCTAATAAAATCAGTCTTAGCTGATCAAGCTATGAGTCAGTATTCTCGCCTATGCAATTTGGCATCATTAAAAATGGAGATTTTTGAAAATTTTGATTTCACTAAGCAACGTTTAGATGACTTTTACTATGAACTAATTGGAGAAGATATGCAATACTCAGCGTTGTTTGAAATAGCAAAAATTGTTATGATTTTATCTCATGGCAATGCACAAGTAGAGTAAGGTTTTAGTATTAACTCAAATGTTTTAGTAGAAAATCTTGCAGCAGAATCTGTAGTTGCCCAATGACAAGTTTATGATGCAATCCTTGATGTAGGTGGGCTGTGCAATGTACAAATCACATCAAAAATGTTGAAAAGTGTTCGTTTATCATATGACCGATACCAACAAGCTCTATCTGACAGAAGAAAAATAAAGAAGAACAACAAAAGGAACTGTGTGAAAAGTGGTGTGCCATACAATTAATAAAAGAGTTATAGGCCAAAAAAGCCAGATTAGAAAAGGATGCTGAAAGGGAATCGGTTGCTATTAATGCTGAAATAAGCTGTTTATCATATACGATAATTATTCTTGCTGATTCTTTGTTACAAATAGTAACATTTGTGTATACATGAATTTTCAGCTTTATTTTTTAACTTCATAGTTTATTTTATTATTATTTTTTGTTTGTTTCAAAGTGTTTATTTATATAAAGTAAAGAGTTTTTAAGAAAACTTCGATTATTTGTGTAAAGTTGTGTGTGTTTTATTTGTTGCCTTTTTATTGCTACATTTGTTAAATTTATATTGGTAAGTCAAATTTCATTGTAGTCAGGGAAAAGTCAGGGAAAATGAAATCAAAAATTACCTGGCCACCCAGGCTTTTTATTGATATAAAATTTTGCATTCAAACTTTAGTTATAAAACTTTAATTTAACTTGATAACTTTGACATCAATAACAATAACTAAAAAAAGATATATGCTTATTTATTATACCATATGCTTATTTATTATAATTGAGTTATAGTAAGTTAAACACAATAAAATGTTACAGGGGTGGGACCGCAAAATGTGAACACTTTTCTGGTTGTAATAATTAATTTTCTGTTAAATATGAACTATTTTAAATGTTCAATTTTTGTTTTTTTACATATTATATTTTACTTTGTTTACATATTCATTAGTACTTTGTCTTTCGTTTTTTATCAAATAAACTCAACTACATCTAACGAGAAAATAGTTATAATAAAACAAAAACGTTCACATTTTGCGGTCCCACCCCTGTAAGTTCCAGGTAATAAGTCTTATATGATATGTATCTTATGTATATCTTGTATTTTGCACCATGTTCAAGAATATTTCTGCATGGTGCAATCTGACTGTTGACAATATTTGCCTACTGATATGAGTAAAAGTGACTTCATCAACCAGAATGTATTTTTGATATAAATTAGTAACAACAGGTTAGTAAATATAATTAAAATAATAATGATAATAACTTTTTATTATTAGAATTAGTGAGAGACTTATGTATAATTGTAGAATTGCATAAACTTTGGGGGACAAATGTAATGATTGGAGTAAATATTACTCTTGTTTATTACCTCGATTAGAGTAATGTAAGAAAATATTATTTTTATCTAAAGAATATTTGGCAAAAGTCAATATTTTTTAAGTATTAAATATTATAAAAAAACGTGTTTACAAAAAATGTATTATAAAATAAAAAAATAAGTATTTAATTATAAAAAAAAACACTTATTATTATAATGTAAATACATTTATTATTATAATGTATATGCATCACATTAACTATGTTGTCTATAAAGTAGGGGTTGCAGCTGATATTTCAGATTCAGCTTTAAACTCATTAGCTTCAGTTTAAAGCTGAAGCTGATCAAGTCAGTTTAATCAGCTTGATAGCTGATAGTAAAAGAGAATAATACTCCATAAATATTTTATATAAAAGCATATTGGAATTTATTCAATGAAAATCTAAAATAGTGACAAAATTTAAACATACATGTAAAAAATTTTAAATCAAATTTGTCAAAAGTTGTTGCTATTTATAAATGTTGCCGTCAGAGCCTAGGCCTAGGACAATATTAGGGGACCCATATTGGATTTTTAGAGATTTGTTTAAAAAGCGGTACCCGAAAATCTAATTCCATTTTTAATTATCTTAAAGGGACCAAATATTTTTTGTTCAAAAAACCTTGCAAGTATTTTATGAGTGAAAAAAAAAGAAGAAAAAATGATAGAAACTTTATTTTCTTTTAAAAACATATTTTTCTTCAGAGTGGATTTTTTTTTTTTTGCTAAATGAGGATGTTCGTATAATAATTTAGCCACATCCGAACAACTTTCATTTTGCAAATTAAATTTGACTGTTAAGACGGCAGGTAATGATTTTACATAAAGCTGCAACTTCTCACTGCTTCAATAATCATTCCTTAGTGAAAATACCTTTTTAACAGCAGCATTAGTGCCTGGACAACATAAAGAAATTTATATTAAAACTTTTAAATTTTCAGATGGAATATGTTCTATTCTAAAATGCCGAAAGATTTCTACCCATTTTTTGTTAAGTTCCGTTTTCTCATCGTTCCATTTCTTCAATTTTTCTTCATTTAAATATAAATTTACTCTTTGAATTTCTTCAAAGAGAAAATTGTCATTAATAACAATATCTTTTACTTCATTACAAATTCAACTGCTGAAGAAACTTTTTTCCATTTTAATTACTATTTAGAAGGGTCCATTTGAAACAATTCAATGCTCAAAAGTTCGCTATCCATTCTTTAATATATTCATAGCAAATTTTAAAAATTTTTTAAACTTCTTTTAAAAATTCATTTTTTATTCTGGGATTGAAATCTGCCAAACATATATCTTAATTATGTTAAATCACTAACTAACCCTAGTAAATATGTTGTGGACCGGAAAATTTGTGTGTTTGTTGCCACAGAGAACAGGTGAGTCAAAAAATATGAAAACTTGCATTGTATGTAGTAGTGTATGTATAAATTTTTTTATTTAAATTTGCCTTTATTTCGCTTTTTTATATTTTTCTGCCAAAATTGTTTTCTGTCACTCTATCCTTCTTAACTTATGTAATTAAATTTTTGTTTTCTCTTGCATAATTTCTCACTCATCTTATCTCATCCATTCATTCTCTCTTTTTTTTTTTTCTTTTTTTTTTAGTGTTACTCCTTTATATTTTTGTTTGAATTCCAACTTTTTTAATATTATTGTTCCTTATACTTCTTTTTTTATTACTTCTATTAATGTAGTTTACTTTCTATGTTATTTCCTTGTTTTAATATTTTTTTATTTTATTTGTTTATTTTATTAAGGTGTCGCTCCATTGACTAGTTTTTAATATGACTGACACCGAACCTAAATTTGTAAATTATAATTAAATTTGTAATTTTTGATTTTATGGTTAATTAACCATAAGCGCATGCGTAGTATGTACGGCAAAATTTTTTTATCCTTTTATTTAATTAAATAAATGGATAAACAACTTTGCCGTACATACTTCGCATGCGTCAAGACTGTCACGCATGTCGTACATACTGCACATCAAAGATCAGCCTGGGGATTACATACACAAATATTGGAGAGATAGATATATCCATCTCTTTTCACAAACTTAATTTTGACGTTGTTAGAAAAACAGGTCTGTAGTATCTATATCTATCTCTAGGTACATAATACGACCTCCAATTGTGTTGAAAAAGGCAGCCATATGTGCACGCAAAATTTAAATCACTGTCAAACTTGTGTCTGGTGTTCGCCCTGTCCTCTGCCGGAATTAGCAAGCAATATGCGCACGTGAAATTCAAATCACTGTCAAAATAATTTTAAATATTTAAATAATAAAATTGAAATGAAATAATCTAAAAAAAATGTTTTAGAAATACAAATGAGTAAAAAACTATACAAATGAGTACCTTCAGAGTACAGGATTTGAAAAGAGTATGGTTTGTGAAAAAAGAGTAAAAAACTCAGTAAATGAGTATAGTTAGTCACCTTAATTATCTACATAATTTTTTGGTAGATTTCAAAGTTCTTTGCAAAATCTCCATTCATTAGCACATATAGGAAATAATACAGTTAAATTTTAAGTACTTGATAGATTTCAATCAAATACAAAACTTTTTCAGGTCAATTAAAAAAGCTTGTTCAAAAACCAAAGGGTTGTTCAAATAATCACGTACACGAAGATAAACAGAAGTTTAGTATTCCTTATTTACATGGTAGTAATCATTGCATTGAGACACTGTTTACAGTTTAAAAATCAAAATACTCTAAATTAAGGTTTAGAGTGTTTTGTTTCAGCTAATGAAAGTGATAATTCTTTTGAAATTACAAAAAAAAAAATGTTCAAGGTAAAAAGGTTTTAAAAAGCGGACAAATCTTATGACAAATAGGTTATGTTTGAGGAATTTGCAACTTTTTAGTCGTTTTATATATATATATATATATATATATATATATATATATATATATATATATATATATATATATATATATATATATATATATATATATATATATATATATATATATATATATAAATATATATATATATATATAAAATATATATATATATATATATATATATATATATATATATATATATATATATATATATATATATATATATATATATCTGTTTGTGTGTGTGTGTATATAAGCAGAGCTTTGTCTAGGAGGCTCATTTGCAAATTTAGGGGCCCTTTTACAAATGTAAGGATTTTTATTTAGATTTTTTTAATTTGTTTTAAAAGTTTTTAAGAATTTTGGGACTCTTATGACAGGGGTTTTTTTTGTTTTTTTTTGAATGGGAGGGGGGCTTGTATTTAGTAGCCACGGCACTGTATATAAATATATATCAAATTATATACAATAAAAATATAAAATTATATTTATTTAATAATTTTGTACAATTTATTTATCAGTAACTAAAGGAACATTATCAATTTATTATATGAATCATAAGCATGTGCTTATCTATTACAAGTACATTTTAAAACGTTGAAACAAACGTCGATTATAAAATTAAAGGTTATGTTTTTCTACCTTCGATGGTGAAAATTACATTTTATTATCTGAAGAGTGTTTACATTTTGTATTACTTTTTTTTTTTATTATTACATATTTATTACATTTTTTATCTGAAGGAGAAATCGTAAAGGTTTTATAACATATTAAAAATAATGTATGTGTTACCTATAAAATTTAAAACTAACTGTTAAATTTAATTTTTTTTTACATCTCATATTGAAACGAGATATTGTGTAAAGAGGTTTTCAAAGAAGTCGTTTTAACAACAATGGAAAAGCTTCCAATTCCCGAGATAAACGTGAAAGCATTCGATACATGAGTAAAGAATCGTTTAAAAGTTTGTTTAATTTCGACAGTGTAATTTTAATTACTATTTTTTTGAAATAAACCAATCAAATCATATATAAATTTGCTTTTTCTGTAAATTTTAAACATTTAAACGTAGTTTTGCAAGATTTGCAATGTGTAAACCACGTAAGACCCTCGCAGGATACACAGCGGGCATACCCATATGGGCCCAAGAGGAAAACCGCGGCCAAGATCCGGCGGGTTCCCGATGGGTTTCCTATATGGGTTCCATTTGCAAACCCAAATGGGCCCTTTACGTTTTTAAAGTACAGGATTTGACTGGGACCCATACGGGATACCCAGCGGGCTCACATATATGGGCCCCATATGGAAACCGCGGTCATGATCCGGCAGGATACCGTTGGTCTTCCCATACGGGACCCAGATGACGACCCGTATGGGCCCCGTACGGTATCCGTATGTCAATGTTGGCTGGGATAATTCTTACACATTCATGATATAAATTTTAACTCGCAGGGCCGACGACACTGGTTTTGAAGTAGGGGGGGGGGCACAATCATCAATTTGTAAAAAAAGTCCTCTATATCAATATTTTTTCTTAAAAAAAAAAAAGTCCTTTAGAAAGAAAAAAAAGTTGTTTAAAAAAAAAAAAGGGGGAGGTGGTACGTGGCCCCCGCTCTCTCCCTTACCCCACCCCTCTTCCTTACCCCACCCTCCTCCGGTGTCGTCGGCCCTAACTCGGATCAATTATACATGCATCAAGAGTTCATATAGGTAGGACCAGGCATATTGGTATGTCCTCTTGATCCTAATTGAATGATTTTGTTTTTATAATTTAAAAACTACTAATGATACTTTGGTAAAAAAATGATTATTAAATTATAACTAGGTATAAAGTTTGCTACCTTGTACTATTACTTTAAAGATCGAAATGAAAAAATATATTCAGTAAATTTTTAGGATCATGAGTGCATACTATCCCCTATTATTTGATTTTGTCACCAGTTCAGAAATATATCAATAAAAATATCTATTGATCTGTGTTTTAAACCAAAAATCAAACTAACCAAGCCTTAACTTTTGTTTTTTGGAAGTAAAAAAAATTAAAACTTGGCTTGATTTTTGATTTTAAAGTTAGTGTTGCCAAATGGCAACATTGGAAAAGAAAGGGTTAAATTATAAACGCTTATCGTTTATCTCATTTATAATACTGCAATCGTCATCTTGCAAGCAAATTTTTTGTACGTAGATTTTACGTTAAAAAGTTCTGAACATTCGAAGAATGAAATGTTTACCTACTAAAGGAATAATTCGCAACTGATAAGGGTGCTTTCTATTTTAGAAAGTCTTGCTCGTAACCAAGAATTAAAGAAGTTTAAACATCAAACAAATTAGAAAAAAAAACAGAATTTCACCAAAACATCAAATTCAAACTAAGTTTCACCGAAACATTAAACTTTATTTTATAAATTTACCACATATTTGAAGTAAGATAATAAGACAAAACTTTTTTTTCAAAAGCATTTATTTGTTCATAATGCTTTTTTTGCAATGAGTCTTGATCTTAGATTTGATTAAAAAGACTACTCGATTTTTTTTAACTAAATTTTTTCAAATAACTAAAGTATAATAAGTTACTTATTATTAAGTTGAAAAAAATAAGTTAAAAGTTAAGTTAAAAGTAGAAAAGTTTGTTTTTGCAACTTCAAATAAAGTTGTAAGTGGATGGGGGAGGGAGGGCGGGCACAATCATCAGTTTGTGAAAAAAGTCCTCTATATCTTAAAAAAATTTCTTTAAAAAATCTTTTCCAAAAAAAAAAAAAAAAAAACTACTAGAAAAAAATGTGAGGGGGGAGCGGTGTTATCGGCCCTAAGCTATTCCTACATTTTAGCATCATTACATTTTGGCATCTTTATTTTATGATACTTCATATTCTTCTTTACAATATATAAAAATATGTCGCAGCAAAAAATTTAGATTTTACTCCTAATACTCTTGTCTTAAATAAGAAGTCAATGAATTCTTTCTCAATGAATTCCATAGTCTTGAACAAGGCCGGCGCGATAGGGGGGTGTGGAAAACGAGGACTTTTTTTTTTTTTTTTAGTCGGCAAAATGTAACGGCACCCTCCCCCCCACGTGACACCTACTCGCGCCGGCCCTGGTCTTGAATTGCTACTTTTACTGCTAAAGCATCTGTCATTTAATCCATCTGCAGCCGTATTCTCATCTCTCCGTTAAGCTTAACGGAGCTTTTGTCTGAAATTTTATTACAATATATATCTAAGTAAAGAAATGACGAAAATCTTATTTAAATTTTTTAAAATAAAACTAATACTAAAAGAAAAAAATTTATTTTTAAAAATTTATATTTTTAAAAAACTTTTTTATTAATGTAGTTAAAAAGAAATTTTTTTCTAACTCTCCGTTAAGCTTAACGGAGAGTTGAGAATACGGCCCCTGGTTAATTGTAAAAGAGTAACTATCTTTAAAATACAAACACTACTACACTCTACTCTCTAATCTTTTTTAACGTTCTTAATATGGCTTAATGAGAAATTAACTGTATTAACATTATTGGTTAATCAAGTTTAACATTATTGGTTAATCAAGTGAGTTTTATTGACAGTTTGTGTATTTTAAAATAACATAAAAAAAAAGAAAAAAACAGTTAACGCTAGTCTGTGACAGTTTCAACGTTACGATATATTTGTCACGAACTATTGAAATATGATCCCAAAGTTTTTATTTTAATTAAAGCGGATTGTTTCATAAAAAACGTCAAATAACAAATATCAGACAAAATTAGATAAATTAATCAATAAAAACGTTGAAAATCATTAACTTTGTTCCTGTTAAAGCGTTATACTGTCGTCATACTGTTTTTGTATACACGTCATACTGTATTTGTTGCTACAAGTATACTGTTTTTGTAGCTACAAATATATTGTATTTGTTACAAACTACAAATAATTGTGAATTTTGTTATTAGAATTGGTTATATTGATTACTCGACTCATTGGAATTAAAATAGGAATATTTAAATGCGACATTTCAGATTACTTCCCTGTATTTCTTATTCACAAAAAATTGATAATATCTATACCCAAAAAGTTAAAAAAAAATGCGCGAAATATAAATAAAAAACTCATTGAAGATTTTAATACTCTTCTATCAAATTTAAACTGGGATGACCTCCTTGATATTGAACACGCAGATAAGGCATACGATAAGTTTATTGATAAATTGTAACAACTTTACAGTTCTTTTCCTGTAGTTACAAAATATGTGAAAAAATTAAATGCACGGAATTATAAAGTCGTCAAAAAAAAAGCAACGACTTTATAATAATTTTCTCAAAAAAAAAATCTTTAAATAATGAAACTAATTACAAAAATTATAAACGAATTTTTGAGATGATTATTAAAAAGTCAAAGAAATATTGGTATATCGAGCATTTAATAAAATTTAAAAATAATCCGAAAAATGCTTGAAACATAATTAAGGGAGTAATTAGTACAAAACAAATTGACGGAAATAGTCTTGCTATAAATCTTAACATTGAAAATAAAATTATTACATATAAATCTTTAATTGCTGAAACACTTAATATTTTGTCAGCATACCCAGCAGGCACAATGACGTTGAAATAACGTTGAAACAACGTCGTAAACCGACCATATGCCACGTTGAAACAACGTTGAAATTTGGTTGAATTGGAAATAAAATCCGACGTCGAAAACTACGACGTTGAAACAACGTCGATGATTACGTTGTTTCAACGTTGATCTAACGTTTTATCGACTACATATCAACCATATTTCAACTTTGAATAGGTGATATATTTGATTGATACGTAGTTGGTAAGACGTTAGAACAACGTTGAAACAACGTAAATTCAACGTTGATTTTTGTTTTTTATTTAGGTTAAATCCAATTAACTAAAAAATTATCTCAACTTTAATTGCAATAAATTAACACAATAAAAAGCAACAGTTTGCGCGAAGAATATTATATTTCACGTAAATTAATCAGATACAACTAAATTGCTTCAACGGACTTTATATACAATGCAAATAAAGTAAAATGTTTGAAAAAAAAAAGTTTTATTTATCAGTAATATAATTATCAATTTATCAATAATAACTATTAACAATAGTTCCAGAACAACTAGGAAAAAGTATGAATCGGGTGAACTGCCTTTTACACCACCATTTGATCTGTCGAGTGCGTATTTTAATAAAGTCATTATTCCTTTTCTTATTTCGGTAACTGTAGCAGTCACTTTAATTGACAAAACGCTCTCTATAAAAA
>NC_061157.1:59297840-59415340 GCF_022113875.1 Hydra vulgaris
TAATAAAATAACTCCTATAATATTTAATACGTTTTTCAATAAAATTAAGCACGTGTGTCCTACAAGATTTTCAAATTACAATTATGAGCAAACTAAAATGCACAATTTGGTTACTAAATTTTCTATTGCCATCAGAGGTCCTCAATTATGGAACACTTTATTAAATAAGGTGCTGATTGTTCTTTTCTTTCTCTATTCAAACAAAAACTTATTAACGACGCTAATGAGTTAAATTCTTTAAGATTCTTTTTTTTTTTTTTTTTTTAATTTTTAATTTTTTTTTTAACAACTATCTTAATAATTTAAATCTCTAATTTAAATTTCCTTTAAATTTTTCTATCAACTTATCTTTAGTTTTTTAGGTGTGATTATTTTTTATTTTCTTATAACAATTTTCTTTTGATTATAGATTTTTAGTTGATCTTAACATACTTGTAAATATTTGAATATAATTTTTAAATGGTGGAAAGTAATTGTATGTTTACTTTTAAATGGTTGTACACGCTTGCTGATGAAAGCAAGTCGGGACGTAGTGATTAGGCAAATATTGTTTTCTTTTAGCCCCGGTCATGTAGATTTTATTTATATAACACGGCATTGTATTCTATTTTTTAATGGCGAAATAAATTAAATAAAAAAAAATTTAATTTAATTAAAATTAAAAAATATATCGGTTTACAGGTACCAACAATATTTGGCATTGGTTCGTTTCAAACTGAAATAGTTTATAAAAAATCAGGTTTTAATACAAAAATAAAAAAAGTTCGAAAAATTAACTTAAATAAACAACATTAAAAACGCCATTTAATGTAGAATTATAAATAAATGCGTCATTAAAAACAAGTTAAACATAAACCAAACTTTCCAGCCGAAGTTAAACATAAACAAAATTTTCCGAAGTTTTTCTTTCTGTATTAAAGTTAAAGTTTTAAAGTTAAAAAGATGAATTTATTTTTTAAACTTAAAAACAAAAATATCTGAATTTTTTTTTTGTTAACTGTCTAATGTAAACCCAAATAAGTTTTGCAACATTTTAAACCATGTTTTTTTAATAAATGTTTTATTTACATAATTTTATCTAATTATATGGCTTTTATGTATAACGATTCTTTTTTATAGGACCCAAACATGTCTGAAAAAATATATAAATTAAAAATAAATTATTTACCTTATATTATATATGAAAATTTTCGGGAAAATGTTTTACACCAACACTTGTTTTAAAAGTTCATTAATTATAACTCACCCTAATTTATGTTTCATAAGAATTATATGTAAAAAATTACATTAAAATACAATAGAATCGGGAAACTTTCAACTAATATTTTGCACATTTTAATTTTATTAAGGTACTCCCGCTCAAAGCAATTGATTTTTCAAAAAAAGTTAAAAATTGCTGGACCCCAATGGGAATGCTTCATGCAAAAAAATATATATATAATAAAAAAAATTCTTTCTTTTTTTTGAAACTGAATAAATTATTTAATATTTTATGGTTTTAAAAGAACTATAAATATGATAGATATAAATATTATTGCGGTTATTATACTAATAATATGATTTTAAAATAATATGAGAGAGTGACTTTAAAATCGGTTTAAAATAGTGGTTTTGGTAATATATTTAACCGCATAGTTGAACTTAATGTAACATATTTATAAATACACAGATGGCTAAAAAATGTTTCAAGTTTGCCTTGTTTTCGATTTTCTTAAAATTATTTTCCCATAGATAAATATATTACTGTTGTTTAGCTTATATTTTTAGACTTGTGTTTACCTTTATTTAATTTTTTTTTCTGTTATTATTCTAAAATACACAAAAACAAAAGTTCATTTAAAATGTTTGCTTTTCAAAATTAATTTTGAAATCTGAAATTCTAGTAAAAGAAAAAATTTTAATGAATGTGTTCTGTTGAACTGAGAGGATTGAAAAACGAATGTTTAAAAAATTATAAAGATATTGTTGAGTTAGAAGATTTTTGCAAAAAATTAAAGGAGCATGAATCAGTTTACGTTGTTTGCGTGGTTTTCAGGCATGCAAATTATTGTTGTTTTTTTTATAAATACTTTATTATTTTTTAAGTTCAGACGCTACTTTCTTGCAAGAGGGTTCGGAATAGTTACTTTAACATTGGTAAGCAAGGTAGTGGCCCATTTGTTAGTTGAAATAATTTATGCAGTTGGGTATGTGGCCTTTTTAATTAATGGAGAAAAAAATCATACTTTCTTTGAACTAAATAACTTAGGAGCTCTTTGGTTATCTTCTTCAATGTTGTTACACGCTATGGTGTTAACATTTCAACGAGTTATTTGCATTTTCTACGTGAAACGATTTTTAAGCTTGTCACGGTCAAAAACTTATATAAGTTTAATGATCGTATTTGAATGGGTAGTTGCAGTATTACTAACTGGAGTTACTTACAAGTCTAAATCAGCTCATACAAAAGTAGTATTTAATATTGGATTTTTAATAACTGGAGTTTTGACTATTATAAACTTTATTTGCACTAAAGATACAAAAAATTTTAGAGATTGCGATGATGTTTCTTATTCTATATCGAGTCATCAAAAAGCGTTTAAGATGTTTGCAGGCTTACTTTTTTCTTTTGCAACTTTTTGTTTACCAATATCATTACCAAACCTTGTGATTGCTTTAAAGGGGCAAAATATTTCACAATCTGCTTCGGTTATTATGTCTATGTGGCTATTTTTAGGTGTTGTTTTCGATTGCTTGTGGATTTTGATAAGATTACGTTCTACTGTAAATGGTATTAAGCAGTTTTATTCACAATGGACGCCTCGTAAAAAACAAGCAGAAAAACATTACTCACTTTTTTTATCAAAAGTTCAAAAATAAATGCAACTTAATTGGATGTCAGAAAACAAGCATAACTTTATTAGAAGTAGCAATATTGTAATTATGAATGTTAAAGCATTGTTATGGATAAAAGCCATGACAACGAAGAACTTGTTGAATAATTGCCTTGTAAAATAATGGTAACTCAGGTTTAAAAAAAAAATCAAAACAAAATAAAATAATTATTTAACAATTTTTATTAGTTTATGTTGGGATTGGGCTTAAACTTAGTTTTTGATTTGTTAAATGTAGATGAGACCGAGATTAGTTGCATATGTTTTTACTTATCGAGCTGTGCAGATTTTATGCATCAATTATTTTTTGATAATAAAATTGAGTCTTCAAAAATATAACTTTTGTCAGATAACATTTTTAAGTTGCATTTATTATAAAAAAAAAAACTTCTGGTCTCAAAAAGAAAAAAAGTAGGGTAACGCGGGGCAAAATGAGATAGCGGGGCAATACGAGACAGTTCGCGTTTAACATGATGCCAACCCTACAAATTATTATTTGCAAGATTTTTAAAAGTGCAGTTGTATTCAAAAACTATTTTGTGTCAATAAAAGTATATTGAGTCACTTTAAAATAAAAAAGTTGAGTAAAAAGGGAATCATTTCATCCCTCGGCTTCGCAAAAATTACGAATTTTTAAGGGTTGTTATTATATTTTTTCCTAGCCTTTTTTGATCTCACTGAGTGGAAAAGGTTTTTTATATTTAAAGTTTTTTTTTTAATTAGAATTTTTAGGCCTTTTCCTTACATTTCCATTCTTTGGTATTTTATTTCTTCAATAAAATAGTCTGGAAATTAGGCTATTCGATGCCAACATGATGCGGGGCAAATGTATTTTTTTTTTGCCGATTTTTAATATTATGTTTATTTAATTTTTTACATTAAAACCACAAACAAAGCAAATATTAATATTTACATGCTGTAGATTTAAATTTATTATACTGTATTTACTTACTTTTTATTTGTTAATTGAAATGTTTAGTTGTTATCCAATATAGAATTACGATTTATATTTTGTTAACTTATATTTAAATATAATAAATATTTAATCAAATTGAAGCAAATAATTGCATGATGTTTATAATTACTATGTATTGTAATGCAATAAAGTAAGTAGTATATAAAATGTATAGTGAGTAGATTATAACATATAGGTTATTGCTGTACCTATAAACAAAATACAACGAATGTTATGCGTGCTTTAAATACATAAGTTTAATATATGCATGTATGATTTTATTAGTTCTTGTAGTGGGTATATATATATATATATATATATATATATATATATATATATATATATATATATATATATATATATATATATATATATATATATATATATATATATATATATATATATATATATATATATATATAAGTGGAGTCAATGTTCAAAATGCACAACCTGGGCTCATTCGGACTGTTGTTCGTTTCAAAATACTGGTCAAGCAATATGTGGTTTATGTGACTACTGGCAGTTTGATTATAGCTGTAATATATATTATAAAATGTATTTCTTGCTAATCCTCTTAAAGATCTGTTTTGTTTAACTTTATTTATTTAAATTACTAAAAAAAAAAATCTGTCTCATTTTGCCCCGGTATGCGGGGTAAAATGAGACAGGATAGGTGCTGTCAATAAATGATCTCTGGTGACCAAACTACTGCAGTTTTGCAATTCATACTTTTTAAGCTTCAAGTAGGATGGTAGAAGAACTGAAAAGTATTAATTTATTTTTTCAAAAGTTGTTAGACGTATTAGATATATTAGCGCTTAAGTGTCTCATTTTGCCCCTCGCTACCCTAATAGCCTTCTATCAAGAAAAACATGAGTTTTTAATGAATTATAAATTTAGCCCACATCCTATAAAAAAAATGAATATTTTTTATACTTTAAGAAACTCTAAAATAAAACTTTCAACAAAAAAAAAATTATTTTAAATATCATGAGCTAACTAGGTTTTAGTAAAAAAAGGTTTCTTTTTATTTAGAATTATATAAAAACCTAAAAAAAAAAAAAATTAAAGAATTCTTGAAGATCGAGGTGTTTCTTTTGTTTGTATTAACAGTTTAAAACTTTTCAAAAGCAAAACCTCAAATTTTCATATATAAAAAAGTTTAACGTTTTGATTTTGAAAAATTTAATATATATGAAATAAGAATATTTTGCAAAAAAATTGTTTATTATATTACGTTATTGAATTTTTATGTCTAACTTTCATTGGGTTTAAATCTACCATATTAGTTAGACTAGTCGAATATAGAGAAAAAAAAGTAAATGTTTACAGTAGTGACGAAAGGTTCTAGGTTCAATTCCCGCTGGGCCATCGCTGAAATTTGGTGAGAAAAAACGCAGGGCATTTTTTTTGTTTACAAAAAAATATTGTAAATAAACAAGAACTACGACTCAATGAAGATTGCTGTGAACAACTTAAAGTTTTTTTTGTTTGTTTTTTTTTATCTTTAAGTTTCTATCCATCAAGAAGTATTCCCAGAAATTAAAAATTGCAAAAATTATTCCTATTTTTAAAGAAGGGGACAAATCTGAAATCAGTAATTATCTCCCAATTTCTGCTCTCTCCACATTTTCGAAAATTTTAGAAAACATTATGTTCAACAGAATATACAAATATTTTCATGATAATAATCTACTTTACATCAATCAATTTGGTTTCAAGAAAGATAGCTCAACTGAACATGCAGTTATCTAATTTGTACGTAAAATCTCAAAATCATTCGAAATTAATCACAATATACAATAGGAATTTTTATTGACCTATCAAATTTGGTACGGTCGATCACCATATTTTAATTTATAAACTCAAATACTACGTAATAAAAAATAAAATTTTAAAATGGTTTAAAAGTTATCTATCTAACCGAAAACAATTTTCCCCATTTAACAATGATTATCAATCTACTTTTCTTAATATAACCTGTGGAGTCCCACAAGGTTCAATTCGTGGACCTCTCTTTTCTTTAATTTATATAAATTAAATAAAGCTTGAATAAAGCTTCAAAACTAACAAGCATTATGTATGCAGATGATACAAACTTATTCCTTTCTAACTATAATATTGCTAAACTTTTTAAAACAGTAATCGAAGAGCTCAGACATTTCTAATTGGTTCAAGTATAATTTGAACCAATTAGATATGATATTCAAGTTAACTTTGAATACTAATAAAACAAAATGGGTTTTATTTCATTCGATTAAAAAAAAGCGATTTTTCCCATCAAAATTACCTCAAACCATTATCGATCAAATGAAAATAAAAATAAAATAATTTTATTACAAAATTTTTAGGTGTTTATCTTGATGAGAACATTACTTGGAATCACCATATTCATTATATAAGCACAAAAATTTCTAAAAACGTGGGGATCCTATATAAATCACGAATCTATCTCAATAAGAAAGTTTTCATTCAACTTTATTACTCATTTATACATAGTTATGTAAATTATACCAATATTGCGAAATCCGTATAATCAGTTTTGCAAATCGCTTCTCTCATTCGAAGCATTATTTTATTGAAATAAGAGTTCTGAATGTATACGGATTAAATGTATTTAATATTTTATATTTTGTATATATGTGGATATATAACTTATCCCTAGCTGTCTTCGAAGGTCTTTTCTCTTCTTTTTTCATTTTTTTATTAGATAATATATTGAGTTATTATTGGTAGTAAAAATTGAAAATTTTGCTTTTTTATTGTTTATATGTTTACGTTTATAGAAGTTTATTTCTACTTATTTTATTTATTGTTCTTATTCTTCTTGCTTTTTAATTTATATGTTAATTTCTCTTGTAATTTATATTTACTCTAGTATAAAATTCTGATGAGAAGATCCTCTTGATCTTTCTTCAGACACAAATTATTTGCCTTGCAATTTTGTGAAAGTTTATTATTATTATTATTATTATTATTATTTTATCTTATCTTTGTTAAATGCTTATTTAAGGTTTTGACGACAAGAACTTTGCGATCTTTTTTCAGGTACCTTGTTTATATTTGTTATATTTTCTATCATTATTTTTATTATTGGTTATTTAAAGCTGTACAACGTAAATGTAAACCATAAAGAATAGTAAAAAAAAAAAAAAAGTTAGCATAAAACATTTAATGCCGTAAAAAATTTTCTCAATCAATTAAATTACTCAACAGAACAAATTTTTTTTTAAACTATTTTCTTAGTAACAATTAAAAATTGTTATAACGAGCAAAAATTAGTTATAAAGATTCTGTACAAAAAAAAATTTAAGAACTAACTGAGTGAGTTATAAACTTGTTAAGTTTAAGTTTATTAAAAAAAAAAAAAGACCCTCAAATTTTCAAAAGGACACCTAAATTTGAAAATGGGTTCTTAAAATTAGTTTCATACACCCCTACTCCTAAAATTGGGGTGTGTGGGGAAGCCAAGCCACAGTTCTGACTCATGTAGTTACAGTTTGGCGTGGTTCGCACTGTACTGTACTTATAAAATATAAATGATGCATTGAAATATATATTATTAATTTACTATTATTAGAAGGAGTACTTTTAAAAAATATCAATTATTTATGATGAATCACACGGTAAACTAACGTCAACAATTTTAAATAAGATTATTATAAAGTTAAAATATACCCACAATAAAAGTTATTATATAAATAATATGAACATGAAGGTACTTTGCTTCGTAATGCCCAATAATAATTTTTACATGACAATTATTTTTTTTATGTTTCTAGAAGTGAAATCATAAAAAATATTTTCTACGCGAAAGCTTGTAATAAAAAAACTGTCTGTTGAAAAATTATGCTCATCGGGTAAAAAGATAAATTTTTTTTTGAGATTTGAAAAATTTAAAGTGCAAATAATGAGTTAAAGAAAAATAATAGTATCCATTAAAAATTATTGTTAACTTTAAATGAGATATTTAGTTTCTGATAAGAATTCTTTTATTGCTGAAGCGTATTATTAAAGAAATTTCACTATAAATGCTGCACATATTAATATATTTTTTGGAATCTTTATTTTCTATTTCTCGTTTAAAAATCTTAAAAAGTTTAGAACCAAAATAGATTTGTGCATAATGAAAAAGTGAGTTCGTCTGCACAAAAATTACAATAAATTTACTACGTAAATATTTGCCTAGATTATAACTTTGTTAGTTATAAACTAAATTTACTTTTAATATCATATGAAGTTATGTGAAATTTGCTTTACATGAAAAAAAAGTAGCATAAAATAGAACAAGTACGGTTTTATTTTAAGTATTTTATTTACATGCAGAATTTATATTTAAGTGCTAAAAAAGTTATTTTTCGTAATGTTTTGTTAAACTTGTTATCTACAGTTTTTTGCACAGGAACGATAATCCTTTGTGCATGACCGAAAAAGTTTCAACACATGTTGGCAATGAATTTGCTTAATTTTGCATTGAAAATAACACCGATCTTTTTCCAAAATAGAAAATTCGTTTTTGCTTCCATCATCTGTTGAATAAATGGGACTAAAAGCTATTATTGTAATTAACAAAAGGACATCAATTTTCATTTTATTTATAACAAACTTTTTTTTATCACTCAAATGCTAGTTGGATCAAAGATTCAGCAAAAAAAGAACTTGTTTGTATTTGACCAACAGTTGCTAATTCAAGCTGACGAGATGATGATGATTACAATGATGAAACAAATTCACTAAAAACCATGTAAAAAAATATAGTTAAAAAAAATGAAATTACAATAAAATTAAAATGCAAATATCAAAATCTATTTTATACTAAAATTTTACATTTAAATTTTTATTCTAAATGTCAATGACTTAAATATTCGAAAAGTTCTTTATTAAAAGAATTATGTGGGTGACAGGTGCATAGACGAGATTTAAAACACATTTAACAAAAATAATAACACTTACCTAAAACATCAAAGGAAACATAGAAAAATATGTTGAGCGCCAAAAAAAAATCAATTTAACAATTAAACATCAAAAAGCATTAAAAAAAGTTAATTTCCTTTTGACTACCTGGAGAGTAATAAATAAGAAAAATGTTTTGTAATATAGAAAAAGCATTTTTTAAATATTTTTTCTGTTTTTACTACCAGGAGAGTTATAAAATAAGAAAAATGTTTTATAATATAGAAAAAGCATTTTTTAAATTTTTTTTCTGTTTTTACTACCAGGAGAGTAATAAAATAAGAAAAATGTTTTATAATATAGATTTAGACAAAATCTTTTAAATACTTGAAAATCAAACAGATGTTCATTTCTTAAAGCAGTAATGCATAAAGCCGAAGTTAAAAAGATTTATTATAATAAAAATTTGCCATCAAACGTCTCCCTTTGATAAAAAACCTTTTTTCCACGTCAGGTTTAAGAAAAATATATAACTACAACTTACTGAAACTTTTTTAATTGTTACTAGATTCTAAAACTTTTTATAATTTTTTTACAGTAGTAATTTAAAAATTTTTAAAAAACTCCAGAATCTATATATTTCGAAATTTTTTAAGTAGTGTTTAGCTGGACATAATATTACTTAGTAGTATTTAGATATTCTATAAGTTCTGTAGTAGTTCTGACTTTTACTGATAATTGATATTTGGTGTCACTCGTGTAAATACTGATATCTGTTGTCATTCATATAATTACTAATGTTTGTTGTCACTCATGTAAATGCTGATATTTGGTGTCATTCAAGGCATGGGAGGGGGAGGGGCGTAAGGGTGTCTAGCTCCCTACGAAATTTATTAGCCAATTAAACACTGGAGTCGGTAAAGTTGGATCTACAGTCGGCTGTCGGCAAATTTCATCCAACGAGGATCTTTTTTTTATATGTGTATATATATATATATATATATATATATATATATATATATATATATATATATATATATTATATATATATATATATATATATATATACACCAAATACCAGCAGGACCGTACCAAAGAAATCTTAAAGGAGGGGGTGAGGGTGACATACCTGTTTTTTGCCGAGTAAGGCCTAGAAATTTTTTATTGCCGACTAAGATATATATTTTTTATATCTTATATATATATATATATATATATATATATATATATATATATATATATATATATATATATATATATATATATATATATATATATATATATATATATATATATATATATATATATATATATATATATATATATATATATATATAGATATATATATATATATATATATATATATATATATATATAAGATATATATATATATATATATATATATATATATATATATATATATATATATATATATATATATAAGATATAAAAGGTATATATGTGAAAGAGGTATTGCAAAAGTTTTTGCAATACCTCTTTCACTCATTTTCAAGCTATCCTTTTAAACTGGAAATGTCCCAGATCTTTGGCGTAAATCAAATGTTACTCCTATCTTCAAAAAAGGAAACAAACTCAAAGCTTGTAATTTTAGGCCGGTATCTCTTACCTCTGTACCGAGCAAGGTAATGGAGAGAATTATAAAAAAGAGGGTTATGAAAATCTCAGCATGGATTTGTAAATCACAGAGGTTGTCTTACAAATTTAATTGAGTTCCGTGACATTCTCACGGAGGCAGCATACCGTTGACACATTGTTGACATAATATTTACAGACTTTGCCAAAGCTTTTGATACAGTACCACACAAAAGACTCCTTCACAAGATTCAGGCCTACGGCATTAGAGGCCAGCTATTCCACTGGATCTCTGTCTGGCTAAGTGAAAGAAAACAGCGTGTAGTTATTGGGGTACAAACTTCCGAGTGAAAAAGAGTTACAAGTAGAGTCCCTCAAGGATCAGTACTTGGACCACTGCTATTTGTGCTTTTTGTCAATAACTATCCAGATGGCATAGCAATTATACCAAGTTATACGCAGATGATAGCAAGATCATAGGAATTATAAATAATAATCAATCATCCTCTGATTATGAAACACTGCAAACGGACATTGACAACGCTGTAAGTTGGTCACATAAATGGCTTATGCACTTTAACATCGAGAAGTGCAAAGTAATGCACGTTGGTAGCGGCAAAAATAAATTAACACATACCTATATCATGGCAGACATCAATAGTAACCGACATAACTTATCTCCAACGTGCATTGAGCGCGGCCTTGGTGTACTAATATCCGATAACCTCAAAGTGAAAGCACAAGTAGAAGCAGCAGCCTCGGCCGGAAATCGAATGCTTGGTCGCCTCAAAAAGACATTTCGATGCCGTAGCCCCCAGCTTTGGAAGAAATTGTACCAGCTATACGTTCGACCGCATCTAGAGTATTGTGTACAAGGTCTCCACATCTAAAATTGGAAATCGTCCTTCTCGAACGTGCGCAAAAACGTGCAACAAAAGTTATATCGTCGATTAAACATTTTAATTACGAAAAACGACTACAACTACTAGATCTAACCACGCTGGAAGAACGCAGAATTCGCAGTGACCTTATACTGCAATACAAAATTACTTATCAGTTACAAGAAGTTAAATTTTACATACCACAAGCCCAGCCTTTTTTGTTAAATTCACGATATAATCTGAGAAGAAACAGCCGATGTTTAAAACCACAACTGATCAAACGAAATCGTCAGCACTTCTTTACAAACCGAGTTACTAACCGATGTTACTAACTGATCAAACGAAAACGTCAGCACTTCTTTACAAACCGAGTTACTAACCGATGGAACAAATTAGCTCAGAATGTAGTTGATGCACCCACTGTGCACTTTTTTAAAAAACACGTTTAAAATGCTGCTTCGGCTGCAGCAATGTCCATTGTCAGCATAGGAAAGTCTGGTGTGCTTCCCTTTAATCAAGAAGTTGTTTTGATTACTGTAAAAAATAAATTAAATTAAAAATTACTCGGAAAAAAACAGATACGTCATCCCCACCCCCTCCTTTAAGATTTCTTTGGTACGGTTTTGCTGGTATTTGGTGTAACTCGTGTATATGGCTTTTTTAATGATATTTATAGTGTAATAAACGTAGGGTTCAGACTTTTTTTAAATTTGGTATCATTTAAGGGCTAAAGAATTTTTAATATCCTCATATGTTTTAATTCATTTATTCATCGAATCGAGATTTTTAAAGTTTTAAAAAAGATCTTTAAAAACCTCGAAAGAAGTTTTTTGTTCTCGAACTCTCGAAATTTCATAAGAAGATTTTTGTTCCTCGAAAGAAGATCATTGTTTTTTATGATCATTATTTTGCAAATTGTGAGTTTTTTTTTAAGTTTGAAATATTAGTATTAGACTTGTGTTATTTTAGATAATGTAGTTGTTTTTGAAGATAAAAAATCTAAACTTTTTGGTAATAACATATTGCTTTGAACTGTGGCAGCCATAAAAAATATTTAGTTCTAAGAAATATATTCTAAGTACTCGAACAGCTGGAACACTAATAAGAACATTTAATTGCTATGCTTCAATGATTGAAGACCTAAAAAATAATATAAGTTAGTATATTAATATAAATGTTAACCCCGTAGTTAAAGAAAACATGTGTATTATATATTTAAGAGATTTATTTGAACAGAGTTTTTGCAAACAGTATAAACAAATGAGTGGTAAAAGAAAAAAAAGTGGAAAAAAGAAAGAGTGGCGAAAGAAAGAATAGTTCTAAAAAAGAGGTGGAAGAAAGGTGATTGTCATAAAAAATAATTTCTAAAAAAAAATTAAAATTCAAAGTCATAAAATGAATTAAATTATAAAAAAATAATAAAAAATAATAAAAACTTGAAAGTAAAAAAAATAAAGTTGAAATTTTAGAAAAGATATATTATTATTTATTATAAGATTACTTTATTTGAATTTTATTTTTATTTATTTATTTTTTTTGTGGTTATTAAGGTGCTCCCAGAGATCTTTACGGTCTTATCACAGAGCACCGCGGAAGAGCATTTAACTAGGATGTTCACGCCTTCTTTCTTACCAATGTCGCTTAATGTCGCTTATTGGCTCATGGTTCCGAGCTAGGATTCAACCACTGCGCCACCGCTTCAATATAGTGTTAATATCTAAAACCTTGTATATAATATCTAAAACCTTAAAATATATACATATATATATGTATACATATATATATATATATATATATATATATATATATATATATATATATATATATATATATATATATATATATATATATATATATATATATATATACATATATATATACATATATATATATATATATACATATATATATATATATATATATATATATATATATATATATATATATATATATATATATATATATATATATATATATATATATATATATATATATATATGTATATATATATATATATATAAATATATATATATATATATATATATATATATATATATATATATATATATATATATATATATAGTATATATATATATATATATATATATATATATATATATATATATATATATATATATATATATATATATATATATACCGGTGGGTGGGGTACACCCTACCCCACTCCCCAAAGAAGGTGAAGTTATAATCGGTATATATATATGTATATATATAAATATATATATATATATATATATATATATATATATATATATATATATATATATATATATATATATATATATATATATATATATATATATATATATATATATATTCTTTATTAAATTTTATTTTGGTCATTAGTAAATTTAATTTGGATTTAATTAGTGAATTTATTTCGGAGATGCCATTTTTTTTGTCTATTAAGACAAAAAAAATTGACATATAATTTTTTAAGTGTCTTTTTATCAAAACAAAATGCTGTTTATTTTCAAAATGAATTGAAACTAATTGCAAACTGAATCGAATATCAACAGCGTGTTTTAAAACTTAAACTCTCTTCACCTTGCATATTCTTAGGCATGCTATTATCTTCAAGCTTTTAGACTTCATTGAATTAAACGCGCGCTGCTCATTAATAATGCAGCAAAATTGTGCACGCTTGACTTGCTCTTAAAATAAAGCCTAAGCTTGGCTCTTTAATTATGTTTAATTTTGAAACCTAAAATATTATATAGATCAAAAGATTACTTCTATTATAATACAGATAAAGAGGTATCTAGCTCTCCAAAGCTAGGCGGCAAAATCTAGGTCAGCTCGTTGCTTGCAAAATGATGGAAGAATTTGAGTTTGATCGGTTTGAAAAATCTGAATCTTGCGTAAAAAATGAAAAAACTATTAATAAAAAGAACTCCAGAAATTGCGGATTAGTTTCTGTAGTTGGACTTTTGACTTTGCTTGCATGTGCTGGGATTTTGTTTGTTTTGCACACCGACCAAAAAGAAGACAGTTTTGATGACTTAATAACAACCGGCGGAGCTGTTAGGAGGTCTTTAAGTAATAATTTTCCTAAATGCAATACCACTGAGTGTCAAAGAGTAAAAAAGTATGTGCAAGATTCTTTATCAGCAGAGAAAGTTAATCCTTGCGATAATTTTTATAAATATGCATGCGCTGGATGGATTAAGCGCAATCCTATTCCAGTTACAAGTTCAACGTATTCAACATTTACAAAACTTAATCAGAAAGTAGAAGGTATATTGCATAAAATTTTGACTTCTAAAGTAAAAAATGAAAGAGAAATGATGAAAAGAACCAAAGCATTTTTTCAATCTTGCATGGACCAAAGAGGGCCAAACGGAATCAATAAAAAAGGAAAAAAACCAATGATGGATTTAATAAAACAAGTTGGTGGTTGGGATATGGCTGGCGATAATTCGTGGAATAGCAGTTGGAACATAACAGCTACTTTATTAAATATACATAGGGATTTAACGTCCTCGGGTGGTCCACTTTTTTCTATCCATGTAAGCGACGATCCGAGACATGCAAATGATCACATATTGGAGGTAGTTATTAATGAAAAAAACATGCTGTGTCTGATATATTTCATTGATTTAATTGAAATTTAATTAATACAAAAACTTTCAAGGGAGTTTAATTGGAATTTTTAATAAAGTTTTAAATACAAAAACATAACTTAAAAAATAAATTAACTTTTATGAACCGTGCTTAAAATATTTTTCAGATTGATCAAGCAGGGCCTAGCCTTCCAAGAGAAATTTATCTCTCAGAAGATGCCGAAAAGTTAAAGGTAAAATACAAAACTTTTTATTTAACTAATAAAATCCAGCAAAAATTGTGTTCGCCCGAAACAGGTTCAACAACGCTGGTAGAGGGGGAGAGCAGTAACAACTTCTTAACGCATGCACTTTATGAAAAAAACTTTTCTTATTTATATACTTTTGCTTTTATCTTACCTTTTTCTTAGTTAGAAAATTTTTAATTGTTCCCGACCTCCTTCTACCCCCTCACTAAACATTAGTATACACACTCACTTTATAAACATTGTTAAGGGCTCTGCTTTATAGCTCCTTATAACATTTAAATAATTTCTAAAAAACTTTTTTATAACTTTTATACCTACCATAGACTTTAAAAGCTTATAAAGAGTATTTGATTGACGTGGCCACACTTCTTGGAGCTAAAGGAGATATAAAAAAGAAAGCGGAAGAGACAATAGCTTTTGAGAAAAAGCTTGCAGAGGTAAAATTTAATTATAAAAATTTTTTACTTTATTTAAATCTAATAGCTCAAACAAAAAAGTATTATAAAGCTTTATATATAGTTAGTAATTTAAGTTGAATGTCTTAATTTATTATTTTCAGATAAGTGTACCCGACGATGTTAAGCAAGAAACATGGTTTCACAAAATGACTATGCAAGAACTTGAAAATGAAGTCCCAAATGTAAGAGGGAAACTCTTGAATAAAGTTTTGTTTTGTTAAAAAAAAAAATTAATTTATAAATACCTTTGCTAGTTTAATTGGCACACATATGTTAACGAAGTGTTTAAAGGCCGAAGTTACATTGCGAAAAACGAAAGCATTATTGCACCGTCTGTGGCTTATTTAAAAAAAATGATGTCCGTAGTAGAATCTGTAGGACCAGAGTGAGTAAATTTGAACATTACCTAACTATGCTCTCTTTTCATTAAACATATTTCAATTTTCGTAAATAAAGTTTTCTTTCTATTATTAAACTTTAGTGTTCTTTCGAATTATGTTGTATGGAGTGTTATTCAAGATGAAGTCCCTTACCTATCAGAAAAGTTTTTAAAAGCAAGAATGCATTACAAAGAAAAGGTTTTAGGTTCAAAAGGACTACGAAAAAGGTGGAAGACGTGTGTATCGTATACTAATGAATACCTTGGTGAAATTATTGCTAGAACATATACCGAAAAACATTTTAAAGAAAGCACTAAATTAATTGTAAGTATTTAATATAGTTTTACTTTTTTTTTGTAAATGGGTATGAAGATGCTCCAATGTAAACTTGACAGTTTTGTCACAGAGCACCACTGAAGTGCATTTAACTTGGAACTTCACTACGACTTCAATTGCCAATGACGGAATTATGGCAAGAGCAAGCACCAAATCTCAGACCATGCTCTAACCACAGCGCTACATGCTGTCTTTTTGAGATTATTATTATACTGTTTTCAGAAAAATACTTTTGTTATATAGTTACAAATACTTTTAGTCGGTTTAGTTGGTTTAGAAAAATTTATTTAAGGGAAAAATATACTTTCCAAAAAATTCTTTAAGCTAAAAATCTGCTTTGTGAAATAGCTTTCTACCTTTTTTATCCTAGAAACAGTGCACTTGCTTCATGCTGCGCTCTTTCAACGAAATTAATTTTTTTTTTAAACACAGACATCAAATATAAGATGTGTATTCAAGATTAGGACATAATACAAAAATGTGCAATTTTTAGCTATTTAAGAACAAAAATGTGTTTAATTAGACATAAATTCTATTTGTTGAAACTGTTGCGAAGGTTGGCTTTTTATATAAAAAAAAATTGAACAAGTTCTAAACATTCTTACGTAAAGAACCATTAAAAGACGTTTAAAAAACGTTTAAAAGACATTTAGAACGTAATTTTCAAAAACAAATGCCCGCTGGGATGTTGTAAAATTTTTTGTTGTTGACTAAATATTTTCATGACAACTTAATTTAAGCTTGATTGATGTGAACAACAGTTTTGATGCAAATGCAGAAATATGATTTGAATGTAAGATCAAGAATCCTAATAGATTCATTATCAGTGTCATTGTGATAAATATAAATAGCAATCATTTATAGTTTCTGTAAATTAATATTAGATTCGAACTTTTAATAACATTGCTGTCGTCAATCCATTTTATTTTTGGAAAACTAATTCTACGAGCAATTTAAAACATGACGTAAACAGTTTACTCTGTTTTTATAACTATAGCTGTTATTTTTTGTTAATATTATCTGTTTCACTGATTTTCAGATTAGGTAATTTTAGATGAAGATTCTCAGTTTTACTTGGTTTATGAACCAAAGTAAATTTAGTTTCTTTATTAATGTTAAGCGAAAGCCTGTTACATTTGGGTGTTGTTGATTTTCCCTTTTTTTTTTTAAATTGTATAATGAGCAGTTTTTTATTTGTGGAAAACAGTATTTAAAATTTGAAAAAAATAATAATTAAAATTTTTTTTTAACTTGCTAACTTTGTCTTTGAAAAATTTATTGCCCTTTAATATTAATAAATAAATTCTTTTTCCAAATAGGTCAGCCTGGGTATTAAAAGAAGGGTAATTAAATAAGGACTTTAAAAGTAACGTTTGTTTTTTAAAAATTTTAAATTTTAAATATAGTAAAGAAAAACTAAGAGGAGCATATTCAAAAAAGATGGTTTTAAAAACAAACATCATTTTTAAAATCCATATTAATTACGCTTCTTTTGATACCCAGGTTGATCTAATTAGAAAAAGAAGTTTTTGGTAATATTAGTGGACAATTTACTTTTCCATGGCAAAATTACCTAGCTAAATTTTTTTTTTATTTAAAGTTGTTATTTTTTCCAAGTTTGAAATACTTCTTTCCATAAATAATAAACTAATCTTTTATATACAATGCCAATATTGATTACCATTTGTTGATAATGTTATCTTTAAAAATTAGGCTACTAATATGATTACAAACATACGAGAAGCATTTAAAGATAATGTAAAAACATTGCATTGGATGGACGAGGTGACAAAAGCAAGAGTTGCCGAAAAGGTTAGAAACGTTTTTAGAAAAATCTTTTTTTATTTCTGTACTATTAAAACAATAGTATAGATTGTCATGGTGATGTCTTACTGTTATTTGACCTCATCATGACTATCTAGGAAATAAAAAATTACAACTATATAAATCAAAGTTTCATTGATATATTTAATACTGCTTTAAACTCTTGTTGTATGTGGTAGTTATCGCAAAACATTAAATACTCTCGTATTAATGGTAATTAATGTTAAACTTAAGAAACAGTGACTTGTGATACTATTTTTCTCTTATGATATTTCAATTTGTTTCGTACGATCTCTGCATTATATGAGACCATTTAAAGCAATATTGAATAAAGAAATGAAACTTTTGTATCTTGTAACAACCTAAATATATTAAGTGTGTTTATTTTGTGTTGAAACATTTAGCTAATATTGTTTTAGGCAGATTCCATGAAAGATCAAGTTGGCTATCCGTCTTATATAAATAACGATACAAGATTTGATATTAAATACAAAGACGTAAAGTGCTTTAATCATTTCACTTGATACATTGATTTGAGTTTTCACGTATTTTAATAGAGTATTTTAAAGAGTCTACTCGCATTTTATTTTACATAGTTGAAAATAGTCAGCGATGATCTGTTTCACAATCGACTCTCTCTGATCAAGTTTGCTCATAATCGGATGTTAAACAAGTTGCGAAAGAAAGTTGATAAAAGCGAGTAAGTATAATAGACTTCTATTTTAAAATTTTTAAAATCCTATTCAGAACTTTATATACAACAATTACCTTTTATATTTAAGATGGCCAATGGATCCCCAAACCATTAACGCAATGTACAGCTTCAATCAAAACGGAATGAGTAAGGAACATGCTATAAAATTACCTTTATAATTTTTTTATTTTTAAAATACAGATTAACTTTTAAACAAAAATCTCAGCAAACTTAAAAAGCTTTAAAAAATTATCTTCTGAAGAGAAAGTTAAACCTGTTTTTACATGGCTATTAGTTGAAATCAGCTTATTTTTGTATTTTAAATCTTTTCAAACATTTTACAACCGACATTTTTTATAATCAATAAATTTTCTGTAAAAATTTATTGATTATAAAAAATGTCGGTTGTAAAATGTTGATTATAAAAAATGTCGGTTGTAAAATATTGATTATAAAAAATGTCTAAATTTTTATAAAACTGGCGTAGTATTTGAAACTTTGGGGGTATATATTAAGTCCACAAAAAGTAGTAGGATTTCTTTCGCTATAAAAGATGCAAAAAACAACCTTTCTTTGTTTAACAAACTTTAGTTAGAATCAAGCTAAAAAAACTTTTTTAAAAGATGTACTTTTATTAGTGAGGTACAATTTTATTTTTTAATAACATTTTAAAATCTTTCATTTAACAAATATTTTGTTCTTAATTATATATTATATAATTAAGAACAAAATATATGACGTATATTAATTAGATTTCGTTTGATTTTTTACTTAACTATTGCTAATTTCAAAAAGTAAACATTTTTAAATTTTTAAGTCGATTTTTGAATTTAGATTTTTGGATTATGGTTAACTTGATTAAGAGACATTTTTTTCTGATATCAAAGACATAGTGCAGATATACCTTTCTGTTTTGTTCTTGGGCATTTTTTTTTTTTTTTTTGTAGTTATTAAGTTGCTCCCAGAAGTCCTTACAGTCTTATCACAGAGCACCGCGGAAGAACATTTAACTAGGATTATCACGCCTCTTTTCCTACAATTGTCGCTTATTGAGCGGCAGCCGGCGTCGAACCTCGGATGCTAGTAATCATACGAGATTAAAATTTTGAGACTAAAGAAAACTATTCTGTACATAAATTAAAGAGTCAATAATAGATTGAATTCTTTTTGTTTAGAACGTAACTCTAAACAATAGTTTATTATAAAGACTTACATATTCAACACATAAATAAATAAAAACACGAAAATACAGTTATTTTCGAAAATGTTTCCAAAGGTGTTACTACCTAAAAATATGGGACAGTTTTTATGGAAGAAAATTGTAAGTTTAAGATTGACTACAAACCTAGAAGATTTGTAAGGGTACAGCATATCCTGTAGAGAGCCGATTTTATAGCAGACATTTTTGATATTCTAGTAATTGAAAAACATGACGTATTTAAAAAATTAATTAAAAATGATTTAAATCATCAGATGATTTACTCAAAGGTCAAATTTGATTGATTGATCACTTTTTGATGTTTTTATTTTTAATCTAACTTTTACTTGTTAGTTATTATTTAATCTATTTATTGATTTTTGTTTAATACTAAACTTAAAACTTTAATTACTCGATGATGTTTTTTTAATGAGGAGTTAATGTATTTAATATATTTTATCTTAAACTCAAAGAAATTTTGTTTAGTTATTCCTGCTGGGATACTTCAGCCGCCATTTTTTCACGGCGTAAACTTATCAATGTAGGTTTGATTTTTTTCAAACAAAAATGTATTTTTTGTAAAAATAGTTAAATATAAAATATTTCTTTATTTAGATATCTATGTGTAATTATAATAACTGTTTTTAACTTGATTATAATAAGAATTGATATTTAAAATTTAAAAATTATTTCACATAAACTTGAAAGTTTTAACATTTAATCAAACTTTTTAGGGCTATGTTATATGGTGCTATTGGTTCTATATTGGGTCATGAGCTTACGCACGGTTTTGACAACACAGGAAGAAAATTCAACAAAAAAGGAGAGCTATCCAAGCAATGGTGGACTAACGAATCGCTTGTTCATTTTAAAAAAAGAGCACAATGTATAGTTGATCAATATTCTAAATATAAAATTAGAGGAAAATACCCAGTACGTTTAAATGTTTGGTTTTTTTAATCACATCAGCTCTGTGTTTTCCCAGCGGACATTTGTTTTTTAGTTACGTTCTAAATGTCTTTTAAACGTCTTTTAAACGTTCTTTACGTAAGAATGTTTAGAAGACGTTTAAAAGACATTCAGAACGTAACTTTTAAAGACAAACACCCGCTCGGTTATTATAAAGTGTACTGTTAATTGATTAAAAGAAAAAAGAAAAGATTTTTTATTTTTTTACTTTTACTCAAAAAGTAACATTTTAAAATACTGTGTACAGCAATCTTGTTGTTTCAATTTATTTAGTTCTTATTTTTAATATTTAAAACATAATTCTATTGGTCTCGTTCTAGCTGAATGGCAAACTAACCTTGGGTGAAAATATAGCCGATAATGGTGGGTTTAAAACAGCACTTAAGGTACTAAACAATAATAAACTAAACAATGTATTTAGATAAAATCTATTATTTGATATTTAATTTAAAAAAAAAAACTTTTCCTAGGCTTATTATAATTGGGTAAAAACATCTGGAGGAGACAATTTGATTGAAGGATTGGATTTTAATAATGAACAGCTTTTTCATATTGCATTTGCTCAGGTTTTTAATTTAATTATAAAAATTTTAAATGGCATCTAGGATATTTTTTTTTTGTTTACAATCAAGTTTATCTAACTAATTTTAAAACAACTTTTTATTTTATCTAGGCTTATTGTAGCAACAGTCGACCAAGTGAACAATACTTATCAACACTTAATGATAGACACTCAGAAGAAGAGTTTAGGTACAAAACGCGTTATTTATAAATTTGTACACTTGATCTCTCTATTTTTTAATTATCTTTTTGAATATATATATATATATACATATATATATATATATATATATATATATATATATATATATATATATATATATATATATATATATATATATATATATATATATATATACATATATATATATATATATATATATATATATATATATATATATATATATATATATATATATATATATATATATATATATATATATATATATATATATATATATATATATATATATAGATAGATAGATAGATATGTATGTATTAGTGGCGTAACTAGGGCAAGCACAATCCCGCAAGGCGGAGATGGTCCAGGAGCTCAGAGGGCCCTGCGGAATTTGCAAATCGTACTAATATTATTCGAATTTTTCAATTTTTTTAAAGTATAAGTGGTACTAATACTTGTTTTAAAAGATACATTTATTTGATTTATTCCCGTATTCTTAAATGAAAAACATTTTCTTAAATTAATTAAATTATATCTTTTTATCTCAAATGTGTTGAAATGACTAACACTATCACAATAATTTACAATAGAAATAAAATGCAAGGAAAACAGACTGTTTAGAGTAGTCCCCCAGATGTACATGCTTGCTATTCGTTTATCTGAACCTAAACTGTATTATTTCAATAGCACTAATAAAAACATGCAAAGGTTTATTGCTGTGTTTTTAACTCAAATTTGAGTTGATCGTTAGTAACTCAAATCTTGCTCAACCTTGTCAAATAGAGATTAAAATTAAAATTTTAGGTTTTTATGAAATAAAAGATCTTTCGGCAGAATATTTAACCAATCAATTATTATTTTTACTTATAAAATAATTAAATAGGTTTACAAAATGCCTTGGTCAAGGATATGACGGAGCTAATGTGATAAATGACATTTATAACGGAGTTTAAAAAAATAAATAATATTCAGCCATCTGCACTATATGTTAATTGCGAGTTACAATTTAAATCTGACGCTGATTTAAATAAATGTTTCTGGTTCTAGAAAAGTATACGAGTTTTTAGATAATCTGAAATTCAAGTTAAAAGATTTTAGACCAAATTATTTAGATTAGAGGCTACTTCTATTTGCAGTGATTGACAAATAAAACCAATTTTTAAGTTTGAGGCAATCTAAATATAAAAGACATTTTGATGAGTTAGGCGGAAGTTATTTATATGAATACGCTGAATAAAGATTTCAAAATAATTTATTTTAAATAATGTCAATGTGTAAATAAGTGAAATATTTACTGATATTGAAAAAAATTTCAATTTTTTTTAGTTTTATGCAAGCTCAAAATTTAATAAAATTGTCGAAAAATGAAAAAAAAATTGTTGGAAGATGCTTTAATTGAATCAGCTAAATTATTACAAAAGAAAAATCTGGGCGGTTTGACAAAAAATTTTCTACCCAATTAATTAATGTAATCATTTTTTATTAAAAAAGATATCAAAGAAGCAACTACAATAAAAGATTTACCCAACATACTTCTCATTAATTATAATTTTATGTAGTGAGATCATTTTAATAAAAACACAGCAATATTGTTATTGATGATAATCTATCTGTGACAGTGGCGGATTAAGACTTCTTGGGGCCCGGGGCTATTTTTGGAGGCCTTTTTATGGGCCAGAGCTTAAAAATGACTTAATAAAAAAAAGGCCTCTAACATATTTGGGGGCCCCTAAATTTGCGGGGCCCGGGGCTATAGTCCCCCCTAGCCCTCCCCCCCTCCTTGATCCGGCACTGATCTGTGACAGTTGTTAGTGCAGAAAGATCCTTCAGAAAAAGTTTATAAAAACATATTTAAGAAATGTCTAAGGAACGTCTCAAACACTGCGCAATATTGGCAATAGAAAACAAAAAAGCAAAAAAATTAGAATTAAATAAAGTAATTTTTTTTTTTTGCAACATCTTTACTTCCATCAAGGCTGCAAGTAACCACTATTAGAATTGGAAGTTACTGGAAGAGAAAAGATAAAGTTTATAGAGCAAGATAACAAATTGACAGACGACTTAAAATATTGCAAATTACATGAACTAGGAAAACAAGATGAAGGAAGTGAGTTCCAAAGAACTGATGTTCAAGGAAAAAAACTGAACGAATAAGAATATTTAGTGCACTTAGGAACGGTCACAGTAAAAGGATAGCTGTCCAAGCAATGGTGGACTTTTGCGAAATTTACAAAAAAAAAAGAAAAAAAAACTTTGCGAAATTTACAAAAAAAAAAGAAAAGAAAAGAAAAGGCAAAAAAAAAATTCATATTTAAGGTAGTTAAATAAATAAAAGATTTCTAGGATAATCTTCAACTTTTTTTTTCTATTCTTGATAGCATTTTAAGAATTATTTCGTCTGAAGATAGTTGATAGAAGATAGTGTAGCTGAAGATAGTGTAGCTGAAGATAGTGTAGCTGAAGATAATGTAGCTGAAGATTGTGTAGCTGAAGATAGTGTAGCTGAAGATAGTGTAGCTGAAGATAGTGTAGCTGAAGGTAGTGTAGCTGTTAAATTCTGTTATAGTCATAAGTAAGGTAAAGTTTTTGACATTAAGTATGTTTCCCTCAAACATAATTTCAATCTTCTTTTTTTTTTATAATTATTTGGAGCAGAGATTCTACCATCTTTATCTATTTTTTAAAATAAATAATGTTTTATTAACAAGGTATAAAAAGCAAATATTACATGTTTTCTTTATAAATATAATAAAAAAAATTTCAGTGGAAAGGGTCCCTTTTTTTGTGGGGGGGGGGGGGCAAATATTTATAGTTATTTATTTATACGCCTCTTATATCTATGTACGTATGTATATTAGACCAGTTCAAAAAAATTCTTTTTTAATAATTAAGTGGCGAGATGCTTAAATGTTATTAATTAATCCTTCAATTTCTTAAATAAATCCTTAAATTTTCAAAGCGTTATTCCAATATTTAATAACAGCTCAATTAAGTTTACTTTTCAACGGGGTTCTAATATTAAAAAAAAAGTTTTTGAAAGTCAACCGAGAACTCAAAAGAAGCAAATAATATATAAATTTCAAAAATAATAATTGTTTTATGAAAATAAGTTAAAAAAAACTTTTTTTATTAAAAACTTTCTAGTTAAAAAACCATAGTTTTTATGCAATTAAATCTAAAATAATAATTGTAGCATAAAACGATTTTTTTTTTTTGAAATTTTTATATGATTTTGCTGCTTTTAAGGTCCAACATGACATACTTTTAAAACATGACTTTTAAAAAACTTTTTTTTAATATTAGGGACCTGGTAAAAAGTAAAGTTAACTGAGCTTAGCTTAACTAAAGCTGTCCTTAAAACACATTAAGATAACTAATTTTCATGACTACAAACCATATCAAATCAAAAAGTAGCCCGAATAAAGTACAAAAATTATTTTTTTATATACAATTTTGAAATGGTTTAATGTATATATTATAATTTTGAAATGTTTTAATGTATATATACAATTTTGAAATGGTTTAATGTATATATTTATGTATACATTTATGTATGTATGTATGTATGTATGTATGTATGTATGTATGTATGTATGTATGTATGTATGTATGTATGTATGTATGTATGTATGTATGTATGTATGTATTTTTGCATTTATTTATTTATGTATGTATGTATTCCCATTAGAGTTATTGGAACACTTTCAAACTCGAAAGAATTTTCCAAAGCTTTCAACTGCCCTATTGGTAGTCGCATGAATCCGAAGAAAAAATGTTCAGTATGGACTGTTAGTGATGAGTAGCAGCAACTTTCGATCGCTGTGCACATTGGTTCTGTTTTGGTGAATTATGAACTTTTGGTTCTCTAAAGCAAGTTTCCCAAAAAGAATCAAATTCTTTTATGAATTACATATGATGTAATTCATAAAAATTATGAGAGACAAAAAAGATACGACACTCTTTCTTGCTGTAATTATGCTGATGGTAACAATATCGTGTGAATCGTGTGTTCCGAAAAACATTAAATACGAAAATATAAAAATGTTTTGTTTGTTCAATTTCAACATGAGTTGAAAAGTAAAATATTTTTAAATATCAGACGTAGTAAAACTGTTGATTATATATACATATCAGACATAGAAAAACAATTCTTTATATATATATACATATATATATATATACATATATATATATATATATATATATATATATATATATATATATATATATATATATATATATATATATATATATATATATATATATATATATATATATTAAAGCGTTTAATATCATTCACAAAGCTTTTTGTCTAAATCCAAGAAACTAAATCCTAGTTAAGTATCACTAGACTCAACACCCGTATTTACGTTAAGTATCACTAGTCTCACCACCCGTATTTACGTTAAGTATCACTAGACTCAACACCCGTATTTAGGTTAAGTGTCACTAGACTCAACACCCGTGTTTAAGTTAAGTATTACTAGACTCAACACCCGTATTTAGGTTAAGTATCACTTGACTCAACCAGAAACTACATCCGTATTTATTCTTGGTTCTGGGTTGTTTACTGGTTCATATCTGCTACTAAAACCTTCACAAATCTTTAGTTTTTCTTATTTTAAATTAAAAATATTTACAGTAACGTTAACATTTTTTAACTGAGTTTTGACCAATGTATATATACTAATTATATAATACTGTCATGCATGGTTTAATTTGTTTTATACGTTGGTTACTTAGGGGAAAGTCGGGTAGCCCCGGACGGCGGGTAACTCCGGACACTTGATGTACAGCTTAAACTAAAAAAGCTATGTGACTTTTAATACTAGAACAACATTATTTGACTGAAAATATGGCATATGCAAAATATCTATCAAAAAAAAAAATTCGTTAAAAAGTTTAATTCGCTGGTTTTAAAACTAGTATTGCGGTATGATTGGGTGGTATCGGGCACATGTTTAGAGGGTGGCACCGGACAACTTAATTCGTTTACATATTAATAATAAACAACTTTTTTTATATAAATATTAATGCATTTAATATAATACACAAACCTATAACAGTAATTCATTTAATTCCAATAAAAAAAACATTAGATTTGAAAAAAGTGTTTTTAAAGTTTTTATTTCATTATAAAAAAGCTTACGTTTATATTTTTAAATGATGATAATTTCATTCTCATTCCTTATATATCAGAAGCAATTTTTAAATGCGATTTTTCTTGAAAATAAGTCGAGAACAGTCCAATGCTAAATCATTATATATTACATTTGTGTCACACTGGTAAAAAAGAGGTAAAATCATAGTTAAACTATGTGTCCGGGGCTACCCTCCAATTTTGAAACATGCCGTTTTTCTAACATTTTTTATTTTATGTTTTGTATATTATTAAGATACACAATAATTATTTTTTTATTTCTGAATCGATGGATGAATGTTTGAACTTTTCTTTTTGTTAGCACATGTGCACAATCTATATTTTCCTTAAGTATCCGGGGCTAACCGACTTTCCCCTATAACTCTGTTCTCTCAGTTCTTTTTTCCCTATTTTTACCTCAGTTGTTTTTATCCTAGGTTGATTTGATATTAGTTTTTCTTTTTCTTACAAAAACATCTCATGAGTCACAAAAGATGTTCCTTACAGAAACACCTCATGAGTGACTTGACATTAAAGTCTAATCGAGTATTTTGATTTCATTCATGTACCAAAGTACACAATTCAAAGAAGTTGATAAAAACAATTTAGAATTATTCAAAAATCAATAATTTTTTTATAATAAAAAAATAAACAACGTCGTTGATTTTTAATTTTAATAAAATTATTATAAATTTCTATTAAAACCAAACCAATGTATTATTTAAATTATTATTTTTAAGTGTTTTTTTATAGTTCTTTTTTATAGTTAAATATCAATAGATTTTATTTTTTTCATATTTTCTTCAAGAACCGAGTTCCACAAGCGCAGCGCCGTGCTGTAACTTTTGGGGGCCCTGTGCAGAAACTAACAAAAAAAATTTTTTCTTTCAATTCGTAGTAATTTATGGTATTGGAGAGGTTTTTCTAATGTATTTAATAGGGGGCCCAGTGCGATTGCACTTGTTGCACTTGCGATAGTACGGCGCTGCACAAGCGTGGTACCCGACATGCAATTGAGAAGTCAGATTTTTTGAGTGATGTTATTGGAATGTAGTAATTACTTATTGAGTGTCTTATTTCATATTTATTATAGACAACGCGGTCTAAGACGCATTCTAAAACTATAAGCATTATGCATAAAACAAAACGCCTACTAAGCAAAAAACGTATAATAGATTTGTATTACTCTTTTATCCATAGCTATATATGCTATTGTAATATTGCTTGGACAAGTACTTGCCCTTCAGGATTGAAAAATATGTATATTAAACAGAAACAAGTCAGTAGAACTGAATGTAATGTGCATAATTATACCCATTCCTAGCTGTTACTCCGGGAAATTAAAGCTTTAATGCCTTTAATGTTATATATATATATATATATATATATATATATATATATATATATATATATATATATATATATATATATATATATATATATATATAAAGTATAATTAAATAGAAAAATACAACTTTATAATGGAACTAAAAGTTTCATGCCTATCGGCAATCTTCAGCTATATATATTATACAAATCAAGAAAAAAACCATCAAAAAAAAATACAAAATACAAAAACAGCAGTAGAATGAGTTCCAACGTCAAAACAAAACGAATAAAAAAGAATCATAATAGTAAAACTGCTAATCGCCAGTGTCAAATTCGGCAAGAAGAAATTTGTTTTTATGCCGGCACTAAGATAATATTTCACTCTTTTTATTTAACAAATTTGGGTGTTTAAAAAATAAAATTTCGTACTTTTCGTTTATGCATAAGTTACATCGTTTTGTTACAGGGTTATAGGCATCGCACTGTTTAATTATTTTCCACCTTACAACCGATTTAATTATTTTCCACCTAACAAATAAAATTGTTAATTATCTGGACATTAAACCTCAACAACCACACCTACCAACCTTACTCTAAACCCGGAAACCCTTTAAATTACATTCTTGCTGAATCAAACCACCCATCCAGCATTTTAAAGCAACTCCCGCATTCTATTGAATTAAGACTATCAGCAAATTCGTCAAGCATGGAAATCTTTCAAAAATCCACTCCTATGTATAATGAAGCATTAAAAAAGTATATATATATATATATACATATATATATATATATATATATATATATATATATATATATATATATATATATATATATATATATATATATATATAAGAGAGAGAGAGAGAGAGAGAGAGAGAGAGAGAGAGAGAGAGAGAAGCTCTTGGATAGTAACAGGTATTATCTTTTTCCAGATATTTCCGGAATTCCGGATATTTTTTTCACCTTTTAGCTTTTCCGGACTCATCACTTTTCACTCATCACACATAGAAAAAATAATAATAATAATAAAAATAACTTAGGTAAAAGCAAAATTAAAAGGAAAATAAGGGAAATATATTCCAGATTTTTTCCGGATATATTATTCAAAAATTTTTCCGGATTTTAAAAATATGACCTGAATAATCTATATAATAATGACTAAAAAGTTAAATTTTCCTTTTGAAACATTTTTTTTACTTTATAAGTTCCCATTTAGTTTAACAATAAATGATATAAGCTGAACATATATAATTTTTTTTAGCTTGTATGTAAATTCAATTGAATAAAATAAAACAATTAACAATATCAACTTTATAATAGACACGTGCTATGGGGTATTTTATAACAAGCACGTTGTAAAATCTCTATGCTGCAGCCAAGGTAGCAGCATGGATTTTCGTCTTCCACCCTTTAATAAATATCTTAAGAAAAGATGATCTTAAAAAGATAAATTTTTAGTTAAATGTATCAAGTGCTATTTAAAAAAAAAAAACAATTTTAATATTTCGAACTAGTTTTTGCTTTCCAAGCCACGTTTTTAAATTATATAAATATACAGTATATGTTTGTATAGTATCACTGTATAGTATGTACACAGTCCTGTATTACAGGACTGTAGCAACAAAATATGGACTGGGTGGGCAATTAAAGATTTTATATGCTCTAACTCAAAGCCCCTGTTACATGTAACTTACATCTAACCAACAGTGAAAGTTGCAGGTAACTTTCACTGTTGAAATAGTACCTTGCATAATTAGGAGAATTTGCACACATTTTTTTACAAAAATATTCTTGTTTTTTTTTGTGTATCACTTATATTTAATATTACTTAAGACTTATTTTTAGATGTTTTTAAAATAAAAACTTTTTTTGGTTTTTAGAGAATATTTAAATATTATAATTAAAAACTTGAATAACATTTTTTGTATGTTTTCTACTAAAGATTTATTTTAGCCTAAGAAAAGTTCACTTTTAAAGTTTTTTTGCTTTAGCCTAAGAAAAAATTCAAAAAAAAGAAAAAATCTTTAAAAACTAAGAAAAGTTCTTTAACCTTTTTTTTTAACCTAACTCAACCCTTTAGTCTTCTTCTTTAACTTGAGAAAAGTTCATTTTAGCCTAGAAAAGTTCATTTTAAAATTTCATTTTAAAATATTTTTTGAATAATTAGTTAACAACTTCTTAAACAGACAGTACAAGGAACACAGTGGCATAACTCATTTTGGAGTTAAATTATGGTTTAAACACTATACGATGAACAAAACCTGCACTTTGGTGCGAAAAAGAAGATCGCGATTTATTAAAAAGTGTCACAATTAAATTACTCGGTTTTAACATTTTGATCCGTTTGCAAAATTAGAAGGAAATAGAGTTATGAGAAAATGTGAAATCCATAAGAATTAAACCCATAAGCTAAAATTTAAAAAAATGAAACCAAGTGTTAAATAGATACAAACTCTTCGAATTTTTCTTATTGTAGCGTGTTAAAATTAAATTTAAAAAATTACTCAGCAATCATTATTTAAAAAATCACTGGCCGTATAAACAAAATCATCGTCTGTTGGCATCGCAGTGTTTAGATGCGGTGACAAAAACAGCACGAAAACTAGTTAACGGATCTGGCTAACGGAGGATTTTTAACTGAAAAAATAAACGGAGCCCAAACGGTAGGAATAGAATACCATTTACTTTCCTTTGTTTTATAACCGTCCGTTGAGTTTTTTTCTTTACGGACGCTCAAATTCTCCGTTAGTTTAACGGAGAGATGTGAATACGGCTGCAGATAAATTCATTAATCTCTTTAAAGTAACTATTACTTTTACAAATGCTTTATAAATATATTTTTCTCTCTTTGGTATTACACGTTCTTTTTTTTTATTATAAGAAACTTGTTTATCAGCAACTAGTACAAGAAGCCGTAAAATCTTAAGAAACTTACTTACTAAGTTACTGAGTTACTTTTTAATAAAAAACTTAATTTATTAAGAGTTCGAGGAATATAGCCCAATTTTTCACTTAAATATCACTTCAACGTAACAAGAAGTTAAAAAGCATTATTATATCTAAGGCCGGCGCTAAGGAGTGTGTTGTGTGTAGCTCCACTCTTTTGATATTTTGAAATATCAAATTTCCATAAAGTTATTATTTTATATAATGAGATTTTTTTTAAAGAATTCAAACAATTACGCTCATTAAAATATTTATAGTTTTTAAATAATGCATTTTTTCATATGGTTTATAAAAAAAACAATAAGAATTTTTTTTTTTTTTAGAATTTAACTTTTATTCAATTATTTTGTGCAATATGTCATGTAGTTCTTATTGTAGAGTATGATAAGTTTCTTTAAAACAATACTTCTAAACAATATCAATTATTGGTAAAGGGGTCGTCCATAAAGTACGTAAGTTTTTTTTTATCAACTCCCCCCCCCCCCCATCCTGCATTTTGCTTTTTCGAGTATTCTTCGCCTCCCTAAAAGTTCCTACTTTTAACCTACCTACTCAACATACAATGATTTTTTTTAATTTAGTGTCTCCTTACTTTCATAATTGCCCCTCTCCCCATTCGAGCGTACTTTATGTACGTTCCTTCATGTACGTACTTTATGGACGATTCTCAACGAAAAAATACTTTATCTGTGTGTTCAATCACATGATTTGTTTTTAAAGTTTTAATTAGAAACATTTTAAAAATAGATTTAAACATGTGAGTTCCAAATAAAATTAGGAAAACATTTTTAACGCTTTTTTTTATATTCTTGAAATTATTTATGTTTAGACTATCTTTTATATTATCTCTCTTATCATTAACATTTGTCATTTACAATTTTTTTTATAGATTTTTATAAAAATAGCTTCTAACTCAAACGATCCTGAAAGGTTTCTAGATAAGTATTTTTCAATTGATAAATTTAAAACTGGTTAAATGTAAGATTACAGAAAAGTTAAATGATGAAGTGGTTTTATGCGCAAGGCAAATAAAAAATTCAAAAGTTTACAATATGAAACGGCATTTGGAATAAACCACATCTATCAGAATATAAAATTGTTGAATCTGAAATGAGCCTTATGACGCAAAGAAAATCTTTAAAATCATTTTATCACGTTCACAAGATTTCAATACTAAAAAAACTAAACTGGTTACTTTAGATTCTTTTGTTATCACTTATAGTTGAGTTAGTTAAAACTTTTAAAATTGGAATTATTAAAATGGTAGTGAATAACGGAGTTTTGCTCAAAACATTTGCGGACGAAGGATGAAATTTCAGTTAATTACAGGCCAATTAGGTAAAACTCTTGGATTCAATACTGGACACAGTTCTGTACGCAACTTGATTAATGAATTTGCTGAAAAAAAAAGAAAGCTGAAATAAACTAAGTATTGTTAAAGAAATTTGTTAATGTGAAAATAGATGCAGCCACTCAACACCAAAATAACTATTTTTAAATAAATATTCAATATTGTTATCCGAAAAAAAGTTTAAAAACTTTGGTACTGATAGATTGAAAACTTCGGCACAAGGATTGCACAACCCTGTTGCCATTAAAAAAATGGTGAAAGATACTCTTTATAGGTTTGTCATCAGCAATGGTCAATGATAATAGTATAAGCAATCACAATTGTAAACAAATATTCAGGTGATGAAAATTTTTGAGATGAAGTATTGCATGATTAAGAACAAGTGGAAATTTTACTATAGGATACAAATAAAGAAGAAAGTAAAGGAACTCAGGGAGAAAATCTAGCATTTATCAACCCAGAATGGTGTCAACCATTGTCTACTGGCATTAAGCTGAAGCGCTGTGTTACTCACACTTTGCAGCTAGCAATTCGTATGATTTAAAAAAAGTATACATTGCCCAACCTTTGGCAAAAGTTTGTTTTGTTGTAAAGAATCTAAGAAACTCACACACAATATTTTTAGCAAAAGAGCAATACAAGCAATAAAAACAATACAATTATTTCAATTTTGGATAATGAGACACGCTGGGATTCTTCATTTCGAATAGTTGAAATTACCTTTGCGTCCACTGTCTTAGCAATTTGCTGCAGTTGATCAGATAGTCATCTAGACCAAGTCATCTTTGGGATCTTTTAAAAAAGCCACATGATGTTACAATTAATCGATATTACTCAGGAAAGTTCCTAAAGGAATGACTGAAATTGAAATCTGACCTTGAGAAGAATCAAGGATTATTTATTTCAAAATCTATGCAGAAAAGAGATGCTAAGAATATAATAGAAAGTCAAGAAATAAGAAATACTGCTGTGCTATCTACAGAACTTCTTTCAGTTTTAAATGAATCTAATTCTGATGGAGAAGAGAATGAGTTTGAAAAGGAGCTTGATAAAAAATAAAAATAGAAAAATTTGACACAAATTAATTTTGGTCACACTTCTTTTTTTAATTTTTTTGATAAAAATATTTTTATACAAACTTTTTGGACGATTGTAGGATAACGGAAGAAATGGGACGTTCCAAAGTAAATTCAGCTTTTGAGGGAACTAAAGAATACCGAAAAAGAATACAAGAAGCATGCGGAGTAGTCACTTATATACCTATCTCATAAGCAAGTATAGAGAGGCTATTTTCTGCTATTAAGTTTGTATCGAGCGATCTGGGTTCTTCACTCAAACCTGGTGTTATAGACTTTATTTTTATGGATGAATCAAGATTTTATTAACAAAATAATAATAGTACTTAAGTTACTGTCATAAAACATAAAAAAAAAATGGAGCCGGAGCTAATTTTTAGACCTCGGCTCCATAATCCTAATAAACCCATAAACAATAATCCTGCCTATTACACCGGCCTTATTATAATCATAACTGAAATTTATACAATAGTGCTCAAAAGTTTACCACGCAGCAGAATTAAATTTACTTTTTTCCATATATGTTATTTTTTCAGTAAGTAAAGCTTTAAAAGAAAGTTTTTTTCTTCTATTTATCAATTAACTAGACATAACCAGATAAAAAAAAAAACAGAAAATTAAAAAAAGTTTGTTTAAACACATTTTTTTATATACACATTCAGGCGGTATTTTAATCTTTAAACTGCTCATAAGTTTAGCTTGCTAGCTCATCTTGAAGGTTTTAAGGAGAGCTTTTATAAATTTATTGCGGTAAAATTGCATCATAGTAAATTAAACTCTCCTTTTTAATGAAATATTACTAAAACATATTTAAAGTAGTATGTAGTATTTTAAAAGTTTGTTTTAAATTAAATCATCTTTTTTGCTTAATTCTAAATGATAATAATGATAGAAAATAGAAATTTCTCATGGGAAGAAAAATGTCAAGAAATCAAACAGCATATTATTGGCCTTAATATGGGAGGTCAATGTAACATTAAGTTAGATTGACCTTTTAACATCAGTTTCATTAAACTTATTGCTAAGTTTAATGAAACTGATAATACTGCTGACAATAAGCGTTTTGTACGACCAAGAAAGACAAATATCACTGATGATAATTCTATTTATAGAATTGCCAGAAAAGTCCTAGTACTCAGCAAAACAGATTGCACAAGAAATAAACTTGGCACTTAAAAATCAAATATTATAGCAAGTAATAGAAGACTAATAGACTGTAAGCTGTGGTGCTATGTTTTTGCCAGAAAACCATTATTAAAACCAACAGACCATTTAAAACGAATTAAATTTTGCAAAGCGATTTTTAAGATGAGTAATTATGAATTAGGAAAAACTCATTTTAGTGATGAATCTCACTACACCATCCTAAATTGTAAAAACAAAGTACTTGTCCGTAGGCACTGCAATGAAAAGTTTAATAGTCGCTGTATTGTACCTATACTACAAAGTGGAGATAGTGCAGTTGGTATTTAAGGCTGCATCACATATGGTGACCCAGGTCTACACATATTACACAGTGGTCGAATGGACCAACATATCGACATCTTTGAAACTATTTAATGCCTAACAAGGACATTTTTTTTGGTAACGAGCCAGAGTGGATGTTTCAACGAGACAACGCTTCATCCCATAAAGCAAAATCTGTAACAGAATGGTTTGAGCAAAACAATATCAAGGTACTTCAGGGGCCAGCGAGATCACCTGATCTGAATCCAATTAAAAATGTTTGGGGTGTGTTGGACCGAAAACTTTTCGAAAAACTAGTAACTTCAGCTGAAAATCTAAGAGAAAATTTTAAAAAGTTGTTTAATGAAATTTTTGATTCTATTAGAAGAAGATGTTCATTATGCATAAAAAATAGAGCTGGTCACATTCTTTATTAAGATTCGACCTAAAAACAACTTCAAACCCAAGTGTCCTAAACTTATAAGCAGCTTTTTTTTTCTTGTTTTATATATGATTAACTTCTTCCAAAAAAGTTTAATATATATTTTTCATTGTTTTAATATTATTTTTATTTTAATATGTGCTTAATATCCTAAAAAAAATTTTTGTTTGAAATAACTAAAATCTTTTTTTCTGTTTTTTACCTTCTAAAGAAAAATAATTTTATTGACTTTGCTGCGTGCTTAACTTTTGAGCACTACATCTAGAACAAAAAACAACAGTATAAATGAGTATTATATATTTACGCGCAATCAAATGGAATTCCATTCGGTTAATAATAATCAAATACGTATATTATATTAACAAAATTTAAAAACTCTTAAGAAAATTTCAATATTACGTGGAGGAAATAGAACTTTTAAAATTAAATTTTTTTTAGTACTAGCCCATTTGCTTGGTTAAACCAAGCAAATGTTTGGTATTCCTTGTTTTCTATATGAAGAATAGAAAATCTTTGATATAAAAGTGACTCCAAAATCATTCAAATCGCCGGATCAACCTTTTTTACTCATAAAATAATCTGAATTTTATAGAGATTTAAAAAAAAAAATCGGTTTTTACAAACTCAATTACTCAAATTTATATATAAATAAACATTTTTAAACAAAAATTGATGCGGCCATTTTTTATGACATTTTGCAGCAATGTTATTTTATTCAAGTTCAATTTTTAATTAATATTACTTTTCTGAATAAAAAAATCCAAAGTTCTATTTATACCGACATAATTTCTAACGCTTTAATTTATTAATGGGTTATTTTAGTTGTTGGAATAATATCTTTTGATTACCTTTAAGACTTTTGCAGAATTTTTGAATTCTCTAGTTGGATCGAACATTAAAACAAAAATTTTTATAAGATTTTTTAATGAATAATTAGTAACTGACATTTAAATGGTTTGATTATTTGAGCCTTTGTCTCGTAAACCAAATATGATATTTGGTTAGCAAGCTACATTTTCATTAACAGAATATTTTAATATATTAAATTTATTATATAATATAATGTATAATTTATTTTATTATATATTTAATATATATTTAGATAAACTTTATATATTTTCAACCATTTTGTTTGAGATCATTTATTTATCTTATGTTATTATGGTTTTAACAATTTCAGATCAGGTCTTTTTTAAATAAAGTTTGTAATCATGTATGTACTAGGATATCTAGTTTTGAACCTAGCTTGACAAGAACTAGTTAGTGTGTACCATGTTATACAAGAACTAGTTAGTGTACAACATGTACTGAGAAAAACTGTTGGTGTACTACAAAAGTCTTGTAATACATTTTTTTGCCAATTTGTAAAAAATTATTTATGTTGTTTTGTCATTAAAAAAAAAATACTTTATTTAGAAGCATTTAATTTTAGTATAAGATAAAACTTTGCTTTGCCTTACTTGTTTTTCTCTATTTTTTTAACATTTCAATTTTAAAAAATTTATTTTTCTTTCAAAACTACCATATAAAGTACAGTTTCCAGAGCCAAATTATGTATAAATTATATACTCATCTTTTCATTTCTCATTCAAAAAATGTATAGCTTGAATATGTTTTAAATATAAGTAAACCTCTCTAAAGATGTCAGGTGCAGTATTAGTTGTATCAGGTTTACTAGTAAAGGAACTTTGATTGTCAACAGACAGCTATGATTCAACAAAAAAAGGTGTTTGTTGTTACTCATTTAAAAATTTGTGCATTACCGTGATTTTAAGTTGCTTTCATGATTTTTAGTTTAGTTGCTTTCTTTGTAACACAATTTAACACATTTTTTCTGTTTCCAGTTCATCTGTCAATAAATTCAAATTTTCATATGAGTTTAAAAAAAATCTTAAATTCGTAATTGGTGGCCAACTTAATAAAATAAAATGTTGTTATTGTTAATAAAGTAATGGTTTAATTCAATTTATCCTAATTTTAATTTTAAGTTTAATGAAAAAAGTAATCTTTTAATTAACTGTAAAATTTATCAAGAGTACTGGTTTTTCTCTAAACTAAGCAAACATTTCTTTATTTCAAGTCAAATAGTTTATTAAATAATTCAAATCTTTTCTTTCAAATCATGGTAAGATTATCACTAGTTAAAAATGGTGAAAGTCATTACAGTTTAATTTGTAGTTGACACCCAAAAGTAGTGATACTCAGTGCCGGATCAAAAGGGGCTAGGGGGGACTATAGCCCCGGGCCCCACAAATTTAGGGGCCCCTAAAAATTTTAGAGGACCTTTTCTTTTTTTTTTTAATTTCAGGCTCTGGCCCATAAAATAGCCTAAAAAAAACAAAAATAGCCCCGGGCCCCAAGAAGTCTTAATCCGCCACTGGTGATACTGGAACAGTTTATCTTACAATTTATGTAAGATAAGCATTTATGTAAGAAAGAAAAAATTTTAAAATGTTTTTAAAAATAATAATTTCATAGTAGTTAGTTAAAGATTGGTGCTAAGAAAAATCTTTTTTTTTTTTTTTTTGAATCAATTTACTTTTTTTTTTTTTTTTTTATTTATACAAAATGTTTTTATCATTTCTAACAAGATATTGTAATGTTTTTCTACATATATTTTATAAATATGTTTTATGCCATGAATCTAGTTGAAATCAAAAATGAATTTTTATGCTTTTATGGTTTTACTGTATACTTATAATAATATGAAAATATTTATAATAGTATTATAGTTTCAAATCCAAAATATGGAAGACAGTAACACAACACAAACTAGAAGTACAAGTAACACAAATAGTAATCAGAATGAGCAACATCAAAGTATTCAGGTATTTTTTACTGTTTACAACATCTCTTATTCTGAAAATATTTGAAAAAAAAGTTTGTTATATTTTTGTAAATATACATTTTTCATACTATTTTTTATTTTTATTCAAAACTTCAACTAGTTTACAATTTTTTATGCTTTTAAATTGTGACACCATAAATTTTTTTAAAACCAAGTTTTAAAAAACTTTATGGTGACTTTCCTATAAATTTCAAATAAAGCTAAACATGTTTTTTATAGAGTGCAAAAAACAAATAAAATTAGGATTTTTGTAGCACAATCTTGAATATATAATAAAGACGCTGAGCACCTTATTATTAGTAAATGACCGGGTCCCGGGCCCCGGCTAAAAACAGAGGTTTTTGCAAACTCGGCCCCGGCTAAACAAACACAATTTGCAGGGGTTACTAGCCGGGGCTGAATTTTTGTTGTTGTTTTTGTTGCTTTTTTTTTAAATTTTGTCAAGTTAAAATTTTTTGTGAAAGTTTAAGGAAATATAAGAAAAACCCACAAAAATAATATATACAAATATAATATAATTCATAAATATTTACAATGACAAATAAGAAATAAGACACTTTATAATAATTTAAGTTTCTTCCTCTGATTCTGATGATTCTGTGTCCCAGACATCATAGTATTTTGAATTAGGTGGTGTTAAGTCTTCAGGGGCATCATATAAATATGTTGAATAAGAAAGAGCCCTTAAATTGTATTTAAAAAAAAGAAGTATTTCAACATTCTGTGTTGTAAGTCTGATGCAATCTTTTTGTATTAATTTTGAAACTTTGAACTCCCTCTCACTTGTTGTTGAGCTTGAGGGTGAACATAAATATACTTTTGCCAAGTTTGCTAGCGTTGGCAACTCGCTTTTCATGAGACTCCAATATAATAATAGATCTTCTGAAATATCTATTCGCTTTTTCTTATTATTCTTTACATTTAAATACTTGAATAGCTCAACTATGTAATTCTAATGATTAAAATTACAATTAAAAAGTTACTTACATTTTAAATGTAAATGCAATTTTTCAATAAATTTATCTTATGAAATTTATTTTAGGATATTTTAAACACCTTGATTGTTAGCAATTTTTAAATATTTCTTCAAATTATTAACTTTGTTTAAAAACTTCAAATAATCAATTTGTTACATGATGGCCACTGACTTTTCTAGAATATCCAGGTTGCTGGCTTGTTTGTTCTTTCATCCGGAAAGAACAAAGTAGATCAGATGGGTATATGGTGTCTTTAAAAGATAGGAAAAAAGCAATGACCTTAGAGACAGTATGAGAGTAGTAATTATATTTATAGTGTGTATCAGAGAAGATGATAATGATGCCAATGATTAAGATGATGATGATGATGATCATTGTCATCATCATCATCAGAATCATCTTAACCATCATCATCAACTGTATGCTTGATGATGATGATGATGATGATGATGATGATGATGATGATGATGATGATGATGATGATGATGATGATGATGATGATGATAATGATGATGATGATGATGACAACGATGAGATGATATATACCTTTATATAAAATATATCATGAATTTTAAATAACTATAATATATTTATAAGGAATATCAATATTAATGCAGCCCCGGTCACAGCTATGTTTTATCAAACCGGGCCAATATAATAAAATTTGACTACTTTTTCATTTTGCGCTGTGGAATTGCCCATATACTTTCACCAAATATTGGATTTTTAGTCTGTGGTTTACTTAACTTAAATCTACCCTTCAATTCAGAACATATCAGAGTCTAAATAAGAATCAATAACAATCTTGCATTTTTTGACATGCAAATTTACTTTGTGCTGTTTTTAGTTTTTTTTATTTAGATAAGTTGGAACTGCTTCTCATGTTTTAGAAAAACAGTTGTAATCTCTAATTGAAAACATAATGAGTTAGAATGAAAGCTGAGGGTCCTATTTTTAGAATTTAAATATGACTAAGAATCAAAATTTTTCTATTTGCTTCAAAAAAAAAATTATATTTCTTTTTTTAGCATATTTTTTTTAAATTATCATAATGAGGCATATTGAAGTCAATCTCCAAGTCCAAGTTCCTAAAACTAAGTTAATCGCCTCTTATTTTAAAGTCTGTCATTAAAATGGAAATGAAATTGTCAGTAATCTTATCTGCCTTAATTAATCCTTTAACAAAAGAAAAGTTACACTTCTCAACCATTTTTCCATTCAATGCATTGTTTTGAAGTTTCCCTCTCATATTTTCCTAATACATATACAAAAAATAAAATAATATCAATTACTTGATAAACGTTGACTTATCAACTTCAACAAATTTAACAATCTGATATTAGCCTGATAATTCAGAGAAAAGTTCAGCGTAACTTTGTTTGACTCGTTGTTGTAATATATATTTTGTTTGATTTGTCATTGTTGTAAATATTTTCAAATGTAACATATTTAAGGTTATATCATCGCTATAAAATTTCAACACGAAATTACACCTAAAACTAAAAAGATTTATTGTAAAATATGGCATTTTTGAAAACATATTTGATAACATAGCTAAAGATACATAAAATAATTTTTTCATTTTCACTTGCATAAAAGGTTAAAATAGCAATAACTTACGTCATCCATCCAAAATATTAAGTTAAAAGTAGTAAGTTTAAAAATATAAATTCATTTTTACAGCCTTTTTGTGAAAAAACTCCAGGATGACATAGGAGTCAAATAGACTGGGCATTCATGGCTAAGTGTTCCAAATTTCAGCCATCTAGGACAGAGATTAGTTATCAAATCTTAGTTAGCTAATGACTGGTTTTACCTAAAACAAGCAAAAAACAGAAATACGCTTTTAAATTAATAAAAGTATCTTAACAATATTTTTTTATATTAATGTAAATATTTAACAATAAAAGATCTTTTCTTTTTTTCTTGATTTGAAGATGAAAGTGTTATTAGCAAAAAACTACTATTATTTTTTTTTTTTTTTTTGAATAATCTTTTTTCTTTTTCCTATATATATAATTATAGCGCAATAATTTTTTGGAATATAACTAATATTGTGCAATTATGAAAAGATTAGTGCCACTGTCAGTATATAAGGCTTACAGTACTGTTCTAAACTTGAACAAATTTTTAATATAAATATAATGCACTAGTTAGAGACTAGGTTTCTTGAAATTAACTTAAGTACTCATAAACAGATCAGACTATTCTTGATTATTCTTATAACTATTCTTGATTATTCTTATAACTATAAGATTATTCTTGTAACTATGCTTTTGCAATATTTTAGGGTTTAATTTATTTTTAGGGATTTTTCATTGCAAATCGAATCGATAGCATTCTTTGGTTGATACGCTTATATATTATCTTCAGTTCACTTCTCTTTTTTGTTCCTTTATTTGGGTAAGTATAATTTTGATGTTTATGTTAAAAATTATTATTGAAGTACAATATAAAGACAATATTTAAAATAATTTAGTTTTTTCGCAAAAAAACTAAATTATTTTGGGACAAGGGGGTACCACCGCCTAAGTTTTTTTTCTAGAATATCCCCTGTATATATATATATATATATATATATATATATATATATATATATATATATATATATATATATATATATATATATATATATATATTTATATATATATATATATATATTTATATATATATATATATATATATATATATATATATATATATATATATATATATATATATATATATATATATATATAGTAGAAGATAAAACTACGTGATTTTCACAACTTTAAGTTTTATGCTGTTACAATCATCAGGTGAAATACAAATATAGTTAATTCGTTTAAAAGTTATATATAATTGAAACTATACAGAAAAAGCCTATACAGAAAAAACTTTTTTTATTGTTATGACTGCGTGTATCTAATCTTAAGGTTTGTGGTTGCTTAATAGAAATTTATTTTTGTGACGACACTTGGAAGTTAACTCTGTTTTTTTGAAGTAGCTCTTCAGCATTTTTATAAAGAAAAATGATCAGTCAATCAGGGGAAAAAAACTTGATAAATAAAAATTTTTAGAGTCTGCAGGGACAGTTACAGTAAACGAATACGACTTTGCTGAATGACCTTCCTTACTAATTTATAAATTATGAGTTAGTAAACAACTTGTAGATTTCTTATACATGTTTATAATCAATTATGGCAAGAATTCAATCATGGTACCAAAAAATACATAAGAGCTTAGTAATAGCAGGGTGTATCAATAATGCTCTTCTTTATAAATAAATCTTCATTAAAGAGGCAGACATCAAATAGAGAAGCAGTTTTTAAGAAACTGTGTTAAAAAATATTTTAATGACAACTAATTATTATGAACATAACTAAAGTTATTATTATTAATGGAAATGACAAAAGCAATATAAAAGCTTCAGCACAATTAACAATTAAAATTGCCTATGTAATGTTACCACTAAAAAAAATTATTTTCACTTCAATTATTTAGAATTCCAGTCTCTTCATAGCTATTGACTAATGATTAACACAGTAAATTTCACATCATATAAATTTACTAATAAAACATATTTCAACAATCGCAAACTAATAAAGCAATGATAACTAAAAAAAAAGAATACAGTTATGTTTAAATAAAAAACTATTTAATTTTAGGATAATTACAATCAGTTATGAAAATTTAATAAAATTTGACTTGTAAAAATAATGTGGAGATAGTATTAACTTTCTCACTCAGAAGTACGTCTTTTGGCGTTCTCGCTAGATAGTATGCCATAGGTGCTTTAAAATATACTTTTATATTTTAATAAAAACTAAAGTTTGCATTGCATTTCTGACTTTTGATTTCAAATCAATAGTCCACAACAGTTTAGAAAAATAATAATTTCATATGGTTTTATTATAATCTTTGCTTACATTTTCACTTTGAAAACTAGATAATCTATGACTTCCTGAGGTCGTCAATTAACACAATCACAAGTTAAAAACATTGATGGTCAAAATTAGTCAAAGTAATGATTCAGATGATAAATAACTGATTTCTCATCATTTATATTGTAGTCTATTTTTCTAACCTTAAAAAGTCAGTATAAACTAATTAAAATCTAAAATATTATTACACTTCTTATCAACCTTGTTTTATAGACATATTTAATGTATAATTATATGTAAAAATTGTTAAGTAACATGTGATAAAACTATATTTAAGGTATACCACTTGTACTCTATAGAAATGTGTTTTCATGTTCTCAGTGTCAATATATTTTTAAAACAACTAGCAATTTAATTCTTAAAATATTTACTCATAGATTTGGCTAAACTATAAGTACTATTTTTTTAAATTTTGAAAAAAAAAAAAAAAAAAAAAAAATTGAGCAAAGTCTAAGGGTTAAAACTAAAGTATATATAATAAATCTGATAATCTAAAAAATAATAGTCATAAAAGTTCATAATAACTAAGTAATTATAGTAATGAGAAACAAAAAGAATAGTATCTTAAAAAATAGATATATGTAAAGTTGTATTTCAATTAAAATATAAAATATAGCTCGTATCTGATGGGTTCAATAATTTGTAACTTGATATTGGTAAAAAAAATATTAAAAAATATAACTTGGCCTGGATAATGATCTTGCTCTGTACATTGCTAAGTAAAACCACTTTATATCAAAATATCGAAAAAACAGATTGTATATATATATAAACTTTAAACATATTATATTTTATCAACATATTTTATAAACTATAAACATTTAAACATACTGATCGAAAACTATAAATTAATAACATTAGTGTATTTTTTCAGTTATCTCACGTCACTATATTGGGTTGCAGGCAAAAGTAATCAAAGATCTGGTTTACCATACTTTTTAATTATAGCCATAGCATTTTCAAAGTCTTTTAAAGTCTTCCTACATAAAATGATGGCAAAACTATAAAGCACCCTTGTCTAACATGATTGTTTTCAAGGTTGTTCACATGTTTATGTAAGACATCATACTGTTGGCTTCTTTGTTAGTTATATCTGATGAAAGCAAGACACTGCCATTCAATTTAAACATATGTATTAACAGCATATTATGCCAAAATAGTTTCTTGCCATAAAATATTAAAGAAGTTTTGTCTTACTGAAAGTCTATAATTGTAACACCGAGAAAATTTAACATGGTTTCTAACCAGTGTTGCATGTTTAATGTTGCATGTTGTACACCAAGTAATTATAAAAAGCAGCATCATCTCTTAGAAAAAAATTGAATAAACCATAAGATCAAAGTCATTAATATAAAGTTAGTAAGTGACAGGTACCTCGGCCCCTGCTAAAAACTAGATTTTTCACAAACCTAGCCTCGACCCTAGATTTAACAGGGGTTGATAGCCAGGGCTAGGAAAAAACTTATAATGATTTATATATTATAAGTTTATGCATATATCATATATTTTAATTCTTTACTATTTATTAAATACTGATATATATTTATATGTATTTTTAAAACTGATTTATTTCCAACAAGATTGTAAGCAACTATTATTTGCTTATGAGTTATTTATACTAGAAAATAAAAAATAAAGTAAAAAAAAACATGGAAACGGTTAACTGAAGACTTGTAAAAGTAGAAGATTGAAAAGTTGTGGGTTGTATGAGTAAGAAGAATATGAAGATGAGTGAGAGTTTTAAAGTTTTGTTGATGTGCAAAGAAAAAAACTAGATAAATAAAAATTTTTATAACATAAAGGAACAGATGCAGCAAAAAGCTGTGACTTTGCTGAATGACAAGGCAAACAAGAATGAGTTTTGGTTGATCAAACTAGAGATGATAGCTCGTTTGAGCAGCAACCATAATAGTATTTATAGAAAAAAAGAGAGAGATGCAACCTTACAACCATGGTAGAGAGGCTCAAGTTTGCAGATGAAGCAGGTCCAGCATTTTTGGATATAGTCTCAGAGTGAGAGGGTTGTTATTCACTAATATAGGATTATTAATAATATTGTGATAGTTGTTTGCAATAAATAACTGAGTTTTTTTGGAGTTGAAATCCACAAGCCGCATGTAAGTCCCTGTTACAAAAAATTGATCAGAGTATCAGATGTTTGTGTTGAGCAATCAAATAGTGAAGACTTTTTGTCAAGATTATAAATTTGAGTTGTCAGCAAATATAGTCATTTTATATGTTAAATTGTCAGAAAAATTGTTATTGTATATCAGAAACAATACAGGAGCAAAGATAGAAGATTGCTGTAGTCTTTTACCCATTGCTGAAAAGTGAAGGGCTTTGAAAATGACTTAAATACTGAGCTTAGACGGAAATGATTTACCAATCTCCAAACCATTAAATAAATAAAATAACAATAGAGATATCCTAGTTTTTTTTAAATTGGAACTTATTTAGCTCATTATTTTAGCTCTTAAGCAAGGATTGAAGTGAGTTCTGGAGAACAGTTTTGTAAAATTATGATGGAAATGTTGTCTGGACCACAAGCCATAGAATAGTTTAATTGAGAGTTGACTTTAGTATTGGAAACCGAAATGATTTAGATGTCTAACAATGGATTAATCCGTTTAATTTGCCAGTTAAACAGATTAATCAGATTAGATTTGTAAGAAGAGTATGGCCATTAGATTCAAGATTCAAATTAGAGAAAAAGTTCTCTGCAAATAACTGGAAAATTTTGAAGAAGTAATAAGATTATGAGATTACAAAGACCCTTGAAATAGAAAAGACTTACTTTAGTTGAAATAGAAATGTTAGACTTTAGTTAATGTCGCTGTTAAAAATTTTCCTAGAAATTCTCTAGAACCTTACATCTGAGATAAGATACAAGATTTAGTAAACTGAGAGTATTGGTGTTTAACATCAGACAGGAGCTTTTTACATTGACTCTTGCAATAATAAAAAGTCATTTGTTCTCAAAAAGAGATGTTACTGTAAAAATGATGAAAAAAAAGATTATTATTTAATATAGCAACCACACAAGAAGGTAAAAAACATGAAGTATAATGAGGCTTGACTTGAAACCTACTAAAAGAAATAAAAGTTTCCATACCTGCTTTAGATCCAGGAGGTTAGGTAAGATGCGCATTTATGCATACATAATATCGATGTACATAGATTTATTTATATGCTACAATATCTTTACATATTTATATAAACTTTAGTATTTATATGGTGCAATATTTGCTGATAGAAAAGATAAAATAGATGGATGTGTGATTTGACTCTAAAAAGATAAGAAAAGGAGCCGTATTCTTAGACAGAGATTAGAAAAAACATTGTATCAAACAACGATTTTTAGAGAAAAATAGAGGTAGCAGCTTCAAGAGAGATTTTCTCCTGAAGGTGCAACACCTTCAGGAGAAAATAATAATCATTATATATATATATATATATATATATATATATATATATATATATATATATATATATATATATATATATATATATATATATATATATATATATATATATATATATATATATATATATATAAAACTGTAATAAAACGGTTTTATTAGTTTGATAATGTTTCTTACTGTATGAGCTGAAATATCACTTATAGAGAAAAGAAATAAATAGTATGATACCATATATGATGTTTTATTGCTTATAATTACACATACTATTAAAGATGTCACTTAAATTTTATATATATATATATATATATATATATATATATATATATATATATATATATATATATATATATATATATATATATATATATATATATATAGTATAACATTAAGTTTGAATTAAAAAAAAATACTTTAGGGCGTACCAATAAACATATTAACAGCACTACTACTGTAGTAACCAATAAACATATTACCAGCATTACTAATTTAGTAATCAATAAACATATTAACAGTATTACTACTATAGTAACAAATAAACATTAACAGCATTACCACTGTAGTAACAAATAAACATATTAACAGCATTACTACTGTAGTAACCAATAAAGATATTAAAAGCATTACTACTGTAGTAACAAATAAACATATAAACTGTATTACTACTGTATTAAACAATAAACATAAACGAGTCTTAAGAAGATCTTTTATATTAAATTACTTAATACTCAAATTGAACAAAATAATAAAATTACTTCTACTACTACACTAAGTGAACAAAAGAAAACTAACTTTCAAAAATCACAGTTATTAAAAAAAAAAAATTATAATTAAATTTAACAATTAGAGACGAAACTAAATAAAAATATATAAAATCAATATTCTAAAGTTGTAAAAGCATATTTTTAAGAACATATCTGTAAAGAGATAAATATCAATATTATAACAAATAATAATATTCAAATAAAAATTAACAGAAACCTGCAATTCTAATAACAAAGATATTATTTGGTAATAAAAAACAACAACACAATGTTGAATCTTATTTTATTTCTAAGCTAAAAAACAATTTAAACTATTTAAAAGAGCATAAAAAGTGATGCAAAATTCCCTTTTTAAAGCAGTATATTAAAAATAAAATCAAATGCCATTACTTCAGAATATATATGCTATATAATTTAACTCATTGGTTTAACAACTGGTTTACCATTAAGGTCAATACTGGAAAAAAAATTTAAAAATAAAAATTCTTAACTACTTTTATTAAAATTTTTATAAAAATTGTTCAAAAAAATTATATTTAATTTATTGAAGTCTATATCTTTTTATAAGGCTATATAGATAACTGTATATATAAGTTACAAATTAGTTTGACAAAAAAATAAATACAAACTGATTATGAAATGAGCTTATATGTTTTTAAAGTATAAAACAATATTTAGTAACATCAATTATCTTAAATTTAACAAAGAATCTTGTATAAAAAAATGAGACAATGTCAGTCATTATATTTTTATATATTTTATAATTAAAAAGATGAAACAATTTAACAAATGTAACAATTATTAAAATATATATACCCACATACCTTTAAAGAGAAGCATAACACTTCAAACAAAGAAACATGGAGAAGCATTATCATTCTTTTTTGACTACTTCCAGAATTTTTTTTTATTCTTTATTATTTTTTTTAACAGAAAATAATAATAATAAGCCTTATTTTATTTAGTTTTTCATGTTAAATACAAAATTAAAAATAAAATTGAATAGCAAATTTAATCAAATCAGAATCAGTTTGACTGTCTAAAAAATTTTATTCTTATTAAGCCTTCTAATAACAAAAAATAATAATAAAGTGACTTGAAGTCACTTTATTAATATTTTTTTCAATTAAAAAATAAAATTGCTAAGCTACTAGGATAGTTCTTAAAAATCTAACCAGACTAAGTAAACCAATAACAAAGAAACATTATTTGTTAAAACAGCTAATAAAAAAATTGAAAATGAGCATCAAATCTCGACAAATCAAGACTTCAGTGACTAAAATATAAATGTTGTTTTCTTGATGCTATTTTTCTGGAACACATTTTTTATTTGTAGGATAAAAATGTATTTATAAGTTTTTAATTTTACATACTAGTTTGGTTGTTTAATTTGCTCGATTTATGCAAAAATAGTTTCGTATATTTTAACAGACAACTCATTTTTTTGATTATTTTAAAAATCATGAGTATATATATATATATCAGGCTTGGTCGGGAAGCCGGAGCGATCGCTCTCGATTGCTGACCACATAAATAGTATTTAGTTGCGAAAAGCTGGCCATATTTTTTAGTAGTTTTGAGAACATTTTAAAAAGCAAAAAAAAAAAGCGACAAAGATTAATTGGACCAATGAGAGACGATTACAAAAAAAAAAAAAAAATAGGCAAATAAAATATCTTTAAACGCAAAAAAATTTAAAGCTAAGTAAATACATTTAGAACAAATGTTTTCGAAACATCGCTCTTTTATAATTTTTTTTATAAAATTAAATGTTTTTTATATAAAGTAACAACTTTCGATTGTTTAAAAGGGAAACAAATATTCTTTATTTAACTAAGTTTGCAAGTTTTAGTTTTACTTAAGCTTAATTTATTTTATAAATAAAAAAGTTAATTTTTTTAATACCTATTTTATGTTTCGCGTAGTTTAAAAAGTTTAACATATTTGAAGCGATTCTTCTTAGTAAGATAAACAAATGAAATAATTAAATCATTGAATTACTATAAGAATTAAATTATCAAGATAGAAATCAACTGAAAAGGTTAAAAATACTTAATGACCAGGAAGCGAAACTGCTTCACAATATCGCTGATGATGTTTAGTGAGTGGCTTTTTTAATTTTAATTAGTATTTAAAGCAGAAAAAAGTATAACGAGTTTTAAGAATGGCAACTTAAGCAAAAATAATTAGAGTTAGTAAACCAATATCTAGAAACTTTTCTTTATATCTAATTATTTGCTATATATATTTGTGTTCTGTCGTGACCTCAGGCGCGATGCTTGTTCATCCGCGAGTTACTTTGTATATGTTGTTTGTGTTTAGTAACCAGAAACTTCTTATATGTTTGTTACATAATTTGTTTTATTAACTTTAACGATTATAACTTCAATTATTTTTGTAAGTCTTTGTTTAAATCATAAAAATTGCTTTAAAAGATACATTACGATAAAAAACAAATACACAAAATTACATTTACATAAAGAATACAATCTCTTTTAAAATAAAATAAGAATATACTAATAAAATCTATGATTTATAATAAACTTTTAAAATTTTAACAATTTAATTAATATATATTTAAAACATTTATTTTCGTAAACAAATAATATATATTCTTAAAACAATGCTAAAAATCTTAAAACGTAACAAATCGTGAATAATACAATTTCTAAAACATTTTAACAGAATACTCTAGAACTTTATTTCACTTAATCAGCGTATTTTTTGAACCAATAGAATTAGTTTGTTCGTTAATTTGGCGGGTTTTTAGTGTTTGCAAATATTCTTTTTATTCTTTCGCACAAAGATGTTTTGAGAACATTCAAGTTTTTTATGTTTCCATGTACGTCCGTAAACAAAAATTTTTTGTTTCGTACATAAACTTAAATGTTCTCAAAACGACTAAAAAATCTGACCAGTTTTACGCAACTAAATATAATTTCCAAGGTCAGTATTCGAAAGCGATCGCTCCCGCTTCCCGACCAAGCCTGATATATATATATATATATATATATATATATATATATATATATATATATATATATATATATATATATATATATATATATATATATATATATATATATATATAAAGTATATGCTTAAATTTTCAGAACAGAACTTGGTGCTTCTTCTTACAAAAAAGTTTTAATAGGTTCTGCTGCTATATCAGCTCTTCGTTTGCATCAAAGATTGCCGGTATATATTTATTTAAAAAATATTAATAATAATTTAAAACTAAATTGTAATTAAAAAGTATTGTAAATCTTTTTTTCTCACCAAACTGTATAAGAGTTTGTTATGTTAAATATATGTGTAAATTAATATAATAATAATAATAATTTTATATATATATATATATATATATATATATATATATATATATATATATATATATATATATATATACACACAACCCTAGGAATTAGGGTCGACATTCGGCAATGCTGACCTAACTGCGGACCATAAAGTGTTTGAGGTCGACAAATATTTTGGTAATTTAATCGCTGCAACATTTAAAATGTAAGAACTAATACATAATATATATATATATATATATATATATATATATATATATATATATATATATATATATATATATATATATATATATATATATATATATATATATATATATATATATATATATATGAGGGAGAGAGAGATTTAGCCATATTTGCATAGTCTTTTACTTCACTAGTCACATGCTTGGATATATTAATTCACTCATTTGTTGCAAAATCAGGTTTAAATGTTCAAACTATTCTTTTATGTACTTTCTTTTTTTTTTCCATTTCGTACTTTCATTCTTTAGCATTTTATATTTTGACTAGATTACCTTTCTTTTTGTTATTTATTGTTTTCTTTTTTTTTTCAAGACTGCACACAAATTAATATGGTTTCTGACCAAACTAAAGATTTCACTGAATCCATTTGCCAATATTGTTGTTAATGATGACTTTACTTCTCATCATACTTAATAGCTTTACTTGAGTACCCTACTGACACTAAAGCTCAAATTTTTAATACTTAGATTGTTAACTTTGTGACTCGATTTTACAGGCAACCCTAGTTACTTACCTTCTCTGCTTGTTTTATGTTTTGTCTCTGAGCATAGCTTGTGCTCAATTTTACTTTTGTGATGGTCCTTGGGCTGATGTCTTTTATTTTTTTGCTAGAAGTTGTGTTTCTTACATTGTCTCCTGGATTCAGGCCAATGTTGAAGCTTTTATTCCATTTATTAGTTAAAGTCAAGGCTTACTCGACTCCGTGGTTTTCTTCTTGAGCAGCTGCTATGTCTAATTTTAATAATGTTTTTCAGAAGAACAACTTTTTTGATAACAAACATATTTTTATCATGAAATCAATGCAAAAATGTAAAGCATGACACCTGGATAGTGTATAGCTGAGCATAGTGAAAATGTATAATAAAATATATATAAAATATATATAATGACTCCTGAACGTGTGAAGCTTCATTACTCTCATATATGGTTCTAGAGACTTGGAAAGTCTTTAATATTGTCAGTTATTTTTGATCCTGTTGCTCTGCTGCTGATTATTGATTACATTTTAATTGCTTAGAACAGGCTTAGAGGTTGCAGTGGTTAAAGAATTTTAGTTCAAGCAAAACTTTTATTTACTGCCAAAAATTATTGTTGATAATTATTGTTGAGTCAGAAACTATATAATTGTTGTTGAATCGGAAACTATATAATTGTTGTTGAGTCGGAAACTATATAATAGTATTTGTTAAACTATTTCAATTTTAAATATAAAACTTTTTTTTTATATATATATTTAACTCTATTTTTATGTTTTAATGTTAAGAGTACTATTTCAATGTATTTCTTTTTATAGAGGATTCAATTAACAATTCAGTTTGCTAAAGATCTGCTATTACAAGACAGTTTTCATTACTTGATTTATAGCGTCTTGTTTTTGACAGCTAATTCAACATCTAGTATCTTTTTATAACATTTTTTGTTTGTTTTATATTTTGTTTTATTCATATATATTTTTTAATTGTTTTATTTATAAATCAACATCTCTAAATATACTCAGCCCTCGGAATTAGGCTCAGCACTTGGCTCTGTAACCTTTTGTCAACCTCTTTTTTTTTTTTTATGGTAATCCCTTTGTGTCAAATTTTTTTTGATAATTAGATACATTTGATTGCAGTTCATTTGGTGTTATTAAAAACAAAAAGAATTTGATATTATATGTTAGTAATAATTTGTAATGCAGTATGTGAACTAATGTAAAGCATCATAGCGGTAATGTACTTATGGTGTTCAATCGCACAAATGATTATCTTTCTGTTACATATTGTTTATCTAAATGTTTATTATCTAGAATCAACTTTTTGGGTGGAGTAAATTAATGCTTTTGAGTTTAAACTATTTAAAAAAATTGTTTTTTTTTTTAGAAATAAATTTTAATAAAGCAGTTATTTTCTTTAATCTAATTTTTTATAGTGGTTTTATTACCTATTTTGTTGTTTGCTGTTATGCATGCAACTAATTATACTCAAAAAGTTCTTAATGTGAGTTTATTATACTTTTATGTTGTGTATGATTCATATTGTAATAAATTGTTTCATGGTGTTTTTATTAATAAAGTATACCCAGAATTATATATTGTTTATATTGTATACCTCATAAATCTCGATTTGGTTGAAAATGAGCTTCACATGCTGAAAGGTTTAAAAAAAGTTTTTCACCACTATAATAAACCTGTGCACTAAATCTCAAGGAAATTATTATAAAAGTATGATTTATAAATAAACACATGTTATTTTTATTTTCTCTATTAAAAAAAAATAATTTGAATAAATGATGTTTATAATGATTGGTTAGCATATAATTAAATTTGAATAAGTTATAAAAAAAGTGTTTTTGTAATATTAAGTTTATAACGTTGTATTTATTATATTTAAATTTATCTATTTTTTAAACATTTATAGTTTTACTAATCTTAAATCTAATTTTTTTTTTTAATTTACTTTTTCCACCTCTTTAATTCCACTACAATCTATGAGGCTGCTCATTTTTTATCATTTTTTAAACCTATTGTTACAACCCTTTCTCAATCTTTTAATTCTATAACTCAGACCTTGATGAAGGTCACTACATGGAAAAACAAGTTAAGGATGGTACAACCAGTGGTATGGTGTATATTAATATTGCTACTATTTTTTATAAGGCTTCTTAGACTAGGAACTGCTTTAAAATTTAGTTTAATAGTTCTTAGGCTGGCTGTTGTAAAGATTTTCTGATTTCTACTAGCTCTCAGTGAGGCTGATTTCATTAACAGTTGTATAATATCAGAGTTTGCAAATGAATAGTGTTTTATCCTTGTACAGCATGGCTCTTAAATTGCTCTGTCAATTGCCAAACAACAATCAAAGTCATAGCAAAGGAAATTTTTATGTTCTTTTAATTTCTTAAATTCTTTGTTACAACTTTAATTGATTAGCAAGAATTAGTGAACTTTAATATTGAATATAAATATTGAATATAATAATGAATATAGTGACTATTAATATTGAATGTAAATATTGATTATAAATAAGAGTATAAATATTGAAAAAATGAATATTGTATTATTATTCAAAATATGAGTATGAGTACTGTTGTGTGTGCATGTGTTAATTTAAACTAAACCTGGCAGAATGGTTTCTTTACATTTAGATAAGTCGTTCTAGCAGCTTCTTGGCATTGAAGTATTTTTTTTCTTTATTTAATATTAATAATTAATAGTTTTTTAGTTAATTTTTAAAGTTATAAGAATTATACATTTTTTTTGTAAAATTCTGTAAATTATTTTTTCAATTAATAGGCTTCGTCAACTAATAAACAAAATTGACCATCCTGAAACCCAGCAACAATTACTGCAGTTTATAGCTACAATTGAAATCATGGTGTTTTTTACAACTATACTAATGGCATTTAGGTGTGAAATGTGTATGCTTTTTTCAGATATAAATATATAAAGGACAGTTTGGAGAAATGACCTTAGTCTCAACGACATTTTTTTTAGCTATTCAAAAAATAAACTCTGAAAGTCTAAGAAAACTTAATAGTTTTTTAGACTTTAAAAGCCAAATATAATAATCAAATAGCATAAATAACAAAATATCGTAAGATTGAGGCAATTTTTCCATGCAAAATCTGTAAGAATAGATACATAAGTAAAAGTGGACTCTGGTCATTTTTTCATGTTACTCAAATATGTATGGTTCTTAATTTGGAATTTTTATATTTTATGTCTTGTTTCAGTGGGCAAGGCACAATATTGACTCCATTATTTTATTATCGTTTTTTACAACTTCGTTATACTTCAAGAAGGAATCCTTACTCAAGGTTACATTAAATTAGTTAATCACAACATTAGTTTTGATTGAATTATAATTTAATCAATTTATTATAATTATTTATTTGTTTATTATTATCTGAATTATTGTAATTTTATATCTGAATATTTTTCTAGACTTGTATTTAATCAGTTCAGATTGGGAATTGAGCAAATAGCATGTCACCCAAAATGCCCTTCTATTGTGCGTCGAGTTTTGTATGGCGTTGTTTCAATAGCAAACCGTCTTTCACCTAGTTATGCTTGAACCAGGATAAAATTGCAGTCAAAAATGTTTTTTTTTTCATATTCGGATTAGAATGAAATAATTTTAAATGTTTTAGACTTGTATTTTTTAGTTTTAAACTTTTTATTTATTTAACTCTTTGTTTAATTAAGTGAAACAAAATAGGTTTTAAAGATATTTAATAATTAAAACAAAAAGAAAGTACATAAAATATTTCATAGTTAAATTGAAAATTAATAGTTAAGTTTTTCTTAGTAAAAAAAAAAAAACAGCAAAAATTATTTGTATATTATTATATATTTTAGTTAGGTCTATATTATTTTAGGAATAAATTTTAAGAATAAATTTCAATTGAAGAATTCTTCATTGGTTTGTAGTGTTATTTGTTTCAGAATGCAGAACCTGGTTTTTGATTAAAATTGTAAGATGATTAGAAACACACAGACATAGAGTTGTATTCTTTTTTTGAAACAAAATAAAATGCATTTTGAAAAAAAAGAAATTTATTTTTAAAGTTTTTTTAAAGTTTTTATTAACTTCAGCTATATTATGTAAGAGGACATTATAGTACTAATCCCTATACATAAAAACATTTATTACTCACACACATACACACACCTATATATTATACATAAATATATACATGTTTGTATACATTTGTGTATATGTATAATATATATGTATATTTAAGTTCAAAAATTTGCAGACAAAGCATTTATATTTTAAAAAGTTGAAACTTTTAATGATATTTGATCAAAATTCATTAAAAATGCAAAATAACATTTTGTTAGACTGTGTAAAGGTAGTCCTACAAGACTATTTTGTCAAGAACAACTTTGCATCATTGAGGCATAAAGTCAACTAAATTAATGCGAACATCAATGGTAATGCAGTGCAATATTCTTTAATTTTTATGAATAAATTAACATGATTTGTAGCTTGATGTTTGACGATCAAAATGTCACCATAAATAATCAATGGCATCTAATTTCAAGTAAATCAGTTGATTGGAATATTATTTTCAAAACACAAGTTGTACTCTTTTTGAAGAATTCTTGAATTGATTTGTCTGTGTGCTTGTAATTGTTATCCTGATGGCATTTATCCACAAGGTATTTTATCCTTTGCATGAGGTAACACTATACTCTTATATATTTCTTGATCAATAATTCCAGTATATCTATGGAACAAATCAACACCTACCTGACTAAAGCATCACAACCCGTTTAGATAACTTCCTCCATGTTTTATGGGTAAGCAGTTGGGATTTAGGATCATATTTTGTACCTGCTGGATGTCAAACAAGCTTGATTCCATCATCACTAAAATCTTTTACCAATGTTGACTAATCTGCTTTAGATGCTGTGATGCTAATTCTTCTGGGGGGTTTCAGTAATACAATGGCTTATAGGCTGAATATCTTCCAAACACATTTGCATGATGTAAATAACGATTGTAATAGAATGTTTTTTTTTTATAATTATTCACCTCCCCAAGGCCCGAGGGGGCCACTACAGTCTAGGAGGCTACTCTTTTTTTTTTATTATTTATTTTTTTTATTTTTTGTTGTAAATTGTGGTACAACCCTCTCTTAACTCATTAACTCCGACACACGAACCTTGACAAGCAAGGCCGCTGCGCAGAGAATTTAAGTTGAGCACGGTACTTCCAGGGACATGGTGGGAGTCAAACTCCGAACCTCTCGCTTGCAAAGCGAGTGCTCTTACCACTACACCACTACCGCATTTAATGGAATAATTGTAGTAGAATTGTTGCATAAAAGCATTTTATTTCTTCATTTAAATCATTAGTTGTTATTTAAACTTGGTTTTTTCATTTAAATAAATAGTTGTTATTTAAATTTGGTTTGTTCATTTAAATCAATAGTTGTAATATATATATATATATATATATATATATATATATATATATATATATATATATATATATATATATATATATATTCTTTTATTTTTTTTTTATTTTTTTTTTAACTTTAGTTTTTGCCATTATCTGTCAACTTTAAAAGTAGTTTACAATTAAAAGAAAGATATAATAAGGTATATAAATTGGGCTTTTTTTTTAACTTAATAGTTTGAGATTGCTATTGAGACTTTTGAGATGTACTTCTGAAGAAAAATATTTTTTACATAAATATGGACATGATTCCATAGGTGTATTGATTCCAAAGGTGTATTGGCTTTATTTAATAAAAATTAAATAAAGCCAATACACCTTTCATTCATTTAAAGTAAAAGTTCATGCAGAAGCCTTACGGTTTAAAAAAAATTATAACCCTTATATGTGTACATTTATATATATATATATATATATATATATATATATATATATATATATATATATATATATATATATATATATATATATATAACTTTTTGCATTATTGAGCAGATAAAAATTTATAATTAAAACTATAACCATAATTATTTGAATGTTTGTTTCTCTACATGTATTCTCTAGATGTTTTCTAATAATGCCAATACTTTTTTTTTATTAATATTATGAATACCATTCTCATTCTTTTGGTTATTTTAAAAGGTAATAGAATAGAATTTTCAAGGTAATAAAGTAGAATGTTTGTATACAGAATATTAAGAGTATTCATAATTGCATAAGAATGTTAAGTTGTCTATCTTTGTATTTATTTATTTTATAAATAGTTTATTGTAATTATTATTTTACATAACTACTTGGTTTTTTATTTTATTTTATTTGTTTAAATTGAAAAAAATAGGTATGCATGTGCATAACTTTTTCTGAATTTTTTTTACAAGATACAAATTTCAAGATTTTGAAATGACGGTGAAAAAACGGTGAAAGACTTCAAGTTTTTCAGATTTAATCCTTTTATTTTTAAATACAAATAATTTTTGAAATATTTATATGAAAATTTTTGTTTCAATTTTAAAACAATTTAATCAAATAAAATTATTTAGCCCTAGATAGTAAGCTCTGCCAATGTCTATAAATATAAATTTGATAAAAAACCCAAGTTTAGCTAGGCCAATTGTCTGTTTATAAGTTCTTAAAAATTTTGACTTACTGATTAATGGTTTGTTTGAAGATAGTAGTATATTATAAATTTCAATAGCTTCTTCTTTTAGTTATCTGTAACAAGTGCTACAGTTACAAAAGTATGAGTATTAATAGTTTCCTATTTATGCTGATGACATGTTTTTGCTACTCTGTCTGCTGTCATGATTGTTTAAGACACCCTTTGTTTTCAACAAAAACTCCATATAATTTGGTGTCAAACAATAACACTAATGTTACCATAATTCCAGGATGTCAAGTTGTTCAGATCAATATGGTGCATCGACATGGTCACCGGTACCCAAGCAAAGAAGATATAAGTTCAATGGAACACTTATTTAATCTGCTTCAGTTTGCTGATAAGGTCTTAGTTCAAAGTAACATTTCGATCCCAAATAAGATTCCTTTTGTTGTTAAGCACGAAAAGTTGTTAAATCAGGTAGGGGAAAAAGATCTGTATAACATTGGTAAAAGAATTCGCAAGCGCTTTCCACATTTATTTAATAAAGGATACTCGTCTGATTTGTTTAAGTTTGTCAGTTCATGTAAAACACGTTGTCTACAAAGCTCAAGTGCACTTGCATCTGGGTTGTTTGAAGGAACAGGATCTCTTGGAGCATGCCGATTTCAGCCTGTTTCTATTGAATCTCGATCTTGTCATCAAGATCAGCATTTAAGGTTTTTTGATTTATGTCATAGATATATTGTTGATGTTAAAAACAGCTCTTTGTCTCTGGAAGAGATGAGGCTTTTTGGTAAGAGTTCAGAAATAGCTGAGATTATCCGAAAAATCAAAAAAAAACTTGGTCTTAATCAAATTGTCACAGAAAAACATTTAGAAGCATTGTATTTGTATTGTGCATATGAAATCGGTATATTTAATGGAAGTTTTATCACAGGTTTATGCTCACTCTTGAATCAAGAGGATTTACATGTTTTAGAATATTACTTAGATCTTAAGCACTACTACCGACGTTCTAAAGGTTTTTCAGTTACTTATGAAAGCAGCTGTCCTCTGTTAGTTGATTTCATTAGTAGTTTAAAAATGGCTACTATGAATGAAAGAAAATTTTTTAAAGGTATCTTTCGATCTTCTCATGCTGAAACAATTATTCCATTTATTACTTTGCTTCGTCTTAACTTGGATGTTACAAAGCTAACCGCTAAAAATTTTAATGAGATGAAAAGCAGAAAATTTCGACCTAGCTGTATATCTCCGTTTTCTGGGAATGTATATTTTGTTTTGTATGATTGTGGTAGTAAGAAGCATAAAATTCAACTTTACATCAATGAATATTTAGTTAAAATACCTTGTTGTGAGTCTGAGTATGAATGCGATTTTAAGACTTTTTTAAAATGCTATGAAAGTATTGTGGATAATTGTAACTTTGATGAAATTTGTAGTTTAAAAAAAACTGAACTTTAGTTTGAGTTCAATTGCCAAAAAGTTCAATTTAAAGTTTTGTAACTTTTTTAAAGTTTATTTAAGTTTTTCATTTAAAATGTTGCACATTTGATCAATTTCATTTGATCAGGTTTTTATTTTTATTTTATCAATAGTTATACAATATATATTTATACAACTAGATTTTAGTAATTATATTTCAAATCTTGATATTTCTTTTAATTGTCTAAGTAATTTTTATTTTTATTTTTATTGAATGAGTATTATACACTTTGTCAATAGCAAAAAAAAATTTTTGCATTAAAGAGTTTTATTTTAAGAGTGCTTTTTTGACATAAGAATTAGAACTTCAGTTTCCAAAATGAGGTTGTCACATAGTCATCATCTTACTAGTTAAGATAATTGTTGCAAAACTTTTTTGGTCTTTTAATTCCAAGGCTTCTCTTTACTGTTGTAACTATTCATTTCTATTTTTATAGTATTGTAATTGTTCCAGTAGAAATTTCCTCGACAAGTTTTGAAATGTTCATTTACAATGGCAATAGTCTTAATCATGATGATAATGTCATGATATCATTTTGGAAACCAATATTCTAATTCTTACGTCAAAAATTCAAAGAAAAAAAAAAAAAAATTCTTCAAAAAAAACTCTTTTCAATAGTGTTTTTTTAAAAAGAACTTTGTTGCATAATAGGTTTTGTATACTATTATGATTCTATTTTTAGAACATTTTTTAAATAACGAGCGTATCAATATTTCAATGAAATATCGTAAAGTTAAATATTCTTAACAAATAGAGTTAAATCCATAAAAAGAAGTTTTGTATAAAAAAGTAAAAATACAAAATGTAGATTTAATGAGTAATAATAGTAAGTTGTTCATGTCTTTATTTTTATTTTTTTTTTTATGATTTTTGTAAATTTTTTTTTTTAGGCCTAAGCTATGATTTTAGGACTAATACTGCTTATTCAATTCTTAAAACCTTCCTATGGTAATGAGTGTTGGAACAATCCACTATTTTCTTCAAAAACTCCATATAAGTTAGTTGGAAATATGAACTTGGATGTGAAGTATCCAGATGGTTGTAAACCTGTTCAAATAAATTTAGTTCATCGCCATGGCCACCGTTATCCTAGTAGAAAAAATATAATTGAGTTTAGTGATATGTTTGACATCCTTAAATCAGCTCATCAAGCATCATCAAAAGATTTTCCCACTGAAAATCCATTTACAGTAGATCAAGATAAACTACTAACTGTGGTGGGTGAAGAAGAAATGTATGGTATTGCACAGAGAATACGGCAGCGATTTCCTGAGTTATTTACTCAGAGTTATTCATCAGTATTTCACAAGTTTGAAAGTTCTTGTAAATCACGTTGCTTGCATAGCTCAAGTGCATTTGCTTATGGTTTATTTGAAGGCACTGGTGCTCTTGGAGAATGCCGCTTTCAACCAGTTGCAGTTAGAACTCGGCCATGTGATGTTGATATGGTATTAAGATTCTTTCAGCTTTGTCAAAAGTATGTTGCTGAAGTCGAAGAGAACAAATCAGCAGTCACTGAAATGAAAAAGTTTGGTTTAGGTGATGAAGTCCAACTTGTCATTAATAAAATGAAGAAAAAGCTTGGGCTACCAAAAATTGATATAAAACTATTAAAATCTATGTTTTTGTTTTGTGCTTATGAGATTGGTATCTTTAATGGAAGTACTAACTCTGGTTTATGTTCTCTATTTGATAATAATGATTTACAAATTTTGGAATACTATCTTGATCTGAAACATTATTACAGAAGGTTTTCTGCTTTTCCTATAACTTATAAAAGTAGTTGTCCTTTGTTAGCTGATGTTGTAAAACATATGAAAAAAGCTTCCTTAAATACAACTGAATCACTTGGTGGTATTTTTCGATCTTCTCATGCTGAAACAATTATGCCATTTATTGCTTTACTTGGCTTAAATAAAGACCCAGTTGAATTAAGAGCTGATAATTTTAATGAGATGAAAAGCAGAGAATTTCGACCTAGCTGTATATCTCCGTTTTCTGGAAATGTGTATTTTGTTTTGTATGATTGTGGTAGTAAGAAGCATAAAATTCAACTTTACATGAATGAATATTTAGTTAAAATACCTTGCTGTGAATCTATGTATGAGTGCGACTTTGATACTTTTTTGAAATGCTATGAAAGTATTGTGGATAATTGTAACTTTAATGAAATTTGTAGTTTAAAAAAAACTGAACTTTAGTTTGAGTTCAATAGTTCAATTTAAAGTTTTGTAACTTTTTTAAAGTTTAAGTTATTTAAAAAATGTTGTAATATTGCACATTTGAACAATTTCTAGATTTTTATTGTAAGTTTTGTTTTAACATTTTAAACTATAGTTATACAATATATATTTATGCAACTAGATTTTGGTAATCATATGGTAAATCTTGATTTTTCTTTTAATTTTATTGTTTTCTTTTTATTTATTACATTTAAACTTAGTTTTTTCCAAGTTTTTAAGATTTTATGTCTCAATATTTAAAAAAAAAAAACACTATTTTTAAACCAAATGTTTATGTTAACTTATATTTATAATAAATTTAGTTAAAAAATGTTGTGTTGTAAAATATGTGTAATTAATTATTTTATATATATATATATATATATATATATATATATATATATATATATATATATATATATATATATATATATATATATATATATATATATATATATATATATATATATATATATATATATTAGGACAATTATTTTTGGTTTAATCCCAAATTAAATCAAAGTTTATAGTTTTCAGAACTTTATTTTTTATGGATTTGTAATGTAATTAAGGGTATAAATAATGTAATTAATGTATAAATAAGGGCTATTTATAAAATAAAACATTGGGCAAAAGGCCTCCACAGCTTAGCTGGCTCATACACACTCTTTTGTTAAAATTTTTAATGTTTTGCATAAATGTGGCATTGATGCTATGTTTAGTTCCTCCTGTAATGCACAGGTAGTTATGGACTTGTTGGCATCTTTGACTTCAAATAACCCCATTTAAAGCAATCTAATGGTGTTAAATCACACTATCTAGGGAGCCAACTCTGATAACAGAAATAAGAGAATACATGCTCAGGAAATGTCTCAAGCAATAGTTGAGCACCACATATTAGCCTTGTCAATATTGTTTAATTTTGGCAGGAAGTACTATTTTATCATGTTGCGATATGGAGCACATAAGTCACTACTTGACCAGCCTCATTTTTAAAAATTAAGGTTTAATGATGCCTTCAGCCAAAATGTGCTCCAAACAGTGACATATTGTGGATGTATTTGTTTTTTTATGTTGGTTCTCTGAACCCTAAACACAACAATATTGACATTTGACGAAGCCATCAAGTTGAAAATGTTCTTATTTGTTTAGAATGATTTTGTTTAAAAAATCAGCAATGAACTTGTTGATGTTTAATAATCCGTTCAACAACTTTGCTGTGCATAGTATTAGGCTTTAGTATTTTGTTATCATGGAGACGCAAATCTTTAGTGTTTTGTTTTCATGGAGATGCAAATCTTTAGTGTTTTGTTATCATGGAGATGCAAATCTTTAGTGTAAATACACTCATAGCGCTTCTTGAAATTCCACAAACTACTGAATTCATTTTCTAGGATTTTCACCAACACTCTCATGCACTGCTTAAATATTGACATTTGAATGGGTTTTTTTAGATGACCATTGTCTTTAACATCTCCAACTGATTCAGCCTCCCTGAGATTTTTGATTAATCTCTTTACTGTTGATGAAGCTAAAACTCTATTCCAACCATACTTTGTGTGAAATAAATTATTTTTAAAATATTGTTCAATGTTGAAAACATGTTGTATCATGTAAAGTTTCATTTTCACTAACCCTAACCTTTTCATTAATCCTAACCTTTTCAGTGTCACTAACCCTAACCTTTTCAGTGTCACTAACAACTTACTGCACAAATGGCAGCAAATTCAAATCTTGTGTTAAATTTGGAACATCCTTTATTTATATACGTTATTTATTGTTTATATTTGTTGTATTTATATTGTTATTTGTTCTTTATTATTATTATTATTATTATTATTATTATTATTATTATTATTGTTATTATTTAAATAAGTATTAGGAAAATTGTGTTTATGAATGCTATGGTTTTATTTGTTTGTAATATAGATCATTTAATGTAAAGATTATTTTAAAATATTATCAATAAGTTAATTTTTACAAATGTAGTATAATATAATTTACTCACAAGCATGAACAAAATGGTATTCTAACTTTTTTAGATAACATTTTTAAAATAACCAAAAATTGATCACAATAATAATCAATTGATTACAATAAGCAATTTCATTGAAGCGAATTAACAGACATGCAAATTATCAGACATGTAAATGTTTAGCATAATAAAGATAACACAATGTAACAAAAAAAAAAATTTTCTGTTTATCAAAATTTTTTGATGTTTCTTAATTAATTTGAGTATGCTGAGTCTGAATATGACATTGGATTTTTTATTGCATCAATCGTTTGGTCGTAAAACCAAAAAATCAATTAAACATATAATTAATATAAATCGTTTTGCATTAGATTCTACTTTAGTCAATATAAAATATTTACTAATTCAAAAGTGTTATGTTATGTTACAAAACTTCATGTTACATCATGTTTCTTACATATATTACATAATGTTACATTATATTGTATTGTAACAGTCTCTCACAATCTCAAAAAACACTAAAAGTGAACAGTAGAACGAGGTTTTCTTTTATGAAGTTTCTCGTCATCGCGTATCAAACACCTGATGTAGTCACCCATCATAGCTGCATCCCATCTGCCCTGGTATCTTTTCTCCATTGCAAGAATATCCTGATGGAAACGTTCCCCGTGCTCTTCACTCACATCACCCAAATTTGGTCTGAAAAATTCCAAGTGTGAATGCAGGTAATGCAGCTTTATTGACATTCTGCATTTCATATCTGCGTACCGTACAATTAAGTTTTCCACTATCTCTTTGTAGTTATCACTCTTATTGTTGCCTAAAAAGCTATGAACAACATGTCTAAATGCAGTCCATGCTTCTTTTTCAACAGCAGACATTTTGTCCTCAAGCTCCTTACATGCCAACATAACTTTAATCTGTGGACCAACAAATATACCTGCTGAAATTTTTGCATCTGACACCTTTGGAAACATCTGCCGAATATGCTGGAATGCTGCACTATCTGGGTTTAATGCTTTGACAAATTGTTTGATAAGACCAAGTTTAATGTGAAGGGGTGGTAGTAAGATCTTTTCAACAGGTATCAGAGATTGATTAATAACATTGTGCGAACCAGGCTGTAAATGTTCTCTCACTGGCCACTCACGTCTTGTGAAGTGCTGGTTTGCAGCCCTGCTATCCCATAAACAAAGAAAACACGAGTACTTTGTGTATCCTCCTTGCAGACCGAGAAGAAATGCTAGCATCTTAAAGTCTCCACATACATCCCACTTGTAACTGTCGTAGTTGATTTTCTCAAGCAACAACTTCACGTTCTTATAGTCTTCCTTTAGATGAACGGAATGAGCTACTGGAATCGAAGGAAATCGGTTTCCGTTATGGAGCAAAACTGCCTTTAGACTCCTTGTTGAGCTGTCAATGAATAATCTCCACTCTTCAGGATTGTGAACAATGCCAATGTCATTGAAAAGACCACGAACGTCATGACAATAGCACAGTGATTCTGATACTACATAAAAGTATGCGAATGTTTCATGTCTTTTTCGGTATTTCGAGGTTCTGCAGCTTGGATCTAATAAATTCCATTCTTTCAAACGTGATGTCAGAAGTTCTGCATTTGATTTAGTGAGACCTAAATCTCGTACTAAGTCATCAAGTTCTTGTTGGTTAGGGAAATGAGGTGAATCATTCGGTTCCCTGAAATCACAGTCATCATTGAGTTCATCCGGTGAGTCTACTTCAGAATGATATGCAGCTGCTTCTTCGGATTGAGGTGGAGTAGGAACAGGCAATTCATCACTGTGTGGAACTGGTCCAATAGAAGATGGTATACTTGGATAAACTAGAGTCAGCCTATCTTTCGGTTTTTTATACTTTGAAATGTCAACAATGCAGAAAAAGCAGTCATCATGATGGTTCGTCAGTTCTCTCCATATTCTCGGAATCGCAAAGGGCATTGACTTTCGGATTCCACGCAGCCATCCTTCCAGAGTTGATCTGCAGCTACCACAACTGTAGTGTGGTGCCCACGATTTGTCCTGATCTCCCATAGCCATGCCAAAATAAGCATGATATGCAGTAAAGAATTTTGTACCACTGACAATCTTATGTTTAGCTTGTGTTGGACTAATATAGTAACCACAAACATAACAGAATGAGTCAGGACAAAGCTTGCAGGATCTACTAGACATATTCACTACTTCATGTAACAGTTGTAATTAGTTAAACTGAAAATAAACACACGAATATAGTTAAAATCAGCATATATATATAATGTTTTAATTGCATTACACATATACGAAAACTCCGAAATATACTTTATGCTTTTTCTCAGGAAATCTTGATGATAGAGAAAAACCAATGGTACCACTGAAATCAGCATACAAAAATTATGTAAGAAACATTAAAAAATTAACATAAACAAAAATGTTGTTACATGGTGTAATAAAATAGTTAACATTGTTAACTATTTTATTATTGCTTCAATGAAAATGACTTCAAATAAAATTTGTTTAACAAATGACATGACTGCCATGATGGTGTTCAAAACACCATTTTACAACAATTTCAATATCTTCTTAAACTTATAAACTTATAGACTATAAAAACGTAATGAACTCAAAGTAATAAACAAACCAAATAAATACTTCAAATAGCTCTAAAGTAATTGTTCTAAAAACATTAAAATGAAATTTTTGTTTTAAAAAAACGATTTTTTTAAAGAAGATTTTATTAAAAAGTTGGCTTTTTTTTCATTAAAAATAAATCAGTATTATACCAGTATTTAACCAACTACCTAAGTTGTACTACTACCAGTATTTTACCAACTACCAGTATTTTACCAACTAAGTATTTGGTAAAATACTATTATTTTACAAACCAAGACATTATATTTTAATAACCACTACAGTTATGGTGTTTAAAAAAACATTTGCTCATTTATTTTTTCATTTAAATTAAATATAATGGAATATGATATACTTAAATATAATTAATGCTTCTGTTTAAAGTCAATAAAATATATCGCAAAATAAACAAATTAACAGTAAATAGAATATAAAAAGTATTACATCATTAACAACCAGTAGGTTCGCAAAAAAGCTCACATTTTACCGGTTTGCAGTTCGCATTTCACAGACCCAGTATTTCTCACTCTAAGATTTATTTCCTAATAAAAGCAAATCCAATATTGTTTATAAAATTACTTGTACAAAAAGTAATGTTTGTTAGATATGGCGAACATTTTAAAACTTTTCTAAATGATTAGCATATAGTGAGAGATGAGAACCACGCATTTTTCAGCATTTAAAAAATTTCAGTTGTTTAAAGACTTTAAATTTTGCTGAAAAAAAATTTGAATTAGAAATTAAAAAAAGTGAGATTAAATGGCAAAACCCTGAATTAAATAGTGAAACATTTGGTTATTAGTTTATATATATATATATATATATATATATATATATATATATATATATATATATATATATATATATATATATATATATATAATTTTAGTGGTTTTTGTTGCTAATTTAAAAATAGACATTTTTTGATTATTTTTGTAAGTATTATTGAAAAAGATTCTAAAAACTTAATATTTTATGCGCTATAAATAGATTTTCAAAAAATTTTATATACAAGGTTTTAATGTGTCTAATAAATATACATTGAAAAGTGTTTTTGTTTTCAATAGTAATATAAGGGGGCATCCATAAAGTGCGTATGAAGTAAAACCACTAGTTTTGGACCCCCTTTCTTGTGCGCACCTCTATGCTTTTAACCCCCCTCTCTTTCTTCTATGTACGTACACATTTATTACAAAATCAACCCCTCCCTTTTTCCAACACAAAAATTTTTTGAAAACAGAAAAAACTTCAGTTAATTTGTCATTATTTTCGATTTTTTAAACTCGTGAAATTCAATGCTTTTGTTAATAAAGATAAAAAAAATGCTTTAAGAGAGAGATAGAGAATGAGAGATAGTCAAACCATGTACTTGCTGTCTTAAACCCCTCCCCACATTTTTCCGATAACCTATCTTCCCACATACTTGCTACCTACTGGATGAATCTACATATACTGTACCTACTGGATGGAAGACCCCTAAGTATAATATAAATTATTATGACATATTGTTATGTTTAGTGCATTTTTAAATTATGTTATTTTTTATATTTTTATAAAGATGACAAAGAATAGCAAATGATGGATTATAATTTAAAATTAAATAATTATGAACATGACTTAGAATATGTCATTCATAGTTGGTCCTCATATTCTTCCAATTACCACCCTCGGTAAGTTTTTTGTATGATATAAGCATCCTCGGTAAGTTTTTTTTATGATATAGCATCCTCGGTAAGTTTTTTGTATGGTATAAGCATCTTCAATAAGTTTTTGTTGATTTTCTTATATGATATTAGCACTCTCATTAGTAGTAGTTCAATGATTAAATAAATATTAACAATAAAAAGATTGTGTTGTGTACTATTTTAAATTGAAAATTATTTTGTTATCTCTATTTTAAAAAAGATTGCCTTATTTTTTATTTAAAAAAAAATCTTGTGATGTAATAAAAACATAACATAAGATTGGATATAAATATCTTTAACATCCTCATATATATATATAATCTAAAGTTTTCATAATGCTTTCAACAAGTATCATGGATTTAATGAAGTAACTTTATTGAATGCAAAAAAGATGCAGCAAAAAATGTTTCTATATTTTACATATATTAGTACATGTAAAACTAAGTATAATTTTACAGCTACTATGAAATTATTAGTCAGAAGAACATTTTTAGGAGTTTTAAATAAATTTTAATAATCAATTTAGTTGAATATTGGTCAATATTTATTCATTTTATTAAGGTATGGTAACTATTAACGTTTTATTGAATTATAGGTAATCAGAAATTTTAATATGAATAATAGTTCACTTAAAAATCTAAATAACTTGAATTAAAGGAACTTAAACATAAATAACTTGAACTTTTTTTATGACACTTTTAAATATTTTTAAATATTAAAGTGTAATCTGAACATTTTTAGGAATATTAAAAATGATCACCCCTATGATCAATCATCTCGATGGTCATCAGACAGCAACTATCCTCCACAGGTTAGTCACACAATGTTTTGTTGATAACATTTATAAGCTTGTTATAACAATGTTAAAGACTTTAAAGTTTGTAAAATATAAATTTAGTACATCATATTGAAACTTGTACAACCATCCATTGTCACAGCTATCACATTTGGAAAATTTGAAAAGACACATGTTTGCAACTTAAGAAAGTTTACGATTACAGGAGGAGCAAGTCCTGATCACCAAGTTCATCTTTTAACAAGGCATAATAGTTTCATATAACTCCATCAATCAAATTAAAAAATTTTTCCTTTACTTATATTTAATACTGTATATTATGTTTAGTGGTTTAAAGAACGATAATAAGAAAGAAACATTTTCTTTAAAGCATGAACTTCAAGGGAAGAAATTTGTTTGTGAATACATTAAAATTGGTAAGTTTTACTTTGTAATGCAGTAATAACAATTTAAAAGTGTCATATTGTTATAACTTACTTTGTAATGTAATAATAACAATTTAAAAGTGTCATATTGTTATAACTTCTTTTGTAATTTAATAATAACAATTTAAAAGTGTCAAATTGTTATAACTTATTTTGTAAAATAATAATAACTATTTAAAAGTGTCATATTGTTATAACTTACTTTGTAATGTAATAATAACAATTTAAGTGTCTTATTGTTATAACTTACTTTGTAATGTAATAATAACAATTTAAGTGTCATATTGTTATAACTTATTTTGTAAAGTAATAATAACAATTTAAAAGTTTCATATTGTTATAACTTACTTTGTAATGTAATAATAACAATTTAAAAGTTTCCTATTGTTATAACTTACTTTGTAATGTAATAATAACAATTTAAGTGTCATATTGTTATAACTTATTTTGTAATGTAATAAAAACAATTTAAAAGTTTCATATTGTTATAACTTACTTTGTAATGTAATAATAACAATTTAAAAGTTTCCTATTGTTATAACTTACTTTGTAATGTAATAATAACAATTTAAGTGTCATATTGTTATAACTTATTTTGTAATGTAATAATAACAATTTAAAAGTTTCATTGTTATAACTTAATTATATTTTAATTTTTCTGGCTTGATCATTTTTATAAAGTGATCTTTGATTGCAAGTATTTTTGTGATGCTAATTTCTAAATCAAATTTGATATAGTTAAATCCAACAAGTAATTTTTAAATTAAATTTTAGTACCTGTTGCTTCATGGGGTCCCAGTTTTAATTTTAGTATATGGCACATAAAGCTATTTGGAATTGATGATGCTAAAATTGTTCAACCCTGTTTGAAGTGGTTCAACAATGTAGGTTGTCTATTTTATTTGTTTATTTATTTTTTTAAACAATGTTGTTTTTTTTTAATAAATTTTATAGTATAGAGAACAAGAAGCCATACGTCTTTGTTTAAAATATTTTCGGCAGAAGAATTACACTGAAGCATTTAATGCTTTGAAAAATGAAACAAATGTGTTTTTGGAAAGTCCACTTCTCACAAGCTTACATACTAGTTTGGTATATTTTACCATTTTTAAGTTTATAGATTTATTTCATAAAAGTTTTTAAATTAAAAAAAAGTTGGTTGTATGATAAATATTCATTTTTTTAAGGTTAAGAATGGAAACTTTGAGGAAGCGGAACATATAATACAAAATTCAGGTATTATTAAATTGTTTTAATTTTTTTTTTTTTTTTTTTTTGTATGTGTTATCTTTATTTTTTAATCTTATTTTTTGCTTTCACTTTTAAGCTCATTTGTTCAATGAATATATTAGTACACAATCTTATCAACCAAAATGGACTGCACTCAAATCTCTTAACAGAGGTTGACTTTTTAAATTTTTCTTAAATATTACTAAAGTTTGTTACTTAGTTTTTTGAAATGAAAGTTCCTGGAATTTATTTTTTATAATAATTTTTTTTTTTTTTTTTGATATTAAAACTTTTTAGTAAAGTTATAAACAATTTTTGTTTAGCTTTCTCTGATATTGCATTCTTTTATATCAATCTATATGTTATATTGTATTCTTTCATATTAATCTATATGTTATATTGCATTCTTTTATATCATTATATATTATATTGGGTTCTTTTATACCATTCTATATAAATAAATACATGGGTTTACCCACAGCTACTGTGTTTTGCCCAAATAAAGGGTAAGCTGGCAAAACACTTGCTCAGCTGTGCAATAAATTATTATATTACTTTATAATTTTTAATATTCTAGAGTTTTCTGGTGGAATAGTTCGCTATTCATCATTAAATATGATTTTAGTTTTTTCTTATAAATAGATGTGAATGTATATAAATATATTTTTTAATGCATTTTTTCAAATCCATTGTTATATTGCATTGTTTCAACAAAGTGTTTAGTTTTTAAAAAATAAATTTTCTTTATATTTTATATTCATTTTAAGTTTCATATCTGCTTAAATAGTCAACCGTGTTTTTTTAAGATAGGTAGTTCAAGAAATGTTTGTCCTGTGTTCAATGTGTAAACTCATGTGTAAACTTATCTTATTTTTGTTCATAAACATTTATTTTTTGCCTACAAACAACTTTTCTATTATTCAAAAAATATATATTTGAATATGTACTTTAGTAATCCATTAAAGCTTTCAAAAAATTTAAAAATTATTTTGTATACTTTTAAACAATTATTGTAATAGACAATGTTGTTAAAACCTTTACCAATGTCAAACATGTTTTGCTATCTGAAATGGGTAGCTTATCTAAATTTTAGATCATGCATCTTTTAATAAGATCCTTATCAAATGTTTTTTATGCAGGAGCTTTGCTTGTAAAGGTCTGTGTTTCAGAGTTGGGTTAAGAAAGAATGTAACCATAGTTTTTTAAAGAAAAAAGGTATTTTTTTGACTCAAGTAGCCTTCCTCTGTAGCTTGAGAATGTGAATAAAAATGATCTACATTGTTTTATCAGTGTTTCATAAGGTTTTTTTTATTTTGTTTTTCTTAATTTTACTTTAATGTTGAGTTTTGAAGGGTTTCAGTCTAAAATCTTATTTAACAGTTAGCATTGCATTAATAAATATAGTTAAAAATTAAAAATCTTTGCTTATTTGGGTTTTGATTTATTGTTATTTGGTTTTTGATTCATTGATAATTGTTTGCTGTTACAATGTTTTGAAGTATTTTACAATTGGTATGTTTTTATATTATTACATAATTAGTGTGTTATTTTACTCTTTATTAGTACTTTGCAAACTTTCTACTGATTATCTCTTCTTTTTAATATTTTAAAATTCTATTAGAATGTATGAGTTGTTAAAACTTCTTCACCATCTTAAACATTTCTAACAGATCATCTTTTTTTGTCTGCTTTAAAGAGTTTGTATATTTAGCTTTTTATTTCTGTCTCTTGTTTGCTGATAATTTTTCAAAAATGATAAAATTGAAGTAAATTGAAGTTGAACACTTAATTGTACTCTTCATTTATAAAAAAAAAATTTTTTTTTATAAAAGTACAATTAAGATAGGTTTTAATAATTAGTCTTTCAAAAGGGAATTTTTTAAGTAAATTAGTGGCTTGATGATTCAAGCAAGAAAACAACATTAAAAAAAAATTGTAAAAAAAAAAACAAAAAATTTTTCGTATAAATTTATTTCATAGGTAGGTACTGCTTGTTCATAAGAATGGACCCTGCCTATTCCTATTTAAGTATTGTTTTATTTGTGGCAAAATATGTGTATGTGCCTCTATATATATATATATATATATATATATATATATATATATATATATATATATATATATATATATATATATATATATATATATATATATATATATATATATATATATATATATATATATATATATATATATATATATATATATATATATATATATATATGTGTGTATATATATATATATATATATATATATATATATATATATATATATATATATATATATATACACACACACACACAGATACAAGAACACACATATATATTTTAATTCATTTTATTTGAAACTTGCTCCCAACCCATTATATATGCATAATTTTGTTTTTAAGTTTCAATTCGTTCAATTTTTAATTTTGTTTTAAAATGTTTTTTTAGATGGAGTTGAAGTTTGTGAACAGCCTGGAATGAGAGGCGGACATCAAATGTGTATTGATGAAGAAAAGCAACTCATATTTTTAATTGGAGGTTGGGATGGTACGAAAGATATTTCTGATTTTTGGGTTTATAATATCAACAGCAGTCATTGGCATTGTATCTCTGAAAATATTGAAATGGATGTAAGAATAGTTTTAAACATTTTATAAAATGTTGTAAAAATATTTTTTCTCAAAAAAATATCCTTAAATCAACAATTCAATTTTTAAGCATCATTTTTAAATGATTTGAAAATTTGTTGGTTTTATTGTTGTTGAGGTTTTTTTTCAAAACATTCATTTTTAGATTCTTTAATTTATTCAAATTCAGTTGAAGTGGTTAACTATAAAATGTAATTTTAATAATTTCTTTTAAAAATCATAGTCATATAACAAATATCATAATTATGTAATCAGTTGAAGAGCTATTAACTTTAAAATTTTGTAACGTTATGTCTTTTATAAATCATAATTATGTATAATTATTATGGTTATGTTGAAAAACACAAATGATTTTTATATAAGGTTATAGTATATTTAATGACAAGTCATTTAATATAGTATAACCTACAATATATAGAAAAGTATTTTTATTTATTCTAAAAGACATAGCTTAAAAATATTTCTGTTTTATGTGTATTTTTTTTTTTTTTTTTTTTTTTTTTTTTTGTTAATTCACCTCCTCAAGGCTGAGAAGGCCACTACAGTCGAGGATGCTACTTATTTGTGGTTATATATAGTTGGGGAGGCTATTTATTTGTGGTATATATATATATATATATATATATATATATATATATATATATATATATATATATATATATATATATATATAAATGCTTATATATATAAAATGCTATAAATGCTTATGAAAAGAAGTGTAGTAAAGTGAATATGCTAGAAAGTTACTTTTTTTTTTTTTAAATTAAAAGTAATTATAAAAATGGGAGTGAATATTCTAATGCTTATTAGCATTTTGATTAAAAACGGGTTTTGTTGATTTCAGGTGTTGAAAGTTGACCTTTCAAGTTTTTCCAGGAAATGTGTGCGCCTGTACATGCATATCTTTGCACACAACCTAAAGTTGTTTTATGTTTTACAACTTTAAACTGCATAACATAAACTATATATGATTAACTAAAACATTAAAGGGATCCCTAAGTGCTATAAAGATATGATCTCATATGAAAGAGCATAAAAAAAAAATGTTTGGTGTATGTTATTTTTTCTAAAACGTAATAATGAACACACACTAGCAAATTTGATTTTCAAAAAAACGCTTTTCTTCGATTAAAAAAAATGCGTCATGTCCAAAGTTTATTGACTCTACTGCCTCAAAAAACTAACGTTTGTACGTCAAATTAAACGAAGTAGACAAAATGTCATTATTGCAAACTTATTAGTTGGTAATTAAATTTAAAAGTAAAGTCGTTTTTTTTCAACTAACACATAATTACTTACAAGAATAAGTTTTGTAGCATTTTGTGAAAATATATTTGTATATTAAAATTTTTTTTATAATTTTAATTTATATATTTGTGTTATAAGGGCAATTCCACGGCTAAAAATGAATAGAAGTCAAATTTTAAACTCTTTTTAGTCAGTTAAAAACAAATGAATATTGAATATAGACACATGAAAGTTTATTTAAAACATTTCTTTAGTATAAAAAATAAATTTACTTCAGTAATTTTTATGGTTTCAAAAGTGACGGTTACTCTCATTTTTGCTTAATAAAAAAAACATTTTGTTAGAAATTAAACTAAGACAGGGCTCGAATTAACTAAACAATCTAATCGCGAAAAATTTTTTTTTTTTGCTCTCTTCCCCTTTCTCTTATAGCTCGCGTCGATGTGCGGTAATGGGGGGGAAAAAATTATCGTCAATAAATCAAAAAACATCGTCAAAAACTGAATAAAAAATTAGATACCACGTTTTTTAAATTTTATTGTTTCTCGAATAAAGGACTAATAAAAGTTTAAATATAATTAAGTTTTTCATTTAAATGGTTGATGTTTTTATTCAATTTTTCTATTTCAAGTTTTCCAATAAAAGACGAAACAAAAAAATTTGGTTTAATAAATCGAATTTACTTCATGTTTAAAGTAAGGCTTAAAAACGTTAAAGTAAAAATATTGCTGGTTTTTATTAGCATTTTTATACTGTTTGAAAAAAAAACTAATAAAAAAGAATTAACTAATAATATATTAATTAATAATTATTAGAATTAACAATAATAACAATTAATTCTTTTTTATTAGTTTTTTTTTTCAAAGAGTATAAAAATGCAAATAAAAGTCAGTAATTTTTTTGCTCTAACATTTTTAAGCCTTATTTTAAACATGAAGTTTTGATCAACAAAGATTAAAAGCAATTTTTCAACTTTTCGCTTTAACAACCTTGTAAAAATTTTCCACGCAGAGATTAAAAGTAATTTAAATTGAAAAATGTTTTACGTTGAAAGAAAATCTCCGCGCAAAAGAGCAAATCATCTATTCATCTATCTATTCAGAATAATAAATTTTGTGTGACGTTCTTTATGATAAAAATAGTGATGTGCCGGGTACCCGGTTTGGACCCGGGGACCCGGCAATTCGGCTGTTTTACTGGGTACCCGGTATCGGCCATTTTGTTGCAGTACCCGGCACCGGGTATCTTCAAATTGATTTTTCCTTTTGTTTAAACTTTAACCATTAAACTTCTTGATATAAGTCTAAGAGTGTTATGTAGTCGATAACCACAAAGTTCTATTAACTTAAAACAATCTCACTTAAAATATTTTTTAATACATTTCTGCAAAAAAATTTATACGGATACAAAAACTGTAACGCTAAATGAAATAATTCGAGAATACGAATAAAAAAATTGGGAAAAAAAGTTTTAAAATAGCTTCTTTTTATTCTGTTAGAACACAAGATAATTTTGCCAAGTTTTTATTCCAACTTTTAAAAAATGGACTCGGTGCCGAGTACCCGGACTCGGACCCGGTTTTTTCAGCCGGGATAAACTGGTTCCGGCACATCTCTAGATAAAAACATTACTTTTAAGAATTGCTAAAAAAAATGCTAAGCTAGAAAAAAAGTAATTAATCAACCAAAAAAAAACAAGTCGAAAAAAGATTTTTTTTAAGAAAAAACTAATCACAAAAGTGTATGTAGCAATCGCGCTTAATACGAGCCCTGTAAGACTTTCTTATAAGTTCTAAACTATTTAAAACTATTACTTAATAACTTTTTTTTAACGACGTCTTTCAACCGAATGCTATTTAATCACAACTTTTTTTTACTTGAAAATCGAAGTAGATATTTTAAAGTTGTTGTGACGTACTAACGTGATTGTTAACGACTAACAATCGAGTTTCAATGGTGAAAAAATAAAATCAAAATGGAGTTATTTTTTAGTGATTTTGGCAATTGCTTTTTGTTAGCATGCATTTATTATTACAATTTAGCGAAAAAGAAAAAAAAACTTACATTTTTTTTTTTAATGCTCTTTCATATGAGATCATATGTTAGGAGCACTTAGGGATCCCTTTAACTTAGATTAACTAAAACAGAAACTTTAGTTAATTAAAACAGAAACTTTAGTTAATTAATACAGAAACTTTATATATATATATATATATATATATATATATATATATATATATATATATATATATATATATATATATATATATATATATATATATATATATATATTTATTTATTTATTAGCATACCTTAAAATGAATATTGCCTTATAACAGCAGCTTTTTAAATTTATTTATAACAAATAACTTTAGAAACCTGTTATTAATTTTTGAAAAAATTACAGAGCTTGTATTTTATTACTAGAGCTTATAAATGTGTCCAGTTGATCAGTTGGCTCACATAATATGATACAGATTATAATACTTTTTTTTTCCATTTTTTCAATTTTGTTGCTGATTTAATTAAGAATGTTGGGGGAGGATGAAATTTGATGTATTGTCTCTAAGCTACCATAGCTTAGAGGCATGTTTGCTGCTCAGAATATAAAGTAATTTTACATATCAAATGTTTTATAATTCATAATCATCATAAATTGTAATTTCTCATCAAAATCTCAATAATACTTAAACACATCTTAAGAAGTATTAAGTGAAGTAAATTAAATTTTTTTAAAGAAGTTTAATTTAGTACTTCACTTAATAAATATGTTTTCTCTTCTTATATAGAAGCTAATATATGATGTCTTATATAGAAGTTCTTATATAGAAGCTAATATATGATAAATTTGTAGTTTAGATTGCTAAAATTTATACCAGTATAATTCGCTTTTGAAAACCTAAAATTGGTACAGGCAATGTACTTTTTCTTATTTATAGTGGTATTAGGAAATAGTTAGTCAATAAGCCAAGGGGGTTTCATATTAATTTCATATTAAAAATACACAAAACTGGAGAATAGGATAGAAAAGCATTTATAGTTTTTTTTATTATTTACTTCTATTTGCTGGTGACAAAAGTATATACTCCAGACATAACAAAAAGTCATTATATATCATTCATGGCAGTTTTTAAAGCAGGGGAAAGAGCAAATGGCTGGGAGCTAAATAATCTATTAAAAACAATGTGGCAATTTCTACATGACTCTCCTAGTAGAAGAGCAATCTATGAAAGCATCACTGGGGCACTTGATTATCCGATGCAGTTTTGTTAGCATAGGTGCTCAAAAGGCTGAATCATTACTTGATGGATACAAAAATAATATGTTTCAGTAGTCCCAACAAGACATACTTTTGAAAAAAAGTATGTCTTGGGGGACCCCTAAAAATATTTTTTATTGAAAAAATTTTAAATCCAGTGTTATTTTATCATATAGTACACATTAAGGGGTCGGAAGCATAGATTTTTCAAATGTTGTTATTTGGGACACCCTAATAAACATACATTTAAATATGGTAAATAGTTATATTTTTCAAATATACTATGACAAAAAAATAATCAATCAAATTTATAAAAAAAAAATCAAAATAATCCATTAAATATATATATAAAAATCAATGTAAAATTAAAATATACATACAGATTAAGAAGTTTCAATTTATTATTTTTTCTATTTTCTAATCTATTAAAAAAATTTTTTAATATTTTAACATAGTTCAAAGAATGACTTATCTTTTTTGATTGGTTTGACCAACCTAAAATAAATGTGTTACTCTTTGTCCATCAGAAATTAAAAATAAAAATCTAATTTAAAAGTTAATAAATCTTACAATTTGCAATTGGATGTCATTCCCGACAAAGGAAAGCATTAGCTGCAATCCATTGCCATTTAAATAAATAAATAATGAATAAATAAATAATGAATAAATGATTGATGAGGTAGTTAAACATTAATTTATTTGAATATATAGACAAATTTGTCATAGTTGCATGAATGAAAGTACAAAGCATTATTGATATTAAAAAATTATGCTTGATGACATCATTACTCAGTGTAAATTGCTATTTTGTATTGCAGTGTATTGCTGTGTAATACACTGCAATACAAAATTGAATGCATACATAAGCTTAAAGTAATGTTTTATATTAGTTTAAGATACTATATTATATTTAAAAACACTATAGAATACTGTAATTTAGATATATATTTTTTGATTTTGTATTGTCATATTGGTTTTCAACATTTCATATATTTTTCTAATGTTTTGTTTGTCTTGATTTTTTAATAAAATAGTATTTCATATATTTTATTTTACTACAACTGTCAAAATATTACTCTATAAACAATTGTAAAGAATTTTTACTTTAAGTAAATTTGAAAAAAAACTTTTTATTAATTTGTAGTAAGCCTTGCATCTTTTTTATTTTTTATTTTTTATTCTTTTATATTACTTGTAATTAGATAACTTACTTGTAATGCTTGTTACATAAGACAACTTACTTGTAATGCTTGTTACATAAGATAACTTACTTGTAATGCTTGTTACATAAGATAACTTACTTGTAATGCTTGTTTGATAATATAATTTTAATTTTAAAATTCTTGGATTTTAAATTAATTTTATAAATGTTATTTATAGGGAGGTCCTGCTGCAAGGTCATGTCATAAAATCTGTCTTGATACAAAAAAGAGACATCTTTATATATTGGGGCGTTATCTTGATGCAGAAGAAAGGCTAAATCTGGATATTAAGGTTTGCTTTATAACTTTTCTGATTTTGTTTTTTTAATTTTATTATAAAAGTGTTTTAGCTTCTTTCTTTTTTTTAGAGTGACTTCTTTAGATATGGGCTTGATACAGGTCTATGGGAAATTGTATCATCTGATACATATTCTGAAGGAGGGCCCAGTCTTATTTTTGACCATCAAGTTAGTAATATATTATTTTCAATTTTACTATTTGCTACAATTAGATTTTTTTATTATATATACAGTATCGGACAAAACAAGTGCAACCAAATAAAGCTAATTTAGTTTCTTTATATAAAAGTGCTGCATTTTTACAATTTAGAGAAATAACTATGTAAGTGTTTAGGGACAACGTTCTTCAAGTTTTATTCATCACAATGTTCATTATTTGTACACGAAAATTAATAAATTAATCAAAAGTATTAAAAAAAGTTGATTTCCTTCTGGACAAAACAAATGCAACTCCACAAAATGTTGACCAAGCTGTATTTTGCTATCAATATTTCGTGGCAAATCCTTTGTTGTTGATCACAGCCTTGCATCTTCGAGGCATAGATTCGATCAGGTGATCAATGAAACTTTGTGGAATCGCTGCCCAGGCCTTTTGGATTCAAACAATTGTTCAGACAATTGATCCTTATTACAAATACCTTCACGATTAATTCTACGGTTGACGATCTCCCACAGGTTCTCGATAGGGTTGAGATCCGGAGATTGAAGCAGCCAATCCATCACCAATAGGTGGTTATCTTGAAACCACTGCTTGACTACTTTTGCAGTGTGTTTCGGATCATTGTCTTGCTGAAAAACCCATTTTATTGGTATATTCCATTTAGCATGAGGTAATATAACATCTTTCAGGATATTTTTATACATAAAACGGTCCATTATTCCATCGATTCGATGTATTGGACCTAGATCGTTAGCAGAAAAACACACCCAGACCATTACATTGCCTCCTCCATGCTTCACGGTCTTATGGCAGTAATGTAAATTGAGGCGTTTTCCGGCCAGTCGACGTACACAGCAAATGCCATCGCTCCCAATATGTTGAACTTTGATTCATCACTGAACAGGACAGCTCGTCATTTCTGCACATTCCAGTCAATATGAGATGTAGCAAACAAGAGTCTTTTCTTCTGGTTCTTTAGTGGAATCAGCGGTTCTTTGCAGGGCGTCGAGAAAACAATCTGGCTTCAACAGCACGTCGTCTGATTGTTCGGTCCGATACAGGCAGCTCTAATTGCTTTTGTAATGTATTGATGTAATGAAACACTTGTTGTATTTCACTTCTTGTATTGATGTTCTTCAATAAAACACTTTGATAAAACTCTCTTCAATAAACTGTCTTGATAATACTGACTGATTGACTTATACTGACTGAATTACATGTCGGAAACTTCTGCATGCTTCTGGATACTTCCTTTATTTATTTAAAAACTTCGGTGATGTTGACACAGACCAGACTTAAGAAAATGAAACAAACCAAAAAAGTTGCACTAGTTTTGTCCGCTGCAAAATGGCACATGTTCTGCCTGTGTGTTGTCAAAATTCTGCCTGTGTGTTGTCACCTGTCAACTGATTGCTCATGTCATGGCATGCTATGACTCCAGACTCCTGAACTGTTTGCTGTGGTAGTATAGTTCATTTCGTTTTTAAGACATGTAAAATTAGGAACACTTTTTAGCATTGTTCGCTGTTGGTTGCAAATGTTTTGTCCAATACTGTATGTATATATATATATATATATATATATATATATATATATATATATATATATATATATATATATATATATATATATATATATATATATATATATATATATATATATATATATATATATAATATAGGCTATAAATATTTATTGCATTTTGATAAATTAATAATGATAATATAAAACATTTTTTTGATAAAATTGAAACAATTTATTAGCATAAATTATTATAAAGTAAAAAAAAGTTTTAAGCACTGTATATAATGTATAATAAAAGCAGCATGTGTTTGTCAGATTGATTTGGTATCATTCTTGGAAGTAACAGGGTTAAATATTACATATATAATCCTAACCCTCTATAAGTACTCTTAAATAGTTCAAACATTTGTACTGACATATTAATTTTTTTAAAATAATACTCTTTAATTGATATTCAGATGCAGTACGATGGTGTGACAGAGAAAATATTTGTATTTGGAGGGAGGATTCTTACAACGTACTCATTTATTCTTGTTAGTTTTATAATGTTTTATTAATGTAACTAAATTTTAACTTGTTGACATGTTTTCAAATAATCATTTCTTTAAAGGATAATTAACGATGATCAATCATCAGAACCTCTGTTCAGTGGTCTATTTTCTTTCTGCACAAAAACTTATAAATGGGAAAAATTGAAGTAAGTTAAATTGTCTTAGCATAAGTTAATAATGGTGCCTAGAAAATTTGGTTCATAAAAATATTATGGTATTTTTATTTATGTTTAAACAAACATTTTACTATAAAAAAAAAATCTTTTTTATTTTTATAAAAAATTTTTTTAATTCAAACAAAATATTGGTGCTTTTAAAAAAGGTCCCTACTACCTTTTTTTCCTTAATAGTAAAATATTTATAAAAAAAATTTTAAGGGATGATTGCTTAAACACACCCTCTAATGATCAAATACTTTCCAGAAGTGGTCATTCTATGCTCATTGATCAGGTTTGTACTGTCTTTGCTTTTGTTATGTTTTTTATCATTTTAATGAATTTGTTAATTATTGGCAGAATTATTTTTTGCACAAATTTTTATTATTTATATATATATATATATATATATATATATATATATATATATATATATATATATATATATATATATATATATATATATATATAATAAAAAATTTATTGTTATATTTGTCAAATTGTTTTACCAAATTACAAGTAATGTTTTATATTTTTTTGAAAAATATTGATTTTTTACTATGCTCAAAAATGTTTTTAAAAAATTTTTGTTTACACAATATTATAAATAAACTTTAATAAGCAATCTAAATACAAACTTATACATAAAAATTTATACATACACTTTTACATATTAACAATATTAAACCATATATTATTGTTACATCTGTTAATTAAACAACAGTGAACATATATACAAAGCAATTAACACAATTAACAAAAAATGCTACACATACAAAACAGCTAACTCAATTGACAAAAAAAAACTGAAAAAAAAATGTATTTAGTTTTATTCACACACAAAAATAGATGACACCTAAACAATGTGGTAATTTGATGACACCTAAAAAATGCGGTAGTGGTGTAGTGGTAGAGCGCTCGCTTCATAAACGAGTGGTTCCGAGTTCGATCCCCACCACATCCCTGGTAGTACCGCGCTCAACTCGTTTCTCTGCGCAGCGGCCTTGTTCGTCAAGGTTCGTGTTTCGGAGTTATAGAGTTGAGAGAGGGTTATAGCCACAAAATAAGTAGCCTCCTCGTCTGTAGTGGCCTTCTAGACCTTGAGGAGGTGAAGTAAAATAAAATAAAAAAAAAAAAAAAATTTAATAATTTTAAAAAATTTACTTTTTCTTGCAATAACATTAATACTTGTGGAAATCTTTATTTATTTTATCAATTTTCATTTTCTAACATTTTTTTTTTTTTTTTTTTTTTTAAATACTACACCTTAAACAAAGGAAAAACAATTACTTGCAAAATATGTGGAAATACACTCATTATTTTTGTTTAATACACCAGAGACTCTCCCTCTAACAAGTCTTTGGTTTGTGCGATCCTTTTTACGGCTGTCAGTTTATTTATGATGAAAATTCGACCCAAAATGAATGATGATTTACTCGATACATTTTATTTCCTCAAAGCTTATTTCTTATCAAAAAATCTCTTAACTAAACTTATTGTGTTTTATTTACTTATTATTGCTGCATTTAAAGAGCTCTTTTATATATAAACATGTGCATACAATACAATGAATGCAGATTTTTATATAAAACAATGCACAGGTTTATTTATAGGTTTCTTTACCAAGTTTGCATATTGCTCTTGGTGTCTAATTGTATAAATTTTTTAACATGTTCAAAGAAGAAGCATATGAGGTGGATGATGTCTCATATGAGTTGGATGATGGCAGCCTCATATGAGGTGGATATTATGATGGCAGCCTCATATGATTTTAATGATTTTTTAATGATTCAGCCAATATGATTTTTTATGATTTCTAATTTTTTTTACCAATATTTACAAGTAAATTTCTCATTTTTTTTATTACTGTTTTACCAGTAAATTTAGTATTTTTTTATTACTGTTTTACCAGTAAATTTAGTATTTTTTTTATTACTGTTTTACTAGTAAATTTAGTAATTTTTTTATGAACGGGTAACAAATTTTACAAAACGCAAAACAATTATAAATATATTGTCTGTAGTTCTCTGAGCTTCTTTGAGTTTATTAATTAGTACTTTTAATGTTTAATGTTTTTTTTTTTGACCAAAGATTGTTTTTTTGTTGCTGCACACTTTTGTGCACCAACTAAATAAAGTTCTGCACATAGACCATATAAAGTCAATACGAATAATGTGCACTGCACATAGACTGTTATAGCCGTAACAGTCCGTTAACAGGATGTAACTACTTTGTTAATGGAGTGTACGCATCGATTATGTAAGATTTTACAATCGATTATGTAAGGTTTTACGCATCAATTATGTAAGGTTTTACAATCAGCATGTAGATACATCAACTGAGGGTTTTGTTTAGGTCAGATACTCTTTTAATTAAAAGAAAGTCTTCTCTAGATTTAAAACTTAAAAAAAAAAAATGTTGCATCACAAAATCGAAACCCCCCTCCCTCCCCCTCGTAACAAATTGTCACAAAATCGTCTACCCTTCCCCTCCCCCTATAGCATGACGTAATTACTGTTTTACAAGTAAATTCAGTTTTTTTTATTACTGTTTTACTAATAATTTTAGTTTTTTTTAATTACTTTTTTACCAGTAAATTTAGTATTTTTTTATTACTGTTTTACCAGTAAATTTAGTATTTTTTTTTTATTACTGTTTTACCAGTAAATTTAGTATTTTTTTTTTATTACTGTTTTACCAGTAAATTTAGTATTTTTTTACTACTGTTTTACCAGTAAATTTATTTTTTTCTTTTACTACTGTTTTATCAGTAAAAGTCTGTAAATGCTTAACCTTGCACTAAATTTTATTTGTTTGGAAAATGCTGTAATGAATGTTGTTGTGTTTTTGTTGTTGCTGTTGTTATTTTTTATTTCTATTTGCTCGGTTAGACATTTTAGATTTTTTAATTAAGTCTATTTTTTGTTGATAATCTTGTACTGTTCTCTTTTTTTATAATTTTTGTCTGCTTCTATTGCTTCTTCTTTCTTCTGCTTCTATTGAACTTTGTTGACTTGACTACCTTGTAAGCTGCAAGATGGGTTAATGAAAATCAAAATAGTTCATAAAGTTACTTTTAACATTAATTTAATTTTAATAAATAGTTAAAACCAATATTAAAAATAACTTTTGACATAAAAAAATGAAGTATACATAAAAATTTTTATTTGTGTTTTAAATATTATTTTAGGAAAGAAGGTTGTTGTACATATTTGCTGGTCAGAGGGGCAGAAACAGAGAAAGTGTAAAGTAAGTCTTTTTTTGTCTTTATTAATTTATTTATTATTTGATTTAAATATTATTGATGTTTTTTAGTAATTTTCTTTCATACAATATTGTTATTGGTTTTTAGTGATTTTTTTTCATACAATATTGATACTGGTGAAATTACGATATTAGTTGCGCTAGCAGAAAATAAATTATGTAAGTTTTAAAAAATGTTTAATGTCATTTGACATTAAATATACCATAAGATTAACATTGATTTTTTTTTGTTGATAATTATCTACATTTACAGTTTAATGCTGAGCCATTAGATTTTTTTTTAATAATAAATTAAATATCTACAAATTTTAATGTTTTATTTAGCATCGTCAATTGGTTTCACTCAGCGCTCTAATATTGATTCAAAATTGGGTGAAATTTATGTTTTGTCGGTAAAATGTTAAATATATCACTTAGGAGGTTTGACTTAAAACATTTAATTTAATTTTTTTTTTCCTTTTATAAGGGATCAAATCGTGAAGCAGAAAACAAAGAAGATTGTATTCGTAACTCGTTTTGGGTTTATAACATAGCCCTAAAGAAATGGTTTATAAATATGTTATTTATTTATATATATGTTTTTCTAAATAATATCTTTTTGTTTTGATTTCTTTACTTCATCAAATTTCTTTTAGGACATGTGTTTACAAAAATGAAAACATTGATAAATTGTATTGGAAGAAAATGACAAATATTGAACCACGTCCACGATTTGCACATCAACTAGTTTATGATTCTATAAACAAGGTTATTTAATAAATAAAATAATTAGATATTAAATAAATAAAAATGTACAAAAAAAATTATTATCCAAATAATAGTAAATAAAAAAAAGTGCAGGGGTTATTCTAGGAAAATAATTTGGGCAACAGTAGCATGTCAACACCTGTCATAAGGAAATTTGACAGAAACATTGCCGTATGTAGGCAATCCTTCCCCGGAAGCATGTCGCATGCCTTCTTGGTCCACATTTAAAGTAACTTTTTAGACTGGACCACATTTTTATTTTTAGGAAGCATTTTAAGAATTTGCAGCAAAAAAACATATAAGAAACTACAGAGAATAAAACAGCAATACTCAAAGAAAGGATACAAATACTATACAAAATAGATTAGATAAACAAAAAAAAATTAAAATAAAGAAAAATTTGTCCAAAAAAAATATACCTCAATATTTTACTGTTTTGTCTTTTTTTTTTTTTTTTTTTTTTTTTTTTTTTTTTTTTTTTTTTGACGTTTGTTATTTTCCACTGCCAAAATTAATACAAGTCGAGAAAGAAAGTAGATAAGATTATAATGAAAAGAAAAACATTTTTGGATATAAAATTTACTTGCAACTTTTGTCAGTCAGTATGTTAAGGAAGTAAATTTTTATTTGCGCCATAAATAAGGATAATTTTAAAATTTGTTTTTTAAATGTTTTTACAAAACTTTACTGTATTTGTCAATGTCCAGGAAAGCAAGAAAACTAATTGCTATTTGTAAAAAAAAAAATTTTGATTTTTTATCAAGTTTTTTATGTAAAATAATAAAAAAGTCATTAATACTAATGTTCAAATATAAATTATTTGGTTGTTTTCACTACCCCTATTGAAATAGTCTGCACTTTTGTTGGATTCTCTAAATTGTGCGTTTAAACCCGATAGTTTATTTCTTAATGAACTTTTGTTATTGACGCTCCAAAACTTGCAGTGTTATATTACTGAACTTTTGTTATTGACGCTCCAAAACTTGCATTGTTATATTACTGAACTTTTGTTATTGACGCTCCAAAACTTGCGTTGTTATATTACTGAACTTTTGTTATTGACGCTCCAAAACTTGCATTGTTATATTACTGAACTTTTGTTATTGACGCTCCAAAACTTGCATTGTTATATTACTGAACTTTTGTTATTGACGCTCCAAAACTTGCATTGTTATATTACTGAACTTTTGTTATTGACGCTCCAAAACTTGCATTGTTATATTACTGAACTTTTGTTATTGACGCTCCAAAACTTGCATTGTTATATGACTGAACTTTTGTTATTGACGCTCCAAAACTTGCATTGTTATATTACTAAACTTTTTTAAAACTTTTAGGAGCCTAATTAAAATATTTTTTAAGTTTTTAAATTTTTTCAAACAGAGCAATCATTATGTTTATTATCTCTAGTAATTCATCTCAACATTGAAATTGGGCGTGTAAAGGAAACAATTTAAGACAAGCATTAATTATTGTAAATACATTTAAAAAAGAAACCATGTTATTCTTTTATTAAATTTCTTCAGTCATTACATAATTTATTAATCAAATAGTATATTTTACAAATAAATAGAAATTTGTTTTCTGATTTGTCTATTATTATATCTATTATATTATAAGTATTGAGAAAAAACGTCAAATAAAGCAAAAACATTTTTAAAAACTAAAAGATTTGAAAACAAACAAATGTAAGAAAAAAAATTAACAAAGTTTTTCATAGTTCTAGAGTACATAGCAAATTAGTTTTGTAAAATTTGTGAATAAATTGCATATCAAAACTTTCAATTGTTGTTATAAAGTTATAAAATTGTTGTTATAAAGTATGTTCTTTTCCTTGACTTGTATCAAAATCTGTAGATAATAATAACAACCACCCTTTAAAAAAAAAATTGTATATAAATTTTATTAAACTTTTTTTTTTTTAATTATTAAATTTTTTTTTGTTTATTTAATATTTTGTTACAATTTTGCTTCCTTTTTTTGGTATTGTTTTTTTTTTCTAGGTTTAGCTTATTGCCACAAATTATTGAAATTCTTTAAAAGTTAAAAAACTGCATGGTCAGTGTGCCTAAAAAAATTACTTTAAACATGGGTGAACAAGGCATGCGACCACACACGCTTCCCAGAAAGGTTTGGTAGGCATTATTTACATGAAAAAAACAAACAATATTTGCGATATTAAAAAAAAGTAAAATCCTCAATATCTGAATTTGGGCAACGCCCAAATACATTGTCACAAAGGGTTAATTTTGTTGTAACATGTTTCAAGTTCAAATTTGAAAATTAAAAAATTATCTTAATTATGTTAGGTTCATTTCTTATTTGGTGGAAACCCTGGGCATTCTGCTTCATTGAAACTTAGATTAGATGACTTTTGGATGCTAAAGGTATGAAGTTTTTATTTTGTGAAAGGTTATATATACTTTATCAATGTATCTGGGTATTGTTGATGGCATCTATAATTCTCTGATATTTTTTTAACTAAAGTTACTCTATATAATCAGACAGCCCTAATCAAATATTGGTCACAACCAATACATTTTGACATTCATCATCTGTATCTAAACTATGATCAATCATCAACATTGTATGAATCAAGTAAACAATCAACTTTACAACAACAAACAACTTTAAAGTTACCAAAATGAGAATTAAAAAAGGTATAGGTTATCACAGGTGATTGAGTTAACAAAATCTTTAGAAAATTAAAAAAATATATAACATTGAGAAATTTAACAAAGAAAATTATTTTATTATTGCTGCTTACAACATGAGTCAATTAAAAACTTTAATCATCAATATAAATTTTAAAATAACTGTTGTTGGCTATTTAACTGTGTTGTTGTTGGATTATAAAAAACTGTGTTGTTGTTGGCTATTTAACTAAATTAAATGGATTTTTTTCCAACTTTTTGGTAAAAAAAGTAGAAATTTTGTTAAGTAAAAAAATGTTATTAATTTAGTTATATAGAAAAATGAAATCTAATTATCTGTATCTAGTTATTCTATTGATGTATCTAGTTATTGATCTAGTTTGAATTGTAATTGTGACTACTTATCTATTTTTGGTTTTAAATAAACTAGCCTTCACTAAGATGAGCAGCTCTTACAATCTATTCATTTTTGGTTTCTTGGGTTTAGCTAATCTACCTTTTGCTAAGATGAGCAGCTTTTACAATTTTCCAAAGTAAAAAGCAAATTGTAATAGCATTTTACAAATAGAAGGTAATGCATGTGGGAGATATTTTTACTAATTCAAATAGTAATGTGTATTTCTTATTTTTTTACAATAATAGCTTGAGCGTTCAACAACTGAAGATCTACTTCGTTATTGTAGATTTATTATCAGAAAGCTAAGGTATGTTTAAAGTTGTAGAATATACAAATAAATTTGTATGGAAATTTAACTATCTAGACAGTGTTTATATTTGTGTGATCTAATGGGAATTTAGATGTTATTATATAATATTTCTACTTTCAACAACATTTATTAAAAAAGTGCGATAGCAGACGGTCTAATTATTGTCAATATTTGCTTTATTAATCTTCCAGCTAATTCATTGTGTTTTAATGAATGTGAGCTTTTTTTATACAGTTACTCATCACTCAGTACTACAGTACTCTAATTAGCAAATTTCCTAAATACTAATACACCAAGGAAATATATTGTTTTGAAGTCAATCGAAAACAAATTATCTTTCATATGATAAATTATCAGGTAATTTGAGGTTTTATGTATAAAGTAATAAAAAATTAATTAACTTTTAATGTATAAAAGGTAATTAATTTTTTCAATAGTATATAGTATAATATAAAAAATTTATTTCTTTAAAAGCGACTAAAATTGAATTAGTTATGATACCATCAATGTCTGTACTCTTAAATAAATTAAACCAAATTCTTTCAAAGTACTACCATGGCCAAATAACAAAATTTTTTGTGTTAGTCATTATGTTTATTATACAAAGCAAATATGTAAAAAAAGGTAATTGGTGACATTCAGTATTTATGACTGCCTGGTTCTTACACACAACGTTTTTTATTCTATCAAAATTGTCTTTTTTTTAAAAGTTTTGGTTGTTAAAAAATATCCTTCATATCAATTGTATGAAATTAGTTACATCTTTTTAGAAAAATAAATTAGGATTACTTTAATGAGAATAGTAATGAAATAAATAAACAAACATGAAAAAATGTAAGAAATTAATTTTTAACTTTGTTTCAAAAATAAATAGTTTGATCTTAACTTTTTTTTTAATTAAAAGTCAAGAAGCTGTCATGCAATAACAAATATATAGTGACATTCTTAAGTTACTTCATTATATCTTGATAAAGTTATTTAAAGTGTTTTTGAAAAGATTGATAACATGATGAAACTTTCATAAAAAATTTTCCTTAGTTTTTCTATAATTGTAGTTATATTAATTTATATTAAAAAATAATTTTTTTATTCCTGACGATTGTAAAACCTTGTTTTGCGTTTTTATAAAAAAGACAGGTGCAGAATGTTTCATTTTAACTTCATTCAAAATTAAACATAATAGTTGTTTAAAAACATAGTACATTTTTTGAATGCTGCATAATTAATATCATAAATGGTCTATAAAAGTCTATAAAAAACCTTTACATCTTTATAACCATGTTATTGTTATATCTTATACTGCTGAGTTAGGTGAGCATGATGATGTCATACTCACCTAATGTCAAATAGCCTGCTGCCGGGGGCTTCAGTACATACATCGACTGACAAATAGCCTGACTCGCTGTGGAGTGCTGCTACATCGACTTAAGGTTTGGTATGGGTCAGCAACATTTTCATTCATTATTCTTCGTTTTCCCTCATCGTTTTCTAAAAATGTTCACTTAATTTAGGCTAGCAAAAAAAGTGAGCGATTGCGCATATAAATATGCATGTGGGAGATATTTTTACTAATTCAAATAGTAGATATATATATATATATATATATATATATATATATATATATATATATATATATATATATATATATATATATTTATATATATATATATATATATATATATATATATATATATATATATATATATATATATATATATATATATATATATATATCTGTGTGTGTGTAATTTTTTAACAATTATCCCACGATATAGCAGACATCCTTTAGACATGCCCCTGTAACCGCTTCTAAAGATTTTTTTATATTTTTCTATAGATTTATGGAGATGTCAGAAATAGATCAAATACATGCGTTTTCATACTTACAAGTGAAGTCATTTATGTTTTTGTTTTTTTTTTTAATCTTTAAAATACCAGCACGTGGTTTGTAATTTTTTTTTTTTTTTTTTTTTGCAGGAAGAAGTTTCATTAGTAATCGATCATACAAACGATTGTGAAAGAGAGATGGTATGTTTTTTTTAGGCGTTATTTGCTGTTTTTAAACCTGTTAATTGTTATCTTTTGCTCTTAATTTTTAAATTTAGTTTGAGTCACTAACTTCTGTGTTATTTTCACCAGTATTATCTTCAAGTCGCAGTAATTCAGGTAATTTAGATTTTGACAATTTTCATATTTCGATAAAAAATAATTTTATATTGCATATTGATAAAAAATGATATACATCTATAATGTAAATTCTATATTAATGCAGTAGTAAAGAAGATTTATTAAGAACATTATTATTACATATCTACAATTTGATATATTAATCTTTAGCTAACTTAATTATGCTAAATATTTGAGCGAAACTAAATCTTTTAGTTTCTTTTTAAGTTGTGTTGCTTGATTAATGTTAAAAAAAGTGATTGCTACAATAGTATCATAAAAGTCATTCAGATAATATCGACAAAGATTTAACTTATAAATATAAAAACAGGACCTAAAAAGTTCATTACCTTGCTCCGTTCAAAACATTTGTTTGATGCCTAGACATTTGCGCTTATAACTATTTCAGTTGATGTGCGTTTACATGATTGCATCAGTCAACAACTCGATAAGCGTAATTCCTATTTATTATTACGGACATTTTATTAAGTGTTGATATAAAACATTCCAGTAATCATATTTTCGATTTTATTCTATTAATGGCAATATCAAAAAAGATGTTGTTTTAATATGAAATGTCAACAGTCATTTGTTGACATGAATGTCGACACATTTTAATTCTGTTCATGTATTGCATTTTTGACGTTATTTACCACTCTGTTAAAAACATCAAATCATGTGTTTTACAAAAGCATTTTTCACTAATATTTAATTTTTAACTTTCTTGTATTTTTTATAACAAATGTTTCTTGTTGTTTTTGTTTTTTAATATTATATATTTTTTTATTATATATAATTTAAAAATGTTTCCTAACACTAATGCAAGTATTTAATGCAAGTATTTTATTGATTAATATTGATAATGGTTGCCCGTTATCAATGTTAATCAATAAAAATGTAGATTTGTTTACAATTAATTACTATTACATTAATTTATTGTATAAACATAATTTAATTAAGTTTTTTTCTATTTAAGACGGCCCTTCGGAAATATATGAAGCTAGGACCAAGGTTGAGTTAATTTTTTTAAATAGATTCTTAGCAATTGAAGTATTAATATTTTATTTATCTTAATAATAAGTTTTAACATATAAAGTTTATTTTTTTTATTTCCTGAAGTAACATTTGGTATATTTTTTTATTTCCTTGTCAGGTGTTCGATGAGTTGACTACATATTTTCCATCTCACATGACACAACCTTGTGGAACTATAACGGACTTTATCATTGTTTAAATCGAAATAGGTTTTGCTAATTGCACACACAATTAGGGGTGTGTTGAGAGGGTATTTATCGACAAAAAAAAGATAATCGGCTTCTAATATACGCCAGCTTATTAAAAAAGGTCTAAATTCGCCGATTGACTTCAAAAGTTAAACCCCTATGCACCCCCTTGTTCCAGTCATATACATATTGATTTATCTTGGTAAATATTTCATCCAAAACGACAATGAAGCATTGATAAAATTTTTCTGGAACTGGAAAAAAAAACATTTGAAAATTATTTTATATATAAAAACTTTTTAAAATTTGTACAAAATCTATTATATTGTTAACAATAATTTTCTATGTTATGATAAGTAATTATTAACTATAAATACTATTACTGCTAATTATTACAACTAAAAGTAATTGTTGCTGTTAGTTTTATTTTATATACAATGTTGTTATATATATATATATATATATATATATATATATATATATATATATATATATATATATATATATATATATATATATATATATATATATATATATATATATATATATATATATATATATATATATATATATATACACACACACAATAGTATAATATATGTGAAAAATGTACCGAACAAAATTTAACAAATTTAACTAAACTTATTTATTAAAACTTATTTTTAAAAAACTTTTTTATTAAAACGTATTTTGAAAAATCGCTTTTTACTGACGTTATTAATATTTCTCAATATTTAATGATTAAGGGAAAGAATACTTGTATCGAAATAAAAATGATCAAAAAAGAGAATTATATCGAAGTGATTAAGCCGAAAACTTAGGTAATTTGTATTGAATTGGTTAATAGCGAAATAAAAAATATCTTTAATTGAAATTCGCAATTTTGGATTTGAATTGAAATGCGGTATAAGATTTGAATCGAATTCCGGAAAAAGGGAATTGTATCGAAAAACAACTAAATAAAACAGCGTTAACATTTCTTTTGTAAAATTTAACTAGTAAAAGTGTATTCTAAATGTTTTAGTTATTTATAAAAACAATAGTTTTAAACAATTTGCATTTCTTGTTTTTAAATGATACGTGTTAAAAACTTATATAAATAAAAAGTTCATTTGTTTAACTTCAGTTTATTTCGTGAGTTTTACGCAATTGTTTTTAAAAATTTTAATTTCAAAACGAATTTTATGAATTGAAGGCGAGAAGCGAAATACAAAGTGCTTTGGTGATTTCGGTTACACTAGAGACAAAAGCTACAAAGTGCAGCTTAAGATTTTTCAGAAGCATAAGTTGTAAGAGATGAGCATATACATTTGAACAAAAACTTTACGTGGCTGTAAAGCATAATTGTAGTTCAAGATATTCTGATATGGACATTTTAGTAGCCAAAGCAATAACAAAACAGAGAGCTGAAAAAATATCAGGAAAAAAGGTTTCTAAATTATCAGAAGTTGTTGGTGAATCTCTTAGTTTTCCTTTGATGGCTTTTTCTCTCAGAAAACGTCACAGGTTAAATGAACCTCCAAATCCATTCACCAAAAGAAGCTGCTGATGTTTTGAACAATATTGATCAAAACCGCTATGGAGACATTCATAGGTTCTGTGAATGTTGGAAATGATGTGATACTTTTGCTTGGCCATTTCCTTGTCATAAGCAAAGTACAATCAGCAAAACCTGTTTTGTGGATGGCACTTTTAGACAATCTTCCAACTATGATATTGTTTGAAATATTGTAAATGACAAAAATTCTAGTTTCTAAATTCTAATTAAATAGCTAAAGTTGTACTTGACTCATTTAAGGCAAAAATTTAATTTTAATATGACATTTCTAATGAAGTTGGAGAATTGGTACCAACTACTGATTTTCTCTGTGGAATACTCACCAGCTTTAGAAGATGTGCAGCCGTGGCGCAGTGGTTATTGCGCATGCTTTATAAATAGGAGATCTAGGTTCGAAACGAGCTTTGAACATATTTCGTGTCACGGTAAGGAAGGAGGCGTGAACATCCTGGTTAAATGCACCTCCGCGGTAACTTCTTGGGGCACTTAAATAACAAATTTAAAAAAAATAAAAACAAAACAAAACAAACAGCCAACTTTTCCGGCAAGATCAACGAGATTATCCAACAATTGAAAAGATCCTGCTGTATATAGAAAGACTTCGATTGGGCGATTGGTCTGCTGAGCGTAATCTTTTGGCCATATCTTACACCAATTTCAAAGCATTGTAAGAAATGCTTCCGTGTTTTTCTTAATTTGCATCTTTTTTTTTTCATTCTATTCTAATTTGCTTTGCCCTTTTCTTTTACAGGCAATCTTAAAAAAAACAAGTTTGAGGAACTTGAAAATACCTGAAGAAAATCAATCTTCTCCAAGATGTGGTGTTTTTATGACCAATGCCAGAAATGTTTTGATTTTGTCTTGTAAGCATTTTCTGTTTTGCTTGTCATATCTTGAGCAAGTGCAAGCAAGCAGAACACACTATAGTTCTTCTTGTCGTGCGCCAATTGCAACTGTTATTGAGCCTTTTCACTGAATTATTGCATTTTTATTTTTTCTTTAAATAATTTTAAAACAGTTTTTGCAGTCGGAAATTAAATTTTTTTTTTAAGTTTTGAATTTTTTTTGATATAATTCCAGATTTGCTTGTTTCGATATTAGTAATAATTTGTCTTTTTCGAAATAATTTTTTATCTAAATTTTAGATTTATTTCCTTTCTTGAAATTTTCAATATTATTCGACATTTTTTGATACAAATCTGAATTTGTTATTTTTGAGCCATTTTTCTCATTATTTTGATCTAAGTAATACTACTCTAATAAATATCAAATTTATAACAAGTTATAAGAATAAAACATTTATAAATTTATGTATAAATTTTAATCATAAACCTACATCTGTCTAATTACTTCTCTTTTTATTTACTAAAAATTGTACTGATAAGCAATAGCAGAACGTCTGAAAAGCAATGTTGGATGTTTGTTCTAATATAACAACCAATAAAACATATTACAGAAGAAAACTTTCTCTGTACACTTTTAACATACATAACCATGGAGCTAATGAGGTTTCCCTTTTTTCCTATAATGAGACAGTTCGAAAAAAAGGTTTTAATGATGTTCCATCAATATTGCCGCACTATTTAATGAAATATTGCCTTCAGAAGTCATTCATCTTAAAAAAAATATTAAACCTCTTTTTACCACTTCCCCAATTAAAACCCAGACACTTCGAAAAGTTTTAATCTCTAAAAACCATTCAGATAAAATACTTTTTAGAGAGAGCTGGAACGGGCAATTCTCTGATGCTATTGTCACAAAACCAGTTAAAAAGAGGAAATGTTGTTAGAGCCCCTCCAGCCTCCAAATAGAGTGCTATACCTCTTTCTTAATCAAAAGACTTACAGCATCTCAAACATTTTTGCAAGCAAGACGCACAAGAATTTTACGACTATCTTCCATATCGAAGAGAGAATCAATTACCTTCTGTGAAACCTTAGATGAAGAAGAGGAAGTTGAATTTTGAAATTTAAACAAGTTTATCTCTTTTTGACAATGAATTTTTTTTAATGAATTTTACACATTTGCTTATTATTTATATTAATTGGTTTCTTTTATATTTGTTTACGTTGACTTGCTTTTTAATTACATATATAACGAATTTTTCTTTATATTTGATAAAACAAAAACTCATTAAAAAAATCATTATCCCAACGGAATAATGATAGTTTTAAAAAATTTAAATGATAATCAGTTAATTGATACCAGGGGGAATTTAATCTGCAAAACACGTATTTTATACGTTTAAATAAGATCACCACGTCTTAAAGACATTTAAAAAACAATTATTTTTTTGACCAAATGGCTGCTGGGATAAAATAAGTTGTGGTTTGTGTAAAGAAACTACAGGTTAAATTGCTAAAAGCCAACATTAGTAAAGAAATACGTTTTGCAACTCAAAAACTGGGAACGTCAATTTTCGATAAAGGTTGCAAAATTCTATAGCAAACCAACAGTTTTTGTAAAAAGTTTAAATTAGTGCATTTTTATTTCATTTTAAGGTCAATTTAAAAAAATAAATCTAGGCAAGACTGTTTCTTGTAAAACAAAAAGGTAAGGGAAGTCTTTGAAAATTAAATTTGATTTATCTCAGTTTGCGATAATATTTTTTTTGTAATAATATAAAATATTAACAACTATAACAAAAATAAATATTTTTATTATAGTTGTTCTTTAAGAAAATTTATATATATATATATATATATATATATATATATATATATATATATATATATATATATATATATATATATATATATATACACAGGGATGGCACCAGCATTTTTTGGTCTTCGAGATATCTAACTTCCAGGCATGGAGCGAACTCCAAACATATGTTTATACTTATGTCAAATAGGGATGCTTTGCAAAAAATTGCGATAATTGGAGCCCCTAAATTTTAGCCCGCCACCTGCCCCAAACGTGAGAGCAACAAGTTGATGAAATAATTTTTATAAATTGTACTATAAAACTTAAAATTTCTTGAAATATCGAGAAATTTTAAGTTTTATAGTATAATTTCTCAGCGTTCAAAAATTATAACTATGTAAAATTTGCAACCCCCTCAAGTTGAGGAGGGTTTATATTTTTTGAACGCTAAAATATTTTACTACAAAATTTAAAGTTTATCAATGAATTAAAATCTAGTTAAAAATAGTTCTAAAAATATTTTATCTACTTGTTGCTCTTACGTTTGGAGCAAGGGGGCTTAAGGTAGCAGATCCCCTTAAAAATCAAAAAAAATTCAAATTTTGTTTTTTACTTGATTTTTATTCAAAATTTAACGGAGATTATTAATATGAAAACAGTTTCTTATAATTCAATTTAGTTTTTTTAATATTTATGTTTTAGTTGACCATAGTTTTTCAGGCTTCCCTAGTTACCGCCATAGCAACGGGTTTGATTATTGGTTTTTTAACTTTCTAGTCACCTTTTTGGAGAAAACTTCAGTCTTAAAAGAATCTTGTTTGCTTAATGTTTGTACCAGTGCTCAAAACAACTTTAGGATAAACTCCACAGCTTGAACATTACAAATTAGAATCACAACTTAAACTATTTGAAAGCTTCTACTAAAAGCCACTTTTACTTCAAATTTGTTTGCAACTTTTAAACAAAAAAATGACTCACAGTACAATTAGAAAACGTAAATACAAGTTTAAAGAAAATCAGTACACATGCAATGATAAACAAAAAAATAGTTTACCTTCATCGCCAACTGCAAGTTGTTCAAGTGCAAAAAAGTTATTTTCGAAAACGAAAACAACTCAAAATATTGATTGTAACAATGAAGATTACAAGAACAATTATAACTTTATTATGAACTTTTCTATATTAAAAAGAATATTTAGTAAGTATATTTTTTGTCCTGAATGTGGAAATAAAATTACTTTGCATGATAACATTGTGAAAAAATGGGATTTTGTTTACGACTTGAAATTTTTTGTGAAAGCTGTGATAAAATTATAGAAACATTTAAAACTTCAGCAATAATTAAAAGATGAATTTTAAAGAAATAAAAATTAAAAGAATAATTAAAAGAAGTTAATACACAAGTTGTTGCTTTTAGAGAAATTGGATAGTATCATTTAATCGTTGCATAAATATGCCAAGACCGACGAAAAAAAAAAACTATGGTAAAATAATAAAATTACTTCACAGTGCTTATGTCGAAGCAGCTAATACTTCTATGTCAAATGCTGAAAAAGAGACACATGATATTGTTTTGATGGATGTCATCAGTGATAATACAAGTATTGTTGATTGCCATGTTTCTGTTGATAAAACATGGCAAAAAAGAGGTCACACATCCATAAATGGTGTTGTTACTTTGATATCAACAAATAATCAAAAATGTGATAAAGCTATAAATACTTTGCAGAATTATTATGGTACTGCCATAAGGCAAATTCTTAACAGCATTTATGGAATGAAAAAGGGTTTTTGGGCAACACTTTTCCATAACTCAGATATTCTTGGTGAAACTGGACGACATAAATTTTGTCCTCGAAATGTAAATAGCTGGTGCATGTGGCAGTCAAATAAACTAACAGGTAAATCAACTTACAAAGCTAAATTAAATATTCCATTAGCAATAAATAAAATTTTAAAACCCATCTTTCAAGACTTGAGTAGAGATGAATTATTATCTAAATGTTTGCATGGACTGACACAAAATAATAATGAAGCAATTAACAATTTCATTTTAAAAAAATGTCCTAAAGATGTTTATGTAAGTCGAAATATTCTTGAAATAGCTGTAGCATCTGCTGTTTTAGAGTTTAATGATGGAGCTAGTGGGATATATGAAGTTTTTCAAAAACTACAGATAAAGACCGGTCGATTTATGGACATAGGGACCATTTAAAAAAACAAGACTCGAATAGGTTATATGATAAAAAAGACTTCAACAGCAGGTATTAGCAAAGAAAGCTACTAAGAGCTATGAAAAAAGGATTCATAGATAAAGAAAATGAAGAAAGAGCATCATATTCTGCTGGTGGTTTTTAGAATGATAAAAAATTTATTATTTTTTAATTACAAAATCTTTAGGAGCATTTTTCTTGTGTTTTATTTTTTTAGAACTTTTCGACACATAAAACGCGTTTTCTCAACTTCTACTATAGATTTTGATTTGAAATTTTCAGCAAATGTTCCTTGTTATGTTGTCTAGGGTTTGTACCTCAATGAAAGTTCAATTTTCATTTTAAGTAAAATTTTTTTTTTTTTTTTTTGTGTATCTTTTAAAGAATTTGTCATTTTAACACAAAAGTGGTAGAAACCCTAGTTAACAGTACTACTAACATATCCTGAAAATTTGAAGTCCACAGCATTTGTAAAACTTGTATAATCACGTTTGAAAATTTTTTAAAATGGTTGCTTAATTGTCTAATTAGTCCTTAATTACTTTTTTTTTTTCAAAAATTTTAATTAAAAAAAAAAGTTTAATTGATATCAAATAAAACCTAATTGCAATTGGTATTTTATAACAATAATTTAAGCAACTTTATTTTAAGGGGATCTGCTACCTTAAATTTTGGGAATTTTTTGTTCCCAGGCTCCGATCATCGCAATTTTTTGCAAAGCATCCTTATTTGACATAAGTATAACATATGTTTGGAGTTTGCTTCATATCTGGAGGTTAGATATCTCGAAGACCAAAAATTACTGGCGCCACCCCTGTATATATATATATATATATATATATATATATATATATATATATATATATATATATATATACTTTTTTTTTTATTCATATATTTGCCGTACATATAACATTTACAAGTTTCGTAAATTAAAAGTAATATTTACAAGTCTCGTGAGTCAAAATATATAGTGAAATTTATAATTAAATAGTACAGGCCGGACTTCAAGAAGATCGTAATGATCTTATCACGAAGCCCTTAAAATGCGTTTGATATATTATTATGATTATGTTAAATATAATTATATATTAAGTACAACTATGTTTATATATTCTTTAAATTTAGCTCATAATAAAAAATAAACTCAAAATAAGGTCAGTATAAAATATTAGACATAACTAGCAGCATAATAACTAAACTTGATAAGAAAAAACCAAGTGTTTTTTTTGTGTGTAATAAACAATTTTTGATATATTGTTTGAGAAAGGTAAGAGTCATTTAGATAATACACATAAACGAGTCAGTTCACTTTGTAGTTGATATATATGTATTTTAATTTATAGTCTTAGAAGAATTCTGAGTATCTGTTTAGATTCAGTATCAGATTTTTTAACTTTTTTTTCAAGAAATTTTGATTGCAAATTGAATCTAGATTGCAAATTGATTTATTTTTAGTTACTAGTTTGTTGTATAAATAAGGACGCCGATATGAAATTGAGAACTGGGAAAGTTTTGTTTTTTTGAAAGGTGTAATAAAGTTTCCTTTTTCTCTTGTGCTATATTTATTAACGTTATTTATAAAAAAGTTATTTAAAAAATGGTTTGGTACTTGACCTAATTTAAATTTTAGCATAAACAATATATTTTGGTAAATATTAATTTGATAAATATTAAGCACATTCATTTTTTTAAATAAGGGTTCAGTGTGTGTAAATTTGTCTTTATGGTAGATTAGTCTAACAGCATGTTTCTGACGTCGATATAAAGTTTTCAATTTGGTTATATGCGTACTCGCCCAAGCTATATTCGCATATATGAGGTAGCTATGTATAAAAGAGAAATATATAAGTTTTAAATTACTTTGTGACAGCATAGGTTTTGCTTTATAAAGTAGACCTATGTTTTTTGATATTTTAGTGTTTAAAGCATTTATGTGACTTTTCCAAGATAAATTTTCATCAATTATAACTCCTAAAAATTTAGTTTCGTGAGTTCTCTCAATTACTATATTTTCTATTTTTAGAGAGGGTAGAATATTTGGTAGTGTGTTTCTTTGTTGGTTTGAGTGAAATAAAGTGTATTTTGTTTTTTCTATGTTTATGGATAAATTATTTGTTTTAAACCATATATTTAATATTTGGAGTTCTATGTTTACATTATCATACAGATCCTTGATGTTTGTCGAAGAGTAAAATAAATTTGTATCGTCTGCAAACATTATAAATTCAAGTTTGCTAGAAACTTTTGGAAGGTCGTTTATATAGATTAGGAACAAAAGAGGAGCAAGAATCGAACCTTGAGGAACACCACAAGTTAATTTTAATAATTTACTGTGGTAATTATCATCTGTAATAACACACTGTTGTCTGTTATACAGGTAACTTTTAAACCACTGCAGTGTATGGTTTTTTAATCCGTATTTTTCCAACTTTTTTAGTAGGATTTCATGATTTATTGTGTCGAACGCTTTTGACAAGTCTACAAAGACTCCTAATACGAACTTCTTTTCATAGATTGATTCACTAATTCTATTGACGAGGTCTACGATAGCATGCTCTGTCGAGTGCTGAGTTTGAAAAACATATTGGTTTTCATTCAGGATTTTGTTTGTGGTTAGGTATTTATATAAACGATTGTAGATTATTCGTTCGAGCAGTTTTGAAAATACGGGAAGGATTGATATTGGTCTGTAATTATTTAAGGAAGATGTATCTCCGGATTTATAGATAGGAATAATTTTAGCTATTTTTAAATAGTCGGGTACAATTCCTGTAATTATTGAAGAGTTAAATATTTGAAAAATGGGTTTACTTATTTCTGGGAAGACATTCAAAATAATATTGGCTGGGATATTGTCGATACCTGGACCTTTGTTAATTTTAAATGTTTTAATTGCTGTTTCAGGTTCTTCGTATTCTAGTTCTTTAAAAACTAGGGAGCAACGAGAGTCCTCGATGTAATTCTCAAATGAATTGTTTGTAGGTTTAATTTTAGAGGCGAGTTTGGAACCTATACTTGCAAAGTATTTGTTAAATTTTTCAGAGATAATTTTTTTATTATTAAACTCTTTTTCACTTATGAGAACTTTTGGAGGTAGTTGGTTCAAGTTTTTTTTATCTTTACCAATTATTTCTTTTATAATATCCCAGATTTTTTTATTATCTCCTTTAAATTTTTGTATTTGCTTTAAAAAATATAGTTTTTTGGATTTTAATTTTATTTTTTCAAATAGATTTTTATAATGTTTATACTTAGACAAATTAAAATGGTTTCTATTTTTTAGATATTTTATGTAGAGTTTTTGTTTTTGTTTTGACGATTTTCTTATTCCTTGGGTATCCATGGAGTGGTTAGGTATTTTGCTTTAATTTCTTTTTCGACCTTTGGAAAATGTTTATTGTAGAGATTTAGGAAAATATTTATAAACTTATTGTAAGCGGAATTTGTGTGTCCGAGGTTACATTCATGATATATTTTTGACCAATTTACTACCGCTAGTGAGTCTTTTAGTTTTTGGGTCGAGAATTTATTTATGCTTCTTTTGATGATTTTTATTTTCAAGTTATTGACACGTGTTGCTTGTTGTGATAGTGAGAAGTAAATTGGGAAGTGGTCAGATATATCCGTTTTAATTATTCCTACTTTTAAGGATGGATCTTGAATTGAATTTGTCAATATATTGTCAATAGCTGTTATTGAGGTGGGAGTTACCCGGGTGGGTTTGTTTATAATTGGGAAAATGTAATGTTGTATCATATCATCGAAAAAAATTTTGGTATTAGCGTGTTCATGATAGCTTAGATAATTTATGTTCATGTCACCAACACAGAATAGCTTTTTATGTTCAACATTGCTTGTTGTATATATTTGTTTCATAAAACTTGAAAACATTATAATATCTCCATCGTGCGGTCTATAACAAGAGGATATTAAGAGATTTTTTGTAGTATCATTAATGACTTCAACTGTAAAGACCTCACTATTTGAATCAGAAATAGAAAGATCATTTCTAATTTTTGTGTTTAATTCATTATGGATGTATGTTATTATTCCACCTCCTCTTTTGTTAGCTTTTCTTTCATAAGAAATAAGATTATAATTAGGGATTAGGAAGTTTGAGTTTGTATAAGAATTTTCGTCAGAACACCAAGTTTCTGTAAGACAAATCATGCTAAAGGAATATTTGCATTCGAAAAGGAAAATTTTTAACTTATCTATATTTGTATTTAAGCTCCTAATGTTTTTGTGTATTACCGTAAACTCGTCTATATTGTTATGAAGTTCAGCTTTAAAAGTTTTAGTATCAAAGTATGGAGAGTCAGGTCCATTAAAAATAAATAAATCGTCGTCGTATAAATCATTCGCAAAGATATTATTTTTAGTTTTAAAAAAGTCAAAACGCAACTTATCAAAATCTTTTGTTATAAAATCATAAGCCAGGACGAAAAAAGAATTGAATCAATTTTTTTTTTTTAATAGAATTCGATTTGAGTAAAGTTATTTTTGAAAGCGCGTATTTTTAAAATCTCGACTAAAAATTTTATCATTCTTTAAAATAGCGTATTTACCTTCGCTACGTAATTTTTTCATTTCTTCCCAAAGCTTCCTTCGATGTTCGATAGTTTCTTGGGCAAAATCTTCGTTTATGTAAATGCCAGTTCCTTTAAGATGCAATCACACGATGTAAATAATGCTTATGATTTATTTCTAAATCAATTTTCTAAAATGTATGATAAGGCATTTCCTTTAAAAGTGAAAGTAATAAACTCAAAGTCGGTTGTATCCCCATGGATGACCAAAGGCCTAATAAAATTATCAAGGAAAAAACAAAAATTGTATGATAAATATTTAAAAAATAAAACTATTAAAAATGAAACTAATTACAAAAATTATAAAAATTTATTTGAAAAAACTTAAAAACGATCAAAAGTAAATTACTATGCTAAACTGCTTGAAAAAAAAACAAAGGAAACCCTCAAAAAACGTGGAATATTATTAGAGACTTAATTGGGAAAAATAAAATTGAAAAAAACAACTTACCGCAAAAAAAAAAAAAATGATTTATCATAATGAAGTTATTATTGAGAAATTAAACAATTTTTTTTTGATGTTGGCCCAAACCTAGCAGCGAAAATTCCAGTTGGTCAAAAAAAATTTGATTCATATCTTGCAACAACTGATTTATTTATGGAAGAACCGATTTTAACCAAAAGTGAACTACATACTGCTTTTAATAGTCTGAAAAAAAATAAAAGTACAGGTATAGATCAAATTAATATTAATTAAATCTGTTTTTGATATTATCGAACCCTTATTATTCCATATTTTTAATCTCTTCTTTAAATCAGGTCATATTCCAGATAAACTAAAAATTGCAAAAATAACATCTATTTTTAAATCTGGCGATGAGACCAATATTTCAAACTACAGACCAATCTCAGTCTTACCCTGCTTTTCTAAACTAATTGAAGAGGTATTCCATGAGAAAGTGGGACATGTAACCCACCATCTCAGTATGTAACCCACCATCTCAGATGTAACCCACCATCTCAGATTTTCTTCATACTTTGTAAAAATAGCTATCTATATAAAATAGACTACCTTGCAAAATTTTAGTGCTGATATCAAAGGGGTTTTGGAGTTATTGTTACTTTAAAATCAGCTATTTTTAGCAGTTTTTTCTGTTTGGCGGCCATTTTGATTTTACAATAGTTTTTGTTTTACAAGTTACTGTTTAACTAAACATGTAATTAAGCTGAAAATTAGCACCTATATAGTTTTTAGGACGAGGAATCAGAATATAATATTTGTTTTTAATGAGAATATTTAGAACTATATCAATATTGCGATTGTACTTCACCTACAGATATTTTTGAAATTTTACCAAAGGCAAAAAGGAGGTCTGGTAACTATGGCAGCATTATTTTTTTGTGATTTTTTTTTTGTTTTTATTAAAATAGATATTCTAATGAGTTTTTTAGTGCAAAATTTAGAGGTGGATTTTTTGAAATTTTTTCTAATAATATAGGAGTATTATGTGAAAAAATAAGTATTATAGGTCTGTGTTCATAATTTTATTTTAAATTAATTGACATTTACAATTTTCATTAGTTATCAAAAATATTATACAAAAGAAATCCTTTTAACCTATTATTTAAAGAAACTTTAATTCAAATGAATATTTCTTTTTTAAATAAATTTTTGCTTTCTAATTAATGACATATTATGTCATCTTTGACTAAAACAGAAGAAAAACTCAATATTTAAAACCCTAAGACTTAGTCTGATTACCCTGATGTTTTACCAGCTGTTGTTTGTTCTCCATAGCTAATCATTAATTTAAAAAAATATATAAAAGCAAAGTTAAAAAAATAAATACATAAAATGCTATATATTGTACATCTTTAAAAATACTAATTATAAATGGTAAATATTTTTTCCATTTTTAATAAATGTATTAAAATGTATTAAATATGTCTGTGTATTTTGTGTTTATTTATAGCTTAATTAAATATTGAAAAAATAAAATGAACAAGATTTTATGTACAGTTGGTATTTTATCAAATGATCAATGCCATAAAATGGTGTACACTAAATCAATTGGATTGAAAGATTTATCAAGCTATTCAGAGAAAGATAGAAATTTATTATTATGGAGATTGGGCTAAGAATATTAAACGTTAATGTTAAAATCTGTTTACACCATGAACAAATTTTACTTAACCGGTTTGCCAACTCCCAAAAAATTGCATCGATCCATTTAAAAAGCATAAAACTAATATAAATGGTAGATTTTTACGTTTTTAACTTATTGTGCTGTCTTTTTACAAAAAATACATCTAGTACACTTTCAATTAGTTTAAAAAATTTTAATTTTTTTATTTTATTCCTAACATTATTATATTATCTAAATTAGTATTTCCTAATTTTGGCAAATTTTATTCATTTATAATATATTTATAGGTGGTTTGCGAGAAATTGATATTCAACTGGCAAAAGATATGTGTTAAATTGGTATTAAAACAACACCTGGTTTTAAAATGTGTCCTTCATGTCGAAAAGAAGTGGTAAAAAAAATAAATAATTGGTCTACCTTACACGACCACAATGGTGAAGATGATTTCCAGAAAAAACTAACATTGTTAGAATTGAATCAGATATTATTAATAAGGTGGACAGCTTATATCGTAATGATCAGTTTAGTAGACAGTTGCCAGGTATAAAAGATTTTGTAAGTGTATCCAAAAATAAACATGTATCAAAGCGATTACTTCTTTGCAATTTAAAGGAATTCATTATTGAATTCAAACTAGAACACCCTCAATCCAAAATAGGATTTTCTAAATTTGCTCAGTTAAAGCCAAAATGGTGTATTTATGCTGGTCAAAAAGGAACCCATGCTGTTTGTATATGCGCAAAACACCAAAACCTAAAGCTTATGCTTTGCACAGTTAAACTGGAGAAGAATTACCATGAACTTATTGAGAAGATTGTTTGTAGCAAGAGTCAAGGGAATGCATCGTCCATAGATGTAATCAATGTCCTGGAATTCAAAATATTATAAATTATATGACTGCAAATCTATTGCAAAATGAAGGATCATTTGAAGAGAATGACAAAGTGGATGAAGATGAAACAATTGAATACAAACAATGGAGTACAACAGATAGAGCAGAGCTTCTAAGTAACACATCTACAATAAGTCAATTCATTGAATGTCTTAGTGCAAAACTTGATAGCATAACATCTCACTCTTATATTGCTAAAGCACAAAGTAAATATTTAAATACATTAAAGTCATCTATACCCATAAATGAAATTATTATTTTAGTTGATTTTGCAGAAAACTTTAAATTTATCATACAAGACGAAATCCAGAGTTACCACTGGAACCAACAGCAATGCACACTACATCCTGTAGTTATTTATAACAAAAATGATGAGGGTTCTACTAAAAGTCAACCAACATCTCTATGTTTTATATCTGATGACTTAACACACGATGTTGGGTTTATTTATTGTATAGTAAAAAGAACTGTCCAAATTGTTCAAGAAATGTTTCCCAATACCATAAAAATCCACTATTTCTCTGATGGTTGTGCTGGTCAGTACAAAAATTAAAAACATTTTTTTAAATTTATGCTATCATGTTGAAGATTTTGGGATGCAATGTGAATGGAATTTTTTTGCAACATCACATGGAAAGTCACCATGTGATGGCATTGGTGGAACAGTTAAAAGACTTGTTTCAAATGCTAGTCTTCAACGTCCAATTGACTTACAAACTCAGAGCGCTGAAGAAATGTTTAATTTTTCAAAAGATAACATATTTGGCATCCACTTCTTTTTTTTAAAAGGCGAAAATATTTTATCAGTCCGTAAATCTCTGACTCTCCAATTGAATAATGCAAAGACTTTATCTGGTACAAGAAGTTTCCACCAATTTATTCCACAGGATGCAACAAGCATATGATGCAACAAACATAAATGTCAAAAGAGTCTCTGAGCAGGAGGACTTTAATCTAACATTCAACCTTACTGGCTCAATTCAATATCTTCAATTCAAATCATTGTAGGAAAATATTATATCTGCAAATATGATATGTTTAACTGGGTTGGTTTGGTATTTGAAGTTGATGAAACAAATGAAAATGCCCTTGTAAAATTCATGCATCCTCATTTACCTAACACTTCATTACACTGGCCAAATGAAGATGATTGTTGTTAGGTTCCTAAGCCCCATATTTTAATTATGATAAAAAAAATCATCATCTTCAAGATCAGGGTACATATACCAGATAGACACAGATGATTTGCATAAAATCCAATTTTTAAATTAACTCAATCATATTACGCCAGTTTTCTCTTAGAAGCAATTTATGAATTATTCAGATACAAGTTCTGGTTTTTTATTGACTAGTTTTTTATTTAAAACTTGTATTTGTTTGATTACTTTGACTTAATATATTACATCTATTATGAATTTTTCATTTTAACTTTTGTTAATGGTTTTTTTTTTCTTATAATGGAAGTTTTCAAAATAAGAAATTTCTTAATAAGTAACATCCAAACGTACTTTTTCATTATAATTCATTTAATTATTTTTAAAAATCCTCAAAAAACCCACCTCTCAATTTTGTACCAAAACACTCTTTAATATATCTAGTTTAATAAAACAAAAAAAAAATTTAAAAAAGTTAATGCTACCATGGTTACCAGACCTCTTTTCTGCTTTTGTTAAAATTTCAAAAATAGTTATAGGTGAAGTACAATCCCAATATTAATAAACTTCAAATTATTTTCATTAAAAACAAATATTATATTCCGATTCCTCGTCCTAAAAACTATATAGGTGCTAATTTTCAGCTTAATTACATGTTTAGTTAAACAGTAACTTGTAAAACAAAAACTATAGTAAAATCAAAATGGCCGCCGAACAAAAAAAACTGCTAAAAATAGCTGATTTTAAAGTAAAAGTATCTCCAAAACCCCTTTGATATTAGTGCTAAAATTTTGCAAGTTAGTCTATGTTATATAGATGACCATTTTTACAAAGTATAAAGGAAATCTGAGATGGTGGGTTACAAACCTTAAAAATTTGTCCCACTTTCTCATGGAATACCTCTGAACGCATTATGTACAACAGACTTTATAAATATCTGAAAATAAAATTTTATATAATAATCAATACGGTTTAAAAAAAAATTATTCTACTGACCATGCAATAATTGAATTGGTTAAGCATATATCAAATGGATTTAATAGTGATTGCTATACAATAGGGTTTTTTATTGATTTATCCAAAGCTTTCGACACAATAAATCATGAAATTCTTTTGAAAAAATTAGAAAACTATGGTGTTAAAAATCAAAGTTTACTTTGGTTTAAATCATACTTAACTAACAGAAAGCAGTTTATACTTGAAGAACCAAAAGACTCAAAAAACAACTTAATAGCTTGTGGAGTACCCCAAGGTTCTATTTTGGGACCATTATTGTTCTTACTTTATATAAATGATTTATATTTATCATCAAAAGTATTAAATACTATCTTATTTGTTGATGACACTAATTTGTTTTATTCTCACAAAGATATTTGTGCTCTTTTTAAAATATTTAACGAAGAATTAGATAAGATCAACGAGTGGTTTATAAGTGGTTTATAACCAACTATCATTAAATGAAGAGAAAACAAAATTTATCCTATTCCATAAACCTAGTAAAGCCGAAAATATTTCACTTAAACTACCCAATCTTTTAATCAATAGTAAAATAATTAAAAAAGAATTGACTACAAACTTTCTGGGAGTGCTCTTAGATGAAAAATTGTCATAGAAATTTCATATTAAATATATTGAAGGTAAAATCTCAAAAAATATTGCCACGTTATATCGAACAAAACCTTTTCCTAATAAATTTTTAAAAAATTTATATTTTTCGTTTATACACAGCTATCTTTCATACTGTAACATTTCCTAAGGTAGCACTAATCACACTAAACTCAAAAAAGTTTATAGTAAACAAAAACATGTTTGGAGGATAGTATTTGGGGCAAATAAAAAACACAATGCGAACCTCTCTTACGTCAGCTTGGAGCTTTAAATATTTATAAGCTTAATATTTATCAAGTAATATTATTTATGTTTAAAGCAAAACTTGGGTTTTCTCCAGTAACATTTCAATCCTACTTTAATGAAATCTCCCATAAATATCCAACCTTATTTTCAGTGAATAACTTTGTGGTTCCCATAAACCTTCTTAAATTAAGTTTGTACCAAATTCAATATCGGGGACCTTTAGTTTGGAAAAGATTTCTTCCATTCTTTAACAAAAAACAAAACTTCGTTTTAAACTGCACTTTGCAAAGTTTTAAGGATGATTCAAAACGACATTTACTAAGTTTTAAGGATGATTCAAAACGACATTTACTGAACATGGAATTCGATATATTAGATTTCAAATACCTTTTTTGAAAACAATTTAAAGGTTTAAACTAAATCACTTAAAAATAAATTAAATCATTAACACTTTCTTTTGCTTTTATTAAAATGGTTTCAAACCATTAGTATAAAAGATAACGAAAATTGTCTTTTTCGTTCATATTTTTGATGATATTAAATAATCAGCCCAAATACTTATGTTTACATATATTGCTTCTTTTTTTTTTAAATTAAACAACGCATTTTGTGTGTGTGTGTGTTTTTATAACTTTCATGATTTTCTGTCGTTTTTACTTTTTTATTTTTAAAATTATTCTGCTGGAAGATTGTTAGCAACAACTTTTTTTATTGCTGAAGTTTTTTTGTTTTTGTTTTTGTATTTATACTGTCTTTTTGTCTTTTATCATTTATTGTGCATGTAAATTTTTGTGTGACGGGGCTCGGTGATAAGACAACCTGTCTTCTTCTTGCTCCGGCCAGGATTTTCTTTATTGTAATTTCTTTTTTGTAATATTTATCAACGGCAAAAAAAAAAAAATAAATAAATAAAAAATAATAATAAATATATATGTATATATGTATACATATATATATATATATATATATATATATATATATATATATATATATATATATATATATATATATATATATATATATATATATATATATATTAGGGTAAGCCAAAAACAAAAAAAATTGAAAATTTAACATGTCTGCAAAAAAACGAGATCCTTTTCACATATGAATACAAATTATAAAAAAAAATTTGGAAAAAAATATCATTGAGTGCTGCCGAATTTGATTTGATTATTTTCACTTTTAGTCTAAAATATGTCAAAATTAGGATTTTGTTAGAAAATGAAAAAAGATTTGAATTTTTATATCTATAGGAAATATTTCTTATTTGAAGCTGTTGGTCAAAAACGTGTTGCTTTTAATAGGCAACACGTTTTTGACCCTTTTTGGACTTCTCCCATGTATCATTTTGTGTTACTTGTTTATCAACTCCTACCCCGCCCCCTCTTTTATGCGCAGTGCTATTATTGTTAAAAAAGATATATCTCCAAGGAGTTTTTTGCTAAAAGTTTACTTCCGCTATAAAAAGAATTGTAATTAAAAGTTTTTTTTTCATGTCACCTTGTAGCTAACCACCCTCCCCATGTGATATTTGGTGACACTTAATACTCCTCACCTATATGGGGAGGAGTATTAAGTGTCACCAATACTCAATACTCCTCACCTATATGGGGAGGAGTATTGAGTATTGGTATTCACCAATACTCAATACTCCTCACCTATATGGGGAGGATTAATACTCCTCACCTATATGGGGAGGGGTTTACCACAATACAAGTAATAACTGCTTTTATAACCCCTTTTTAAATGATATATTGCCTGAATTACATAAGAGTTATTTTATTTGGAAAAAAATTATATTGGGGCTATTCAAATAATATGTGACAGTCTTATGGACAGGCTAATGAAAAGCAAAAAAGCTAATAAAAAAGCGGTTATTATTTATACTTAGCTAAATCAATGAATAGCTGCTTCTTATTAGAATTCCCTACAATTTTTCTGTGATTTTTGACCACGTTAAAAACTTCGTTTTGTACAGCTTCGTCCTAAAGATAAGAAATGTTATTTTAATCTTTTCTAAAAGTTTTTATGATTATGTAGATTTCTTAACTGCCTTCTCAACTAATTTTACGGTTTAGCTTTAAAAGTATTTGGAGATAATTTTACGGTTTACCTTTGTAAGTATTTGGAGATAATTTTACGGTTTACCTTTGTAAGTATTTGAAGATAATTTTACGGTTTACCTTTGCAAGTATTTGGAGATAATCGGAACACAACTTAATTCTTCTCTCAGCCGCGACATTAATCACTTTTAGAGTTTTGATAAACAGCTTCATTTTTAAATAGTTACCATTGTCGTCCCATTCTGAAGAAGGAATTTTAAGCCATTTTTCATCATCTTTTAAATTATAAAAAATTAAACAAGACCCAATATAAGAAAAAAGATCTGAATTTTTTCTAATCAGTGGAAGAGATGGTTTACCGAAATTGATTCCAAGTGGTTTTCCGTATTCTAGAATTTTCTTTACAATATTATCTTTATCATTTAGAGAAAGTTTTTTTTTAAAAATAAACTTAATACAGACACCTGCTCGGTTAGATACCAAGAGTATCTGCTTAAAACATGTTGGGCTTTTTCAGCAGGTACACGGAAGTTTGGTATATTTTTTAGTGCTTCTAGATTATTAAATAATTCTATATCATTAATTGGTGCATCGCAAGTTTTCGACGCACAGTGGAAAATAAAAGTCTGTTTTAGATCAAAAATCAATAACTTTTTTGTTACAAAAGATAAAGTGTTGAAATTTTGCACAAATGTAGAGTAGTATATGGGGTTTCTAAGAAAATATTTTTTATAAAAAAAATTTAATATAAAACTCGTAAATAAAAATCAAAAACCTCACAATTTTCATTTTTTTTTTACTTTTAACTAAACATGTTCTTTTTAATTTTATTTAAAAACTTTAAAAATATTTTTAAGAGTTAAAGTGTTCCGTAAGCCCATCAACAGCTAGCCGTGCTAGCTCGTGCGAAATTGCACGGAAGATGATGCGCTGTAGTAATTATTAAAGCTGATCGAATTTCGCTTTGAAGCGATTGACACTGGTAGCACTGACTACTACGTTAGGTAATGCGTTCCATGGGTGAGCGACGCGGTTGTTGAAGGAATTATAGCGAACGAGGCAGTTGTTGTCCATTTCACGATGAAAACGCTTGCGATGACCGTAGCTAGGTGGGATGTTAGGTGGATCTATATGCCAGCTAATTGAGTTAATACTGTTTTTGAATTTATATTTTTGAATGAGGTCACCGCGTAAACGTCTATTTAATAGAGAGGTGAGACCGAGTTTGATGCATCTTGTCTCGTAATCGAAGCGCTTTATTTCGTGCGGTACTTTGGTAACCCGATGCTGAACACGTTCTATGACATTTATGTCTTTTTCAAGATGCGGGCACCAGGCAGTAACTGCAAACTCGAGATGTGGGCGTATATAAGTGGTGTAAAATTCTCCATATTTTGGTATCTCTGCTTATAAACGTGTTTCTGCTTGTAAACGGAAATTTGAACGCCTAGATCTTTTTCGGATGTTGAAGACTCGATTACTGTTCTAGTGACGCTACCGTTAGCGTCGTACTCGTTCATTAAATAAATGTGTGGGGAAACATTGTACTTACTGAAATGCATGACTTTGCATTTCTTGATGTTGAGTTCCATTAACCAGGTTCGAGTCCAGGTAACAACGCTATCTATATCGGATTGCAGACGAGCTTTGTCTTTAGTGGTTTTGACGACACTCAGGATTTTAGTATCGTCTGCATACATTTTACATAAGTTTTCGCTATTGATGTGTTCGGGTAAGTCATTAATAAATATTATGAACAGCGTAGGACCTAGCACTGAACCTTGCGGAACGCCACTGGTAACCTTTACCCAGGTGGATGACGTATTACCTAATATGACACGCTGTGATCTATTTGAAAGGAAAGCTTTTATCCAGTTAAGAACGTTACCTTCGATTCCGTAGGATTCAAGTTTTTGAAGTAATCTTCTGTGAGAGACTTTATCGAAGGCTTTGGCGAAGTCAAGAAAAAGAACATCTATAGGAAGCTTGCGAGAAACGTTGTAGGTCAGAAAGTCCATGGCCTCAAGCAGATTCGTGACGCAGGTTTTTTTATTGACGAAGCCGTGCTGGCAATCGGCAATAAGTTTATGAGCTACAAGGTGCTGTATGATCTTTTCTTTAACAATTTTTTCCATTATTTTGCATGGTACTGAGGTGATGGAGATAGGCCTATAGTCTTCTGGGTCGAGTCTGGAGTCTTTTTTGAACAGTGGCGTCACGTTTGCCGAGAGCCACGCTTTTGAGACTACACCTTGATCCATCGATTTCTGAAAAATGATGGCAAGCGGGGTAGCCGCCGCATCAGCGCATGCTTTAAGCACAAATAGACTGATACCGTCACCTCCAGTTGATTTATTGGCGTTGAGAGCAGATAGGTGTTTGTGAACGGAATAGACAGGTGATTTGTGAAACGACAAAAAATCCTCCAGTTGATTTACAAAAATTCGACGAAAAACCTCCAGTTGATTTATTGGCGTTGAGAGCAGATAGGTGTTTGTGAACGGAATAGATTGGTGTTTGTGAAACGACAAAAAATGCTCATTTATTTAGAAAATGTATTAATATTAAATTTATAAAATAAAAAAACATTTATACGAGCTTTTGGCTAATCTCTAGACAAAAAAAAAAAAAAAAAAAAACGTACTTTTTAATCTCTTAAACAAAATTTTTCCTTATATTAGGTTTAACCGCTTTACTAATTTGATTTTTTAATAGTTGCGGGTAATTAATTAATTTGCATATATTTAAACATTTACATGATTACATGACATATATTTTCAATAGTTTATAAAATGCTTATTATAGCAATATTCAGAATAGTTTATTAATAACAACTTTTATTCAGTGAGTTTTTATGGAATAAATTATGTCGACTTTCAAAAGCTGCAAAGTATTTTTATCGAGTTCTTGGACATTTTTGCTGTGCGGTTTTCTAATGCTGTTGATGTAGGTACAGAAGAGTATGAAATACGTCCTCATTTGTTGTTCGCACGTGTGTGAAAAATTTTAAACTATTTTTATTATTGATTATTATATATCATTGAAAAGAGGCTAAAATCAGCATTACAATAGTGAAAACTTCATAACAAAATAACAATTTTACAAAAAGATTTGCTCATTTAAGTAACAAAGTTTGATTACAAGGGTTGCTTAAAAAATTTGCAACCATTTGCTAAAAGCGCAATATTTTGCTTTATTTACAATATTTACTCACATAAATGTGGGTAGTTTCTAAAGCATATGTCCCAAAACTTTCAGCATTTATCATCACACCTGAGGAGAGAGCTTGTAGAATTAAGTAAAGTCGCTTAATCAAATTTTTATATACTCTAGTGATTTCAGAAGAGCAGCTTGCATTGTAAAAAAAACTCCTAGCAGTATTACCATCATTGGTATTACCACTTACTTTTTTTGGTTTGTCGACGATTAACCCTAGCTGCTCACGAAAACGCTTCTGTACCAAGGTCTTCTTTTGTTTCTTTTGTCGTTTTTTTTTTCTTCACCTTTAGCTGACCATGTTTGAAAAGACAGGTTGTAGGAAAAATGTAATATCATTTCCATACACCGAATCCAGGCATGTAATGTCGACAGTCCATATTGGTACGAACTTTCATTTTCAGGTCTAGCAGACACTTTAGTCAAATCATTAATTTGTCGTGGAGTAATACAAATATTGTACATGTAGACGCAGAGGGCGTATCCATCAATACCTGAGCCATTTTTCCATCTACCGGTTTTTTCATTTAATCTAGCAATTTTTTGCATTTAATCTGGCAGTTTTTTTGCATGTAATCTGCAGCCGTATTCTCATCTCTCCGTTAATCTTAACGGAGCTTTTGTCCAAAATTTCATTACAATATTTCTAAGTAAAGAAATGACGAAAACCTCATTTAAAATTTTTTAAAATAAAACTAATACTAAACTAAAACATTTATTCTAAATAAATTATATTTTTTTAAAACTTTTTTTAATGTAGTTAAAAAGAAATATTTTACTAACGCTCCGTTAAGCTTAGCGGAGAGATGAGAATAAGGCCCCTGGCCTTTAACCATTTAATCCGGTGGTTTTTTGCATTCAATCTGGCGGTTTTAAAATTTTTATCAATTTTATAATGCATGTTAAGAATTGCTTAAATTATTAGTAGTAATAAATATTCTACATACTCCAGTTAAAAAAAAATTTAGATGTATAACAAATAATATATTTGTGTATATATATATATATATATATATATATATATATATATATATATATATATATATATACATTAGTAAAAAATCACTTATCAAACTTTTTTCATTTTACACTGAATTTAATAAATGGAGACTCATTAGAAAGAAATGAAATTTTCAGAAATAATTTATTTATATACATTATATATATATGCATATATATATATATATATATATATATATATATATATATATATATATATATATATATATATACATTAGTAAAAAATCACTTATCAAACTTTTTTCATTTTACACTGAATTTAATAAATGGAGACTCATTAGAAAGAAATGAAATTTTCAGAAATAATTTATTTATATACATTATATATATATGCATATATATATATATATATATATATATACATATATATATATATACATATATATATATATATATATATATATATATATATATAATATATATATATATATATATATATATATATATATATATATATATATATATATACATATATATACGTACGTGGACTGATTTTTTTTAATTGAACATATACTAGAATGTTATATATCATTAGAAAGCCCTTCAAAAATGTATTTTAATGGTGAAAAAATTATTAAAAACGAACAATTTAAAAAAAAGTTATGACGTTTTTAGTAGCAAATTTTCGATATATGGATTTCTTGAAGAAACTGGTTCCAAAATTAATTTTTTTTTCACTGAAATTGTTATAACTTTGTCAAATCTTATCCAAATGCCTATACCTTGGTATCAAAAGATAGATTTAATAGTAGGCTACAAGTTCATATAGCTCTATAGATAAAAGGGGTGTCTAGAGGGCCAGAGGGGGTAACGGAACACCATCGAAACCTTAAAAAAATGCAAGTTTTTCACACGAAAGAGTATTTTGCTGATAAAATTTGTTATCTTTATACACAAAAAGTTGTTCTAATTTGCTTCCATTACTTTTCCAAATACTATTGGTCTATTTTAGATTAAAGGGTGGATGTGTTTGTTACGTTTTAACACCCTTGTAGTGAAATGTTACCATCTTATAAATATTTGAGCCTAAAAAACACTGATTATATTTTGTGTTAAAGACTTTAAATTATATTTTTTTACTTAACAGAATATACAAGTGGTGCATAAATTGACATTAGGGGCGGAACGATGCCAAGCTTAACGCCCCTCCCCCCTTCCTCTCAGTCTTCTCCAACCTAAAAAAAATTTTTAAAAGATATTTAAAAAATGGTTTTAAACTGAGTTTATTTAAAAAGAGAAATTAGTATTTAAGATTATTTTACCATGTTAGTGAGGGGAGGGGTGTGTGCCACGCCCAACGTCCCCCCCCACCTCTTCTTATTTAAACTTTAAAAAAATGTCAATAAAAATTTCAAAAATGTCTTTAAATTGTGTAAAAAGCGAGACATAACTTTAATAATCTTACCACATTACAAGATGCAGGTTGGAGTATCCACCCTAAAAATTAACCACAGTTTTAAAACTTTCATTTTAAAAAGTTTTAAAATACAAATTATAGAATTTATGTCTTGGCTTTTAGTAAATGATATTATAGGAGGATGATAGGCCCAGCTGAATGACTCACCATCATTCCCTCCTAACCGGACCCACCGCAAAAATGATCGATTGCTCATCGGTCCAGGGTGCTGGTCCCTATATCTTCTATAGGCACCATAGGTAAGCTCTAAAAGACAATAAATTGTAACTACATTAGTATTGAATGGTAAAAAATAACAAATAATACAAACCAATTATTTGATTGGCTGCATTAATAAAATTAACAAATAATAAATCAATGACAGCTTAAAAAATGTTAATTAAAGTAAAAAATCAAATACTGCTCTGGGTTTTTACTTCTACTGCACTTTGAAGGATAACATAATATAAATGTACTAATTTGTGAATATAAATAAAAATATAATGAATTAAATAATCATTCAGCAACATTTCTAAACCATAAATTTACCAGCAGAAGGTTGTGTTGATTGTTGTGGAGGTTGTGGGACTAAAGGTAAAATTTTTTAAAAATAAAAATACAATTTACTTGCTATCGATAAGATATGCATGCACATA
>NC_061157.1:59425340-59512840 GCF_022113875.1 Hydra vulgaris
TCTTGGGCTCTTCTCGACCTAATAGAAAAATTGCTAGTTCTGCGGCCTCTTTGTAATTGTCTCTTGGGTGATGCTTAGAGTGCAATACTTTCTCTAAGAAATTGCAAATTTCATTTGCATTTTATTTTAAGAATGAATTTTTAAGATTAAGGGATCTATTTGAAAGTTTAAGAGAAATTTTTTTAGAGTGAAGTCATTCTTTTTGAAAATTTTTAAACTCTATATTATCATCAGATGATGTCTCTTTTTGAAATAAAGCTTTCCAAAATGACCCTAGGATTAATTCTAAAACATGATGACGACATGCAAATCAGAGAAGCGTTTTTATAGATTTGCTTTTTTCAAGAAGAGTTGCCGCTCCGTTTCTTACTCCAGTATTACAAGTCGTTGTATCAAAAACTTGGGCAACAATATTATCTTTAAGATCCCATTTTTCTAAATCTTCTATGATTCCTTTACATATAGAATGTCTTGTGCCTGACTGAATAGGTTTAATAGATAAAATTTTACTTCCTCGCAGTTTGGAAAACCACTTACTAAAGCAGTTAAATAGTCAAACTTTTTACCAGATATTCGCTTCATAAGTTTTTCATCCCAGTGAAGAGTTAAATAATCTAATTTAATTTTTTTTTTTTAATTCTGCAATTATATTTCTTGTCATAATTTGTCTATTTTGCTTACGTGCTCTTCTAATTGTGTTTGGTGAAATATCTACATCATTAGCTTTAACCCCATCTAGTCGAGTCATTTTAGCAAAAATAACCCCATTGCCCGGAAAAATTCTAAATAAGCTGAAATTTGGCACATACTTTCGTAATATCATATAGTAACACCAAAAAAAAACCCCGTTGATAGCTCTTGGGGAAAAAGAGTTGTTGACATTTTTCCATAATGCTGAATTTCACTTTTTATGTTTTAACGTCAGAAAATAGGTTTATACTAAGATCAAATTATTTATATAATTTTTTGATTTTAAATTTTGATAAGTTTAAAAAAGTGCAACAATTAAAAATTAAAAGTTTAATTAACAATTAAAATATTCAGAGTTTTATCAAATTTATGTAATATCGGAAAAGAAGCCAAAGGTTTGATGTTCTAGATTTTTTTTCGATGTCATCAATTTTATCTGCAAATTAGTGCTTAATTTTAACCATCGTTTCAGATTTGCAAAAGTTGTTGATTTCCTCCATTGGAATAGTCTTATCGTCTCTATATTTTAATAATTCTTCAATTATTGATCTATCTGTACCTTAATCTTGAAATTCAATTTCCTCAAAAAGTATATATGTCAAGCATGAGTCTGTTAATAAGTGAGCTCGCAAAGGTCTTGAAACAGCTTTTCCAGACATTATATGGTCTACACTGCTTTCTGCTTATACTTGAGCAAAAAGTTCTTCTAAACCAGACCCTTTCATAAGTTTCCCAACAACACCCAGAAAGCTTATTATTGTGTGAAAACCTCCAAGTCTGGCTACAACTGGCAACTTTGATTCCTCTATGATTCCTACTGCTTTTAGTCACAATGGTTGGTCAATTGTGACACAGGGCACTTTAATATTCATTTTTTTGGCTTGGTTAATGATAAACATCCATGTTGAGAAGATCCAATGTTCATCATTCGGATTTAAATCTATTATTGGAAGGAATGATATTCTTGACTTTGGAAAAGCTGCATTTCTTTGGGTGTGATCTTGCATAAATCCGGACCATTTTGTTGTTGGCTTGGAATTATCTTGAAAAATCTTTAAAAAATACCACAAAAGGTTGTACGACAGTTCTGTAGGAAAAACCAGAAATTTTTTCAATTCGAAAACTGGCTTCAAAGTAATTTGTGCAAGACCTTTTATATACGTACTGTTATATTGGTGGATTGGGATGTTGTGTTTATTTGTGAATAAGGTATTTTTCAGGTAACCTTTAGTTCGATCAACTTTTTGTGTTGCAGGGCATAGCAGTTTGTCTTATATGGATACTATGCCCATCCCGTGGAAAGTTCCTTTCCCTGTCAAAGTTATAAGATTTTGATCTACGTTGTCAGCTGCCCACTGACAAAACTTTGGTTGATCGTCTTCTTTATTGTGGTGGTTTACCGCTGATTGCTTGTAGCGCAGAATCTCGCCTGGAAAAATAGAAAACCCTAGTTTTGCAAGATGATTTACCAACCATTTGGATCCGATTTCCTTATCAAGTTGTATTCCAATGCCAAAGGGTATAGGACAGATCAGCGACCTGCTTCTCGCAGCATACGTTATACATTGACCAATCAAAATTTGCTTAATTTTGTTAGGAATAAGTAAACTTAATAACATCTGAAGGGATTTAGGTATCCACTGTTTCTGAAAATCTAAGTTTCTGATGTTTTCAGTAGTTAGATAGAAATTGCTTGATTTCTGAATTTCACAAATTTCAGCTTCAATTATTTTGGTAGCTGCTCTGATAATAAATTCTTTACTCTGCTCACTGTTTTTCTTTGTTTCGCTCAAAATATAGTTAAAAAATTCTTTGAAACATATAAATTTGATTGACCAGCTGTTTCAGAAAAATAAATTGCATCTCCATAGCGCTTCTTCAACAAATTTTTTTAATGTTTTGGTGAATAGTTCGTTGTATCCTTTGTTTTAAACTGCTCGATCAGTTCATTCATTGTGTACAACTCACTTTCACCATCTTCCTCTAACCATTGACATAATTTTTCAAACAGAATTTTTGCAGTCATCGACTTGCCTTCCAATAGACGTATTACATCTTTTCTTATAAAGAAGAACGCCAGAAAGGCATGAAAGATAGTATATTCCTTCTTCTGCAACAAGGTAGTTGCATGAATAAAGGCGTCTCTTTAGTTTGTCTCTAGTTTCATCAGTTCTTTGAGCCACACATTCAATTAGATTTTTTTTTAGTTCCAGTGTAGTAACAATTGACACTGGGTTTCGTTCAGGATGGCGTAAATCCTTTGGAAGGCCACAGATTAAACACTGGTTTTTCAAGTCAAATGTTTCCACTGATGATCTCATTTTCTTATTTGGATTTGAGGTAAATTTTTTTTGTCTGTAAATGTTTGGTAACATTTCTCATGGACAAACATGTTTTTCTACTCTTTATTCTTTAAATTATTTTCTCGATTTATTTCTTCGAAGTCCCTCTCAATACAAACACGTTTAAGTCTTCTCAATCCCTTTGCACCTAAAGTCGTTGATTTTGATATTGTTTCATTACAGATTATGCATTCTTTTTTGTTTTCATTCATTGTTTCTAGAAAAAAAGTTATTTTTAAACTTCTAAAGAACAGAATAAAAGGGAAAGTGCTAATATAACAATTTTTAAAATGAAATATTGTTTTAATTACTTTACGTGCCTTTTGGTTTTAACTTGCTTTTATTTGTTTTTTATTATATTTTTTTGCTTTTTAAAAAAAATAGACACAAACTTTTTAAAATATTCGAATCACTTTTTGATTCAAATGTTTTACTCAAAATATAGATTTTTTGAACATTTATCCAAAAATCACAATTCTTTTCTATGAGTTACCAATGGTATTTTAATAGGGGTTTTATTTTATATTTTAATATTTTGAAACCTTAATTTTAATTTTGAATTGTTAATTCACTATTTTAGATTTTGTAATTGTTAATTCACTATTTTAGATTTTGTAATTGTAATTTTAAATAGCGAATAGTTAATTTACTGTTGTAAATTTAACAAAATTTAAAATCAAAATCGTTTTTAAATAATGTGATATTTTTATAAACCTATTTTCTGACGTTAAAACATAAAGTGAAACTGAGCATTATGGAAAAATGTCATTAACTCGTTTTCCCCAAAGGGTATCAACGGGGTTTTTTTTTTTGGTGTTACTATATGATATTACAAAAGTATTTGCCAAATTTCAGCTTATTTAGAATTTTTTCCCGGTAATAACCTAAAATGACTGGACTAACCTAAAAAATACAGATTATAATTTTTATTATTAACTCATCGCACTCATGAAAATGATTCGTGATTTAAATAACAATCAAAAAGTAACTTAGAACCAGGATTGCTGAAACATTCATCAAAAGCTGTTCTTTTGATAGTTTAGATCTATCAGCTGTTGCTGTTATCATTGGATGACAAAGTTTTTTGGCAAAATTAAATTGATATTATCTGATACAACATTTTCCATTACACCTGCAGACGATTCCAAATTATTTACTTCATAATCAATTTTAAAAAAGCTCTGAGAATCTGAGTACATAGAACTTCTAGACCCAGCAAAAAATGATTCTTCAGTTCAGTCACCATCATTTTTATAAACGCTGAAATCAATTTCTTTATCATTTAATTTTCTTTTCTTTTCTTTATCGATTCTTAATTTCTTTTTTTCCTCATTCTCTATTTTTCTTTTGACACTCAATTTTAACAAATTATCTTTTCCACCTAGTCCTCCGGTTTTGACTCCACTTTTGAGTGCTGAAAACCAGAGAATATCTTCTTCTGCATTTAAATTTGATCTGGTTTTTTTAACATATTCTTTTAAATTCTGAGAACTAATATCAAAAATATTATCCGTTATTTTTTTGAAGCCTTGAATAAGTAAATCTTTTTTTGAAAAACATTTACGTTTAGACTTTGCAAGACTTCTCCATTCATCATGTAACTTAATAATACTTTCCACATTATACTTATCCTGCTTGCAAGGAATGTGAGCTTTATCCCAAAAAACATTAACGGTTTTCATTGTTAATTTTGCAGCTAATTTTAAATTTGAAATGTTGCTTTTAATACCTAATTCTTTTGTGCATTTAGAAAACACTTAGAAACACTTAAAGTGAATTGTTCATCATTTTTAATTGATACCTTTACAAGCAAAACAGAAGATGAACTGAAGTTTATTTTCAAATTGAAAAATAAAGTTAATTTTGGAAGTAAAAAATTTAAGTTATAAAAATCTTTAAATAGTATAAACCTAAAAAATCTGTAGACATCTCTAGAAGTAGGCAGAGAACTGGTATTAACATCTGCCAGCGGATATCCAACCAACCATATTTCATTTGTTGATTTCAATACTTTTGAATATTTCTTTTTTATTGACTCAGTCAAATTATTTTTTACAGACAACTTTTCTTTTTTTTTTGAATGTGCGATGCCATTGTTAAAATGAATTAAATTTTATGACTGCTAGAAAAATAATAAAACAAAAAAACATCTTCATTTCTTAAAAACAAATGGAAAGATGAATATAATTATGGAATCATTAAATTTTGTTGCTTTCCTAAAAAATATATTAGTGTTATGATTCTTGCTTCTTCGTTTTTATTTATTCACCTTGTTTTTAAAATTTTTAAACGCATCTATGCTAACTATGTTGTTTGAGAGTAACAAATTATTTTATTTTAAATCAAAAATCTTAAAAATTCATGGTATTTAATTATATAAAGAAGAATTTTAATTACATTTTGCATGTAAACTTTATGATTTAAGCGGCCGTTACCGTAAACGGGGGTGAATATGAACGCTTTTTGAACATTTTTGCATCATGAAAGAAAACTATTGGCCTAATCGCAACCATTTTTTCTGTAACAGAACATTATACTACTCAGCTTCCTGTATTAGTCGTGAGCCTGATCAACACTATGCAGTAAATACCTTAGTTTTCTGGTTTTATACGAGCATATACGTATTTCCGAGACGGGGTGAAAATGAACGGCCAATTTGGGGTGACTTTGAACACTACATATTATTTCTATATTCTAGTTTATCGCTATATTACCTTATTACAATGGGGGAAAAAACTGTTAAAGATCAAAACAGATAGCATGAAGTTTATTTTACATAGAACATATTTTTATTTAAACTAAGTTCATGTGAAAAATTAGCATACTATGTTTAAAAACTAGTTTTTTCAATATATTAACATGTATCACAATATTTACAAATCTGTTCCACATAAAAACAGAACATTAAATATCACTATCCTCAAATTCTTCTAATGACTCACACATGCTGCATACAAAGTATAAGATATTTTCAATATTGAGCTCATAATAATCATCTTTATCATAAATGAGGCCACAACACTGGAGGTGATATGGTTTACTGCATTTGTCGCATTGAACCCACACGTCGTCGCTTAACTCTACTTATTTTTTGTTACAGAAAGTACAGTACCAATCATTATCTGTGTTGCTTTTTAGCTCTGTTGAACTTGATGGAATTGACTCAACTAAAGAATGAATTCTTTTACCTGGTACCACCTTTGGACCACGAGGTTTGCGTTTTGTAGTTGGATTTGTGCCTAACCCTAGATTGTTTTTTAGAATATCTAAAACAGATTCGTTAAGAACCATAACGGTGTCATTACCACCAGGGTCTTTATATTTTCCTGGAAGACGTTTTATAATTTGTCTCTTCATGAAAGACTGAACCCAATCTACCCCAGGCATATTGTTTTTGAATCGAGCGTCAGTTATACTCCTTTTATCACAATATGATTTGACTAAAAGTCTTATATCCAAAGAATCAAATGGTACCCTCCAATCAGTCATATGTACAATTGTTTGGACAAATAAATTTTTTGTTATACTATCAAGTCTGGTTTGTCCGCCGTTTTTTTTCGGAACTTGATCCCCAAGCTTAACTTTTTTGTGTAATGTTCCTAATGGTTTATTGTACTTTTTTGAAGCTTTACTGAAGCTAAATCCTTGGTTTTTGATTTTAATTAAAGCTATTTCTAAGTCTTTTTTGTATAACTTGTTTTATAAGCTCTACTGTTTTCCTTTCTCTTGTAATTTCGAGGCATAGTTCTAAAAATTAACAAAATATAATAAAAAATCGTGTTAAAAAAATGTCATTTTCAAATGAGCTTATAATCGGATACAGACAAGTTATACATTAAATTATTGTTTTATTAGAACATTATTTACCTGAACCTTTGAGGTAAATTTGATGACGTTTAGATGAGCGGTTCTTAAGATACTCCTTGATAGGTGGATTAATAACACGAACCACGTAGCTTGTACTGTTTATATGCGATAGAGAAAAGGCGGGAAAAGAAAATTTTGAGGGCAGCCGAAAATTATCTTCCACACATTATATTTAAGGCAAGTGAGTCAAAAAATTTAAATTTTTAGCTATATTTTATGTGCTGCTTCACCATTAAGTTAAGCTAGTACTAGTGTTCATTTTCACCCCGCTGTTTATATTTACCCCCGTTTACGGTACTTATTAGTTAAAATAGATAAAACACTGCCGTACGCTACAGTAGATTATGTTGCTTACATTACTTTTAAATAAACAAGAATGCGTCGCATGTTTTGTTTATTTACATGAAAAACAATAGAAAGATGCCATTATTAGTAAATATTATGCCGAACAAATTAAAAAACGGAACAGAAGTAATGGGTTTTGGATTTATTCCATATAACTGAAACTTAAAATGAAATTCGGCAGAACTTAGAGATGAGCTACATAAACACTTTCATAACAAAAAATGGTTTTTATAGTAGAAGGAACAATATTTTACGCAGCTACTAGTAAAATTGATACTTTGACAAACTTATGTGGGACTGTGGCCTACTATATATATATATATATATATATATATATATATATATATATATATATATATATTATATATATATATATATATATATATATATATATATATATATATATATATATATATATATATATATAAATAAATAAAGTACTGGTCAAACAAATAAACACTGCATAGAAAATATTTCTTTCTTTTATTATTACTATTAAAGTAAGATACACTAAATTTAAGTTTAATATTTTTTAGCACTAGAGGCCTTTCAAAAAATCATCAGTAGTGCTATTTATGTTATCAAAATAATATTTTCTTGTTTTTAAACAGGAAATGATAATTATCCATAGTTTAATCTTTATAACTTAATTAAAAGTGTCATGTTTTTGGAGATTTTGGAGAGTTTTCATAGGAAATAAATTTTTTTTTCATTTTTGAGTTCCAAAAAAAAAAAAGTTGGAAAAAAGGTTCTATAATTGTATTATGAGCACGTTTAATTGACATTTCCCGTTTAATTAACACTTAATTATTATTTTGATAACATAAATAGCACTACTGATGATTTTTTAAAAGGCCTCTAGTGCTAAAAAATATTAAGGTGATAGATCCCCTTTTTTTTGACATTTTCTCAAAAATATTTTTTTATTGGTTCTTATGAAAAATTTATCAAGGAACTTGAATTTTACATCTAAAAGAATTATTTTTTATTGTAAAATACTCAATTTAGCCATTTTCGTGTTAATATAAAAAAAAAATCAAACTTTTTCGTAAAATATTTTTTTACAAAAAAAAAAGTTTTCTGCTATTCAAGCTTCTCTTCTTTTCCTTAGATATCTTGTGTCTTCTTATCCTTCTAACTGCTTAAATACTTCTTGTTTACATTACGTAACGCACGTGGAGCTTATTAGTTTAGTTTTACGCAGTTACTTTTATTTTTATACAAAATTTTAAACGATCGTTTTCTCTGATTCTACATTTTCATATTTGGTACAAAGATATATTAAGTTTTACTAGTCCAAGTGACTTGAATTTTTCACAATATGTTTAATACACTATTGTCAACAAAATGCACCAAAATCAGCATTAACCTGCAAAGGAAAAAACACTTATTGATAGTCTATTTTTTTTATCATAAAAATAATATACTTTAAGAAAAATACCATAAAATTTTAAATAAAATTTTTCTTTTCACCATTTTGGTATATTTTGTTAAGACCCATGTACAAATGCTACCTGCAAAATTTGATATCAATCGGACTATGCAATATAGAGTTATCTTTGTACCATCGTAGTGTCCTTTTTTGCCTTTTTACCCGAATTATTAATTTTTTTAATTATTTTTTTGTTTTTTTAAATAGTTTTTTCAATACAAAAAAAATTATTTAAATAGTAAAAAACTTTCTACAGTACATTTAAAAAAAAATAGTTTGAATAGGGATCTACCACCTTAAATTTAGATTTAGTGTATCTTAATTAATAGTAACAATAAAAGAAAAAAATATTTTATATGCAGTGTTTATTTTTTTGACCACTACTTTACTTATATTAGTTATTAACACATTTCAAATTATATATATATATATATATATATATATATATATATATATATATATATATATATATATATATATATATATTAGCTATTTGTTTTTAAAACCATGCTAAATATACAAACAACTTACCTTGCAATTATTTTTTTTAACTTAAGTAAGCTTTTTAAATAACAGTAAAAAATTAATTTAACGGACACACAAGAGAGGAGACATTAAAACAACTATAACTACTACATTGAATGAAGTTTTAAAGTTAGTCCCCATCCTTATATATTATAACTTTATAAAAACATTATTTGAACAGGTAAAAGGTAAACTTTGAAATTTACAACAAGATTAAAATCATGAACCGCTATTAACTATTCCGCAGTATTATTTTGCAACATTTGAAAACTTGAAAGATCTACATGTCCCTGTTGAACCATTTGAGTCAGGGCTAAAAAAGTCTCTTCGCTTACGGTTTGGGCACGTCCGAAATCTAACGTCATTCCCATACTTTCGTCGTCAATAGTGTTACCTATTTCTACATTTTCTTCTAATGACCTCATATTGTTGATGGTTTCTTGATTGAGTCTAGAATCTGGTATAGCATTAATGCCTAAGCCATTATCTGATTTTTTAAACGTTATCGACTGGTTATGATTTAGCGCATCGTTATTTTGCTGCAAAGATGTCTGTAGCTTTATACTTCGATCGTCATAAACTAGAAATTGAACCGATTGACTATTGTTCGATATATTATTAGATACTAAATGTTTTTCTGTAATGTTTGATCTAAGATTAGTGTTTTCATGTTTTAAAGATTCTTGATTGAAAGCATTGTACTGATTAGACACTATTTGCATAACGTTTTTATTTTGAGAATCATTAGGTAAACAAAGAAGAGATATATTACCTGCATCGTCAATGTTTATTGCGTTCATCATTGCCGCTTGCTCTTCACTAATAAGAACTCTTTGACCTTCACCAATGTCAATGCTGACTAAACCTTCATTTAAATATACAGGTGTTTCATTCATTACGCCTGAGTGGTGCATAAAAGTCTCTTGATCTGGTCGAAAATCAACTCTTTGGTGAACAAGTTGATGTTTTTTGAGTTCATTTAAACTATTAAAATACTTTCCGCAAACGTTGCAAGAATGCGTAACATGTAAAACGTTTTTATTTTCGATTGCTTTTAAATGCTGTTTAGTAACTAAATGTTTATTTAAATCAATTTTTGATGTAAAGTTCTTATCGCATGGCAAACACTTGAAATCGTTTTCTTCGTGTTGCTCTTTAATATGCATTTTTAAACTCATCGCATCCGCAAAGCCTTGAGGGCAATCAACGCAAGGAAAAAGTTTTTCGCCAATGCTTGTATCCTTTAATGTATGCGCATCTAAAACATGTTTAGCAAGTAGTCCTTCAGTTCCAAAAACATCATCACATTGAATACATACTTTTGGTTTTTCAGCTATATGACAAGTTTTTTGGTGGTCTGATAATACATCTGATGTGTGAAAACCACGTTGACAAAAGCGGCATAATAAGACGGAGTCATCGTTCTTCAATTGTGAATAAGCTTTCAAATGTGTTATAAGATCTTCGACCGCAAAAAAATGGGAATTACATTCAGTACAAGCAAAGTCAAGACAGTCTTCTGACATTTTATAATGCATTTCAAGATCTTCTGGCAAACTAAACACTTCACAACAACTATCGCATCTAAACATATCTTCTGTATGAGTTTTCATGTGTTCATTGCACTCTAATTTATTTGAAAAATCTTTGACGCACGTACTACAAATAAAAGGCTTACTCTTTGAGTGTAGAACCATATGGTTTTCGAAGGCAGCTTTGCGTATAAAGTGTTTATCGCACGAAGGACAGTACATTTCATCAATATCATCGTGAGTGTTCATATGAGAAATAAGAAAACGTTTTTCTGCAAAAGATTTATCGCAAGTCGGACACTGAAGACCATCTAAACTACAAAGTATAGTATGTCTACGCAAATGTTCCTGACCACTAAACCTTTTACCACATTTTTCACATTCAAAATCTTTTGAGCCAGCGTGGACTAACATATGACGTTCATACTTATGTTTTCTCAAAAAGTGTTTTCCACACTTTTTACATTGCCATGGATTTGTTCCATCGTGCACTCGTATGTGTGTTTTTGCGTCACGCTTCTCACGAAACAACTGATTGCACTGACAACATTGATACTCCACCCTTTTTCCTTTTAATATTGTTGTGTAAGCCTTTGTCAAATCTACATCTTTAAAATCATTATCAACGTCGATTCCTTCATCTTCATGATCTTGAATATGTTCTTTAAAAATATACTCTGTATAAAATATTTTTTCGCAGTATTTACAGTAAAATTCTGTAGTATTGTTTCGATCATTGCTTTCTTTGAGGCGTTTACTCCTCCATGGCTTTTTTAGAGAATCTACAGGACTTTTCATGATAGATGGCTGTTCATGATTTTCTAAAGTTTTTATCTTTTTTTTTCTGCCACGTTTTTTTGGTGGAGGTTTGTTTTCTATTTAAAAAAACAAACAATTTAAATGACTAATAAAAGCTTAACTATTTTAACAAAGTAATCTACGTTAGTTTTAGACAAAATATGTTGTATAACATGATTTTATTATGTATGCTTTATGAAACAACAAACATAGATGTAGACATAAGAAAAGAGTAGAATTAATATAAATATACAAATAATCTAACACAAATAATGTGTGTAAATAGTAAAAATATATTTCACACAATGTTTATGTATATATATATATATATATATATATATATATATATATATATATATATATATATTATTTAGCTCACAAAAAACATTTTAGAGCTTAATGCTTCTTCCCTTTGAATAAAAACCTTACAAGAATTCATCCACTAAAATTAAAATTAAAAGGAATTTGTCCACTAAAATTAAAAAGAATACACCAAAACTAGCAACAATTATCTTTATTATTGTAAAACTTTTTCATGTATCTTTTGACATTAAAAAGTAAAAGTTTTGAACTTGAAGGTAAAAACCTGAACTAAATTATATAGAGCATAAGTTATTATGCAAGAACTTCTTAAATATATTTAAGATTAAAATTTAAATAAATTATTAACAAACTGTAAATTGAGTTCAAATCCATTTTGGGCTAAATCCACAAAAAATATTTTTTAATAATAATTTATTAATTATTTACAATTGTTTAATAAATCTATATCATAATCTAGAACTCTCAGTTCTTGATCTGGTTAAAAAAAAGCAATACTTCTACTTTTTCAACAGATAAAACTCACTGAGATACTTAAAAAAAAATTTCACTGAAAAAGATGAAAGTAATGTGTTGTTTGGATAGCTTTCCAAAATCTGTAAGATGGTTACTGCTAACTCTAATACCTGAAGCACCTGTTTAAAATACCGGGAATAATTTCTAACTAACGGCAGATAGTAAGTGTATTCAACTAACAGTATAATGTTTTTAATTAAAAAAAAAAAAATTTTAAAAAAGGTTTTTCAATTCTATATTTTTAATTCAAAATTAATTTTTTCAATTATCCACGGCATTGTATACTAAATGTATCTGTAAAAGTTTGTTACTAAATAATATATTAAATAAAACTAATCTGCATATCAAAGCTTAAGTACATCAAGTTTAGAAATTAATTTAAAAAAAAACTGCTTTACTTTTATTCTTGAACTCTAACATAAATTATTTTTGAACTCTAGCATAAATTATAAAAATTATTTTTCTTTTGATTAAGATTCATTTAAAACTATAATGCAGCCAACCATCTTTTTTTTTAAATTTTATCAATAAAGTACATATGCCAAAAATTTAGATATAGTTGTTAACCTAGCATCAAAATTTTTAAGATTTTGGGGCCCTAATTGACTGGTTTTGGGAAGATCTCCCACCCACTAGCCACAGCACTGCTAAAACCCTTTTTTTTTGTGGACTAAAAAAGGAGTTGCCTGAAATGCAAACCCATCTTACTCAGGATCATTGTATAAGGAGTGACTTTTTTTGTGTGCATAGAAGGACACTATACCCTTGACTTCTCCACATCATGCATCTTTTTATGTTGGCAAACTAGAATCTTTAATCAGAAAATTAATTTTTTCAACTGGTAAATTATGGTATGAACGATGATACGGTATAGTTTTTTTTTTTTTTTATTATTTATTTAAGAATATTTTGTTATAAACAAGTACTTTTTAATTGTGATAAATTAGAGAAACGAACATTACTAAGGATTTTTTTAAAATTATCCTATAAAATACCCTCCCCCTATACACTTTCACACGCTATTTAAAGTCCCCTCCTCCCATACATTATGAACAACCCCCTATTAAAAAAATATTTGCTAAGCATTTAACATGTTTCAAAATTTTTTTTACAAAAACAAAAAACAATTTTAAACAATGACAACAATATGAAATGATAATGTGAATGGCATATGAATGACAATATAAAACAACAATATAAAACAAAAACAAAAAATTTACTTTTTCTCATATGTAATTTACTCATAGGAGTAAATTACATAAAACGATGTGAAAAAAAAAAGATAGTTAAAAAGTAACAAAGAAAGCTTATTTGACACAAAAACAAAAAAACAAGTGAAGAACCTACAAAAAATCAATGTTCCTTTTAAAAGGATTTCACTTTTTAATTGTGAAAAAGAATGAAATAGATTGAGTCCATTAAAAAAAACTAATACATTAAAAAAATACTTAAATATATATACACATTAGGTTTACAATTTTAGAAAATAAAATCAAAATAGGAAACCTGCTTCTTCAACTGTTCTCTGTGATTTCTAAAATTTAATTTATGACACCTGATTAATGTAAGTTGTATAAAAACATAAAATATAATAGTAAGCTACATATATTTTTTCTCAAGGAGTGAATTAAATTATCTAATATGAGATAAAACCTTTTGAAGTTTTTTTTGCTTGACTTACTCAGGTAGTATATTGTACTTTTTTTAATTGCATCAATAAAAGTTGAATTTTCTAAGTTTGTGCTATGTAAGTAGCTTAAATTAAAAAAAAACTAATTTTTGAAATTGTGACGTGAGTTGCTCATAACATCAATCTTGACTTTTTATCCATCAATCTTGGTTTGTTATAATCCTACTCAGAACAATCTTTACTCAGAGCTCTCCTACTGAGAGCACTAAGTAAAGATCTGTAGCTGATTCTTTACTTGATTCTATACTTGATTTTGTACTGATAGATTCTGTACTTGATTTTGTACTGATAGATTCTGTACTTGATTTTGTACTGATAGATTCTGTACTTGATTTTGTACTGATAGATTCTGTACTTGATTTTGTACTGATAGATTCTGTACTTGATTTTGTACTGATAGATTCTGTACTTGATTTTGTACTGATAGATTCTGTACTTGATTTTGTACTGATAGATTCTGTACTTGATTTTGTACTGATAGATTCTGTACTTGATTTTGTACTGATAGATTCTGTACTTGATTTTGTACTGATAGATTCTGTACTTGATTTTGTACTGATAGATTCTGTACTTGATTTTGTACTGATAGATTCTGTACTTGATTTTGTACTGATAGATTCTGTACCTGATTTTGTACTGATAGACTCTGTACTTGATTTTGTACTGATAGATTCTGTACTTGATTTTGTACTGATAGATTCTGTACTGATAGATTCTGTACTTGATTTTGTACTGATAGATTCTGTATTGTAAATTCTGAGCTAATATTAAGCACAACTTGTCAAAAAACTACTATTCAACAAAAGATATTTTGAAAAACTGTTGGGGAAGTTTGAGAAAATTGTGTTAATAATTAAGTACTAATGGAATATGCCTAGATAAAAGTTAGAAATTTTACAAATATATAAATAAGAAATTTAATTCTTTAATAAATAAAGACAAAACAGCAACTTTTTTAAATTTGCTTCTATAATATAAAAGTTATTATGATAACATACTCAATATATATCAAAGTTAATGTAATACTTTTTACTTGTGAGCAAGTAAAAAGTAAAAATTCAACCAAAACATGGCAGAATATAAACAACCACTTTTTGATTTTATGCTTTCCAAAAAAGATATTATAATCAGTTTTTAATATCAGAATTCAACAGTCAGAAAGTTCTCAACAAAAATGTACATTGTGTATTTTCAATCAAATAAAGCTGCATTTTTTGACTAAACTTTTCACTCTCTTACTGTTGTTTTTCCTTGATTTGGCTTTTATAAAATAGCAAACAAGCAATAATAAGGAAATTTGCAAGTTTGACTTAAATCAGCAACTTCAAAAAATTAATAGAATATAAAATACAATTTATATAAAATTTAATTAATTCATTAAAAAAAAATTAAATATAATATTTATATTATTATAATTATAATTTATTATTATAATTATATATAATATTATAATAATATATTATTATAATTATATATAATATTATAATGATATATTATCATAATTATAATTTATATTAGTTTAACTTTAAGGTGAACATTCAGCAATGCCGACCTGAAAGTGTTTGAGGTCGGGAAACGACCTTATTTCTATGTTTTATGGTAAGACCTTTGTATCAAATAACTTTTGCCAACCTGATACTGACAAGTTATTGCCAACCTCATTTTTCCTAATTCCGATGGTTATATATATATATATACATATATATATATATATATATATATATATATATATATATATATATATATATATATATATATATATATATATATATATATATATATATAAAATAAGAACTTATTGCAAGTAATATAAAATAAGCACTAATTTTTCTTTTTTTAATTTCGGAGATTGAAGTTTTTATTTCATTATTATTTGAATTTGTTATATGTAATAAAGAACATCTCAACTGACTTAGTATTTTTTTATTTATTTATTTAATCTTTTAAATTATTTTTCTTGTAGCTTTTCCCACCATTTGCAAAGTCATTGCGATGAAATAGTTTTTTTTTAAATAAGTTAAAAAATATCAATTGCTCATTTGCACTTTAAAGAAAAGCATTAGTTTTATTTGAAATTAATATTATTAATAAAATAATAAGGATTCATTAATATCAAGCATTAACTTATTTTTGTATTTATAAATTTCAGTTATGAAGAACTATTACAGAAATAAAAAATAAAAAAGCTCTCTCTCTCTCTCTCTCTCTATATATATATATATATATATATATATATATATATATATATATATATATATATATATATATATATATATATATATATATATATATATATATATATATATATATATATATATATTTAATAATCCTATTATAGAAAAAGAAGCGCAATTGCACAAATAGTATTTTTAAATTTATCTATAAATCATTCATTTATTTTCAATTGGCGACAAAACATACGAGAAAATAGATAAAGAAAAATAAGACAAATTTACTAAGTGCAGTTGAATGAAAAAATGTTCTAAGTTAAATATATAAATTATCAAATATTAAAATATTTCAAATATTTTAACAAAATAATAATAAAATAAGAACTTCAATCATTTATGAAAAGAGGATTTTCAGCATTGGTAAAATGAAAGTAATTTAAGCAAGTGAAGCAAAAAAGCTTAATAGATATAGTTCACACTACGTTCAATGTATTCATTGATAGAGTGAATTAATGGGTTAGTAAAAAAAATCACAGGTTTCTATTAACATGCAATAACTTTGAAATAAAAATTTTAACTTAATACGATTATATCGAATATATTTTTAATAGTATTACTTTTTTAAATTTAATTAATAATATAAAATTATTAATAAGTTATTAATCTTAATTTTGACAATAATTAATTTTATTTATGACAATAAACAATGATAAAAAATTATTAATTTTTAATCATTGAATTTTTGATATAAAGTTAATTTAATGTAACATTTTAAAAAAAAGGTAAAAACCAGGCAGTATTGAAAAAAAAATCTACACTTTAACATCTTTTCACTTTGATGACCCGTTAGCAATTAGAGCACATCATTAACAATAAAACTATTTAAAACTCTTTTTCAAAACTTCAATGATTTTATGAAATTTTGTTATATGCATTTTCAAAAAACATCCTGAATTTTCGTGAAAATCTTGTTTTTAAATTTTTTTTTTTAACTAATCAACCATGACCAGCAAAAATTCATTTTGAAAGGTCAAAATAGTAATTTTACTCATTTCGGGAAGTCATTGACTGTTGACCGGCTATTCCACACTGTATATATATATATATATATATATATATATATATATATATATATATATATATATATATATATATATACATATATATATATATATATATATATATATATATATATATATATATATATATATATATATATATATATATATATATATATATATATATATATATATATATATATATATATATATATATGTACATTATTAAGCACTTAGCTAAGCAATCTGACATTATACTGAAATAAGAAGATGTGAAGTAAAAATAAATCGCAAAAAAATATAAGAAAAAATGAAAGAAAACAAGTAGACATAAATATGGGTAGCAATAAAATCAGTTAAATATAGCACATTTCAAAAGAATTCAAATTTCAATATTTAAAATGACCACCACGGGCTTTTATACATGAAAGAACTCTCCTAGGCATAGACTCAATCAATTTCATGCAGAACTCTTTTGGAATACTCTTAAATATCTCTTCTATCGCTTGCTTCAAGTACTCAACTGATGTCAGCTTGGTGCGCATTAATTGGCGGTCCATCCAAGCCAAAAGATTCTCAATCCGATTCAAATCAGGCGATCGGGCGGGCCAGGGCATCACTTGGATCATCTTTTCTGAAAACCAGGCTTTTATCGACTTGGCAGTGTGTGCAGGAGCCCCATTTTGCTGAAAAATCCATTTGCGTCTTCCGAAAAATTCACAGGCTGATGGAACTAAACACTGCTCCAGAGTTGTTTTGTAGTCATATTGATTGTTCCGACCGGTGTACGGAGCCAGGGGCTATTTTTATTTTGGATGCCTTTGTATGCGCCACATCATAAAAATGACCAAACAAAAAGGTCTTCTTTTTTGGGGCCCTATCATTGCGGGGTCCGGGAACATAGCCCCCTCTAAACCCAACCCTCCTTAATCTAGCACTGGAAATAAGACACGAGTATATAAATAAAAATTATATTACACTCTTTGTTTAATAAAAAACATTTGTTTCCTTTTTAAACAACCGTAAGATGTTACTTTATATAAAAAACATTGCTCATCATAAAAGAGCAATGTTTCGAAAATATTTGTTTTAAACATAATTTATTTTGCTTTAAGTTTTTTCGAGTTAAAAGATTTTATTTTCCTAATTTTCTTTTTGTAATTGTCTCTCATCGGTCCAATTAATCTTTTACGCACTTTTTTTGCTTTTTGAAATGTTCTCAAAGCAACTAAAAAATCTGGCCAGCTTTTTGCAACTAAATATTATTTCCTTGGTCAGCAATCAAGAGTGATCGCTCCCACTTCCCGACCAAGCCTGTCTATATATATATATATATATATATGTATGTATATATATATATATATGTATGTATATATATATATATATATATATATATATATATATATATATATATATATATATATATATATATATATATATATATATATATATATATATATATATATATATATTCCCTCGATGGGAAGAAATAGCTTTAGCTCTCACTAAGGACTCCTCTAAAGTGGATTATGGGAGCAATTTAAAGCTCTCCCAAAAGTATAATTTTGTCATGAATATAAACCACTTTATTTTTTTCTCTATTTTAAGATATTGATTAAAAAAATTAAACGTTCTGGTTCAAACTACATTTTATAAAAAATACAAAGTTTAAGTTTCAAATTTTTTTTTTTTTTTGCTTACAAAATGCAGCTGTTTATTTATTGCATAACAGTAACTGATTTGTCAATTCGTACAATTTTAAACACACACACACACACACACACACACACACACACACACACACACACACACACACACACACACATATATATATATATATATATATATGTATATATATATATATATATATATATATATATATATATATATATATATATATATATATATATATATATATATATATATATATATATATATATATATATAAAGTATACATATATAAAGTGTTAATTTGTACAATTTTAAACACTTTAATAAAATATATAGTACTTACAAAGATTTTGCTTTTTACTAAATACTTTATATTTTGTTTAAAAAAATATCATTGTAAAAAAAAAATTTTTATGTGAATTTTGAAAATTTAAAAATCTAAAAGATCTTTTATAAAGTATCACAAATTTTCAAAATATATTACTTATACTATACAAGATAATTTAATTCATCCCTTGATAATGACAATATTTGTACTTATTTGAAAATTTAAAAATAAATAAAAGAACCTGAAACTCTTGCAATAAAGATGAATACTTAGACCTAACCACATCACCAGGCAACCAAATAAAAGAAATGCAGCTGAACTTGTATTCTTCAACTCCACTCTAATAAAAAAAAATATAGGAATCTCGATGAATTTAAAATTTCTATCAATTTTAAATGAATTTTAAATTTGTATCATATTTAATACAATATGTAATACAGTTTTTAAAAATTTCTATAAGCAACTTTGATTTTTGTTTGTGTATTTAGGTGTATTACAATTCCTGCTTCTGCAATCATAAACATAAATACCTAATTGAGAAGTTAAAACAAGTTTATCATTCTGTATATAACCCTAACCCATCACTATGCATATACATTTAGCTCTGCCAACCCCTATTCCTATGTGACATAGAAATAGGGAATATTTCTATTATTAACTATTTCCAACTATTTCTAAACCTATATTCTCAAAAATCTCTCTTTTAATTTAATTTAAACAAATCTTGATTAAATAATTTAGCATTCTTACACTGTAACGTTTACTTTATGCTCTAAAAAACTTTCTAGCATCATTTAGCAATTCATCTAGCTTCTTTCCTTAAAAATTAATTCTCTCCCATCCTCATGTTTTCCTGAATCTGTTTAAGGTCCTTCTATCAAATATTTTCTTGTTCTTTAACCTTTTTCTTCATTTTTAGTTAACTTCCAACTTTAATTGAGGAGTGGACTTGCAAAAACCAGATAATTTACTTTTAAAAAAAAAGTCTTAGCAATGTTTTTTTTGCAGTAATAATATTCCTTACTATTATAAAGATAAATTAAATTTAAAAGCAACTATTTTAATAACAATTTACCTGTCTTAAATTATTCTGTCTGTGCAAAACCAGATAAAAAAAATTCTTACCAGTAAAAAAAAGTCAATGCAAAATAAGACAAAAATTTTATTTAATCAACATTCTGTTTTAAAAACATTTTATAAAAATGGAGGACGTTATTTAAACTAAAAATCATATACAAAAAAATTCACTTAAATCACAAAAACCATATTTAAACAGTTACAATTGACTTTTAACTTCATCAATACTATAAAAGTATAAAACATTAAAATTACTCATTTTCTAAAGCAGAGGGGCATTTTGCACAATTATATTATTAAAATTGTCTTGAGTCAAGTTGACTTCATAAAGCTTTTTTGAAAACCAGTTAAAATAAATATCCGATTAAAACCAGATAAATAAAATAATTGGCATGCAAAACCAGATAAAACGCTTTTTGATTTTGTAATAAAAATAAGATCAAAAGAGCACGATTTTCAAATTTTTGTCTTTAGCATTCTTATAATGATATCTATTGTTTAGCTTTTAGTTTTTTAATTTTTAGCTATTCGATTTATTGGAAAACATATATAAATATATATGTATATATATATATATATATATATATATATATATATACATATATATATATATATATATATATACACATTTATATATCAGGCTTTCACAGGAAGACGTGCGATTTCACTTCTTTATATGACCATGCAAGTTACATTTTGCTATGACGGTTTGACCGCGGCTAATTCAAAAAACATTTTAGAAATGCGCTAAATAAAAAATATTCTAGAAAAGTGAAACTAATTACGTCAAAACTTCTTAACAAATGTTTTTATATTAGCGAAATGATTTTAAATAAAGTAACAATTTACTGAAAAAAAGTTTTGTTTTTTAAATATAATTGACAGTTGTATATATTTTTTTTAATATAAAACATAAATTGTTTAAGTGTTCATTTCTAAAATAAATCTTATTAAAAAATAAAAAATTGTTTTGTATATATATTTATATATATATATATATATATATATATATATATATATATATATATATATATATATATATATATATATATATATATATATATATATATATATAAAGATGTGAAATCGCATGTCTTTGTGTGAAAGCCTGTATATGTTTATATAATTATACATATGGTTAGGCATATAATTATATATATATATATATATATATATATATATATATATATATATATATATATATATATATATATATATATATATATATATATATATATATATACATTTATATATATACAAGCCGCATGAGAGTGCCGCTATATTGACTAAGGGTTTGGCATGGTGCAGAAAACTTTTTTTTCCTTATTTTTTGTTTTTTTTCTTGTTTTTCTAAAAACGCCGTATAAATTAATATAACGAAAATAGGGTAACAATTTAAATAGGGTAACGAAACAGTTTAAATAGGGTAACAAAAATAGGGTAACAATGCGGTAGTGGTGTAGTGGTAAGAGCGCTCGCTTTGTAAGCGAGAGGTTTGGAGTTCGACTCCTACCACGTCCCTGGAAGTACCGCGTTCAACTTAATTTCTCCGCGCAGCAATTGACAGAAAGATTCCTCTTATTGAGTGGAATTTCTGGATTGACCAAAACACTACCAGAAAAATGGTGATTGGAAATATCGATCCAGTGGTGACAGGTAAACTGCAGAAGTCAGAAGAAAGAAAAAGGAAAGCGGCTATGTTCCTAGAGAAAACGAAATTGAAAACTGTTGAATGCAGTTCTACTTTTCAAGATTTTGATAATGTTGATATAGAAAAGAGTTCAGAAAGTCAAGACACTGGTGGTAGCTCCATAGACGATTCAGATATAACAGACAAGGAGACCAGTGATAGTGATGGCAGCAGATGTGCACAAAACAGAAATCATTATCCAGAACTGTGTAAAGCTATTGATCGCTCTAAATGTAGCAATTGAGATGCCTGTTTAATTGTGAATTCTGCCTTGAAAGACCTCAGATTTCTTTTCCCTGAAAATGCTATACATCCCAACAAACAACCCCGTCAAAGATCTGCATATCGGAAGAAGTCAGTTGAGAGGAAAACCAGGAAATTGTTTGTCTTGGTTTTGATGGTAAGATTGATGTTACTCTTACACATGTAGGATCGACTCGACATAAGTTAAAAGAAGAACATTATGCTTTGGTTTCATTTCCTAACCAAAACTGTTGAACATGTTGTTCTAGCATCAATAAGATCTGATGACATCTCAAAAGAAATTTTATCAGTTGTTATAAGCACTAAATCAGAAACCACTTTAAAAGCACTCTTTTGCGATGGAACCAATGTTAATGTAGGAAAAAGTAATGGCATAATCCAAAAAAATTGAACAATATCTACAAAGACCACTTCAATGGTTAGTTTGTATGTTTCATACAAATGAATTGCCTTTGAGAAAACTGATAGAAGTTATTGATGGGAAATCTACTGGTCCAAGAACTTCCAAAGGACAATTAGCAGGCGTGATGGAATTTGATCCTCAACATAAACCTATAATTGATTTCTCTCCTGTATAAGGTTGCGTTGCTGAGGTTAATGAAACCGTAATGAGTGACCTGAGTACAAATCAGGTGTACCAGCTTAAAATAAATGTTAATTCAACGTTATTACAACGCCAGTAACAATTACATTGACTACTTGCAAACTGCTCAAGCTGGTGCAGTCAGTTATGACAGATGGCTAACTAAAGCCAACTGTTTGTTAAGGTTGTATGTTTGCGAACAATATCCTTCCCATAATCTTCGACGTTTTGTTTCATTCATACTGAACTTCTACTCACCCTCATGGTTTCATATCAAATCGTGATGCCATGTCATCCGACATGCCAAGATGGTGCCAAGAATTTCTTCTTCATGTTGTCGCTTTACCAGAAACTTGACAAGCCTGATCAGGAGATTGTTGCGCCAGTATTGCAAAACAACAGCTACTTTTGCCATCCGGAAAACATCTTGGTGGCAGCTGTTGGTGATGATGGAGATATCAGGAAATTTGCTTTTGAAAAAATTCTGCATGCTCGTAGTGAACATTCCGATCATAGAATTCGTTGTTTTGACAAAAGCTTGATCAAAATTAACTTCACGTGCAAGTCATACTTAGACATGATCAACTGGAACAAGGCCATCTTTGCTTCACCTCCACTTCTGGATGACATCATGTCAGAAACAATTGTTAGTCATTCAAAAGTTATTCTACCTGAGTTTCCATGCCATTCGCAAGATGTTGAGAGAAATATCAAAGATATATCGGCGGTCTGCGGTAAAGTTTATGGACACGATTCACGCCATGGTGTTATCATTCAAATAAAGAAATCGAGAATAGACTTGCCTAGTTTAGAAACTAAAGCTGATTTCCTACCATAAGTAAGACACTTATACTTAACATTTGTATACTTAATATTTGTAATGCATGCCATGTTGGTTACTTGCTTTATTTTCTTACGAAGATGTGGAACTAGAGACAAAAACCTATATGCAAGCAAGGCTAGAAAGTGCGATAACTTGCAGACTAAGTTGCTAGAAAACGATTATGTATATTATAAATCAGTTTTTTGTGTAATAATTACTTTCATATAAAACACTGATTTTCATTTGTCTCAGACCCTAATTGGAAAATTTGTTATATTTTGCCCCACCCTAATATATATATATATATATATATATATATATATATATATATATATATATATATATATATATATATATATATATATATATACATATACATATATATATATATATATATATATATATATATATATATATATATATATATATATATATATATATATACATATACATATACATATATATATATATATATATATATATATATATATATATATATATATATATATATATATATATATGTGTGTGTGTGAAGTTCTTTCTGATATAAAATACTCAACATTGAATTGAGAATAGTTGTTTTAGATACTCCTGGAAAATTAAAACTTATTGAAATTGTGTTTCTAATATATATTTTTTAAATGTGGTTATAAAGGTGTTCCCAGAGGTCCTTACAGTTTTATCACAGTACACTGCAGAAGAGTTTTTATCTAGGAAGTTCACGCCTCCTTCTTAACTAATGTTGCTAATTGACATATCACTTTCTAGAGCTTTATGCTGATAAGAAATTAAATTGAACAACTCTTTTTTCTAGTAATTATATGTTATTTCAACTCATTCCTCATAAGGTGTATACGAATACTGCACTGGACCACACCAGACCACACCAGACCACACTGGAGTGTAAAAAACAATTTTGGTAGAGCAAAATATGCATAAGTTACATTCGTTATAAATGCAATAAAAATTTACACACAAAAAAAAAAAATTGAATAATTTAAATTTTTATAACAATTTTAATTGTGTACGTACAAGTAAAAATATGTATTTTAGTCAGAATTTTATTGTATTGGTGCATTTCATTCACGCGCGCGCACCCCTATCATATATTAATATTTTTGATTTTTTTGAAAAAAAATTTAATTTTCATAAATGTGTTTTGATTTAAGCAGAGCGGTAGGTTTTTTTTACGAGATTAATAAGTTATTCTTTTAGACTGCTTGCCCTAACCAAAAACCCTTTGCACCTGCATGTACACTCCACTGTGCCTGTACCTATTTTATTCAGTCGATGTATGCATACTCTACTGCGCCTGTCCCTGCTTTGGTCATTCGAAGCATGAATCACAGCCCCTGTTGCTATTTTTAATTTAGTTTCGCTCTACCCAAATTGTTTCTAATACTTTGGTGTGGTCCGGGGTTGGTCCAGTGTGGTCCGGTATAGTATTCGTATACACCGATTCCTCGTATTAATGATTTTCAAATTTTTTGAACTCAGCTTATAATAATCTCAGATAATGATTTAAATTCAGAGTTTCATCAATGAGTTAAACTAAAAGTTTAACATCTTTTCATTTATATATTGGGTTTTTACTCATGCTAAAAAGTTTAAACACATAAGAAAATAATATTAACAATAATAAACCACAAATGCTTACGACTTTTCATGTATTTATAATTTTGATTTGATTTGTCTCACAAATGGAAAAGCTTTAATATTTACATAATTGTAGATTCACTTAAATTAAAACTTTAATCTTTAATCGTTCTAACCATTTGAAAAATCCCAGATTTTATCTTACTTGATATCAAATAAAATTATTTTACTTGTAAAAATAAGTTATTTTGAAATAGGCATAGTGTATATACACATTAACTAAGAAGGTATAAAAAAAAGCAGGTATAAGGCAGGTAAATACAATTTGTTAGCAAAAAGTGAATAACTAATAAAAACGTGTCTGTAGTTTCCTAATGTTTTTTATGTGTATGAGTGTATAAGAGTTGGTTTTTACTTCTTTGCATTGCTTTACGTACCTCTAATTTACGATACTGAACTATTTTTTCGAAACTGACACTATCTTCAATGTCCGTCATGACACATTTATTTTCTTTAGTATTTTGTATTAATTTTATATTTTCCATAACTATATAAAAATTATGAAGGTAAACAAAATCGCAATTGGCGTTTACAACCGACACTAACACAACTAACACGACAATAACAAACTCGGTCTAATGCTCCGTAAGAAATATTTGGTGAAAAACCGCCAAAAGGTCGGGAGAAAACAAAAAACCATCTAAAAGCACTGTCAACTTTGGGGGGATTATAACAGTTAGATTATTTTTTATTTTATTTTTAAACGTCTATTTAATGGTTCATACAATTTAAAAATAAGAAATAAATACGAAAAAATGTTTTCAAATAAAAAGAAACGTTTTAATAAAATAAAAAAAAGGGTTAATATAAACAGACAAATACGAAGAAGACACGGATAACCGCAGTAACTACAATCTTTTCATTAAGTTTCCGAGGCTCTCGCTAAAATATATGAGACTTCTTACCTGGCCCAGCATGCTTTAGGTTGATGCCGGAAGTGAATTTAAGGAGGCTTGCTACAAAATTTCGTCAGAAAAAAATTACGTCTAGGTTGTATTTTGCCAATATTATTGAGTCAATAGTAAAAAAAAAATACGTGGTCGCAAAATATAATTTTACATAAATCTTAAGACAAAAATTTAATAGAAAAAATCTCCATGGAATATTATTTTTATACTTTTTCAATTACGTTGTAAAAAATTCTATATTTTCAAAACATGTTTAACTTTCATAAAAGTTTTTTTTAAATTGGAAAAACTGTATTCAAGCCGATATCATTCATGAAAGTGAAAGAACGTTGTTTTTTTAATATTTAATGAGTTAAGTCAAAAATTTAACGGTAAGGTCGTACAATGTAAGTTTTAGCACGACAAATAAGCGACAAAATATATTCTGACAATTTAATTGTTTTTTAATGATTTTTTTTGCCTTAGGAGTTTTACAATTTTTAAGTTTCGTTTTAAATATGAAACTAGTAATTTAATTGAAATTTTTTATTAATTTTATTTGATTTTTCCCCGCATTTATTCGATAAACAACCACTCCGACAAAATTATTCATTTAGAGGCGATCACAAATAGCTTCTGGCTCCAAAAAAAACTCTTACTGCAACCTCCAATAGAAATAGAACCCACTAGAGGCGAAAGAAAAAACATTTTGACACTAAAAATTTAATTGAAGGCAGCTGCTAACTTCTGTGGAACTAAAGTAAAAGCTACGCCGTTTGTCAACACTGTATTGAAGTTTTCAATTATCAAAATTAGGGGCTCGTAATAGTTTTCATTAAGAAATTGCTCTTTTTTTCACACTAGCTGAAAAACTTTTTGGTCACCAATATGCTTAAGACTGTCGCATGGGTGAGGTTTTGCCTCAAAATCAATTAATAATAAAGTTACTCGCTTATTAACAACAAAAACAAAATGGCAAAAAAAAACCCCGCTCAATCTCATTTTTCAAGGCAACCAATCTAATTCAAGTTTTGTATTTGATGTGCAAAAATAGTTTTCAAAACAATTTACAACAAATTGCGATTGTGGTGTAAATGTTTAGTTGCCCTTTACGTAAATACGTAAAAATATTCAAATTTCCTTAATAATTAACAAAAATTAAGTTAAAAAGGAGAGACCAATACATATATAAACAAAGTATAAAACATACGTTACAACTAATAGCAAGTTATAAACTTGAAATGGTACTTATGCATAGTAAATTGACGTCAAATCAAATAAGGTCAGTAGAATGTTTTACAAATGCGCACATAAAACTCAAACGAACCCGAGAAGTTTAAAATAAGTAGAATTGAATTTTAAACAGGACTTCTAGATTTCCCATTAAACTACTGCTCGACTTCCAAGATTATTCACAAGTTTGAATTATTTCATACTCTGCATAGATAAAAGCCTCGCTATTAAAACTATAAGGTTTCTTAATACTCAAATCCGGTTAGGTTCAATCGTCATCTTCTTGATCGTCTTTCGCAGTTTCGCCGCCAACTTCCTCGTAATCTTTTTCCAATGCAGCCATATTCTCTCTGGCTTCAGTGAATTCTCCTTCCTCCATCCCTTCTCCAACATACCTTATAGTATAAAATATTGTTAATATATATTTTATTATTATTATTATTAAATATAAACTATAAAAATCTAACTAAAATATAATTAACAATATATATAAAAAACTACCAATGAACAAATGCTCTTTTTTGATACATTAGGTCAAACTTGTGATCAAGTCTTGCCCACAACGTTCCCATTGCAGTTGTATTACTCAGCATACAGAGTGCACGTTTTACAGGAGCCATATCACTACCTATTACACATAAATACTATAATAAATTTTTTCTTACTTTTATCTGACTGTACTAGAACAAATTATTATTTGTAAAAAGATAAGCAAGGTTTAATAAAATAAAAGTATGAAGAACTTATACCATTAACTGTTACAATCGTTTGATTATTTATTCCAACTTTAAATCCTGTAGGACACCAATCAACAAATTGAATGTTTTTTGTAGCCTTAATTTTAGATATAGCTTCATTTACATTTCTTGGTTGAACGTCCCCTCTATAAAGCATACAACACGACATGTATTTGCCGGCAGAAGGGTCACACTTTACCATCTGATTTTTTAATTCAAACACAGAACGAGTAAGCTCTAATGTATCTAGAGTTTGATGATAAGCTTTTTCAGCAGAAATGATTGGTGCAAAACTGGATAAAGGAAAATGTATGCGAGGATAAGGAACCAAATTTGTTTGAAATTCGTTTAAATCTACATTGAGTTCACCTAAAAAATATATATTTATACAAATGTAATACAAACTAAATTTTAATTATTAAATAATTATTAAAAATTTTATCCTTATTAAATAATTCTTTTTTTGTTTACAATATTTCTTGTAAAGAGGAGCCCATCAAAAGAACTATATCATCATATTTGATTCACTTACTACTGTACCTAATTTTTATGTACATCATTATCTTATTATTTATTATAACACATTATTTACAGAACTTATATAAAAATATTATATTTATAGTATTGATATAAAAAAAAGTATTGCTTCATACTCAAACTAATTGGTTTTAAAACTAGTATTTGTAAAGTAACTGTAATTGGGTGATACATGAAGATGCTTGGTGAGTAGCTTTGAACAACTTATACTATTTATAAAAATATGAAACATTTAAAGAGATGTAATTCAATAAAAAGTCGAGAAAACAAAAAATTCTAAGCTGAAACATCTAGATTACTTCTTTCAATTTCAATTTAATCTAATTTTGATTGAGGACAAGTTTGAAATTTGACAAAAAGAAAAGAAAGGAAATGTGACCAAAATAAATTTTACTGATATCAATAGTTTTAATACAAATTTCAGTAATAAAGTCTTTCAATTTCAATTTAATCTAATTTTGATTGAGGATAAGTTTGAGTTTGACAAAGAGAAAATAAAGGAAATGTGACCAAAATAAATTTTACTGATATCAATAGTTTTAATACAAATTTCAGTAATAAAGCAATGGAAGAAAAAAGGCATTTAAAAATGATATCAGCTTTTGAGGGACCTTGTTTCCTATCTTATCTACCCTTAAGCTTATACTGAGCCTCTCCCAAACCTGATATTTTAGCCACATACAAACCTCAATCAGTTCTTTTAAAGTCAACAAAATTATAAAAGATGATATTGAAGCATAGAGGATGAATAATGCTTATGAAACCAATCCTGCATACAAATTACAACCACTAGACAGATCTATGAAACCCTTCAAGACAGCTTTTAGTGGGCAGTTTTGATAGCTCTGAGTTACTGAATATTTTTTTAATGTTGTTTTGTTTTAAACTCCAATAAAACTTATAGCTAGAATAAAGTATTTTAAATTTTTAATTTTAGTTTCATTAGCAAATGGATAATACTTTTAATTCTTACCTAAAAATGTACTTGAAAATGTTGCTTCATGAAAATGTACTTAAATGATTATTTTATAAAGATGTACTTAAATGGTTATTTCTTAAAAATGTTTGGATATTTCTTAAAAATGATTGGATATTTCTTAAAAATTTTTGGATAGACAAATCTAAAAAAGACCCATAACCCTGAAAGACTAGACAAAATTTTTTACTGATATTATCATTATTACATTTAGAACTACTATGTGGTAAGATGCAGGAGAAAATTATGCTAAAAGTATATGAGTATATAAAATAAAAAATCCAACCCAAAGTATATTATCTGAATTTTAATCAAGTTTCATGACTTGACTAGTTGTAAGTAATTATTCAGCCAACTTCTTATGCGTTAATGTTAAAATTAAACTCTTCTAAGGTCATTAAAATTCTGATGACCTCAGAATTTTAATGTAAAATTATGAGGTTAGAAAAATTCTTCCCTCTTTTCAATCCTATAATTTAAGGCAATGGAAACAATAAATTTTTTAAAAATATTTCTTTAATAATTACATTAAACTACATTAAAGAATTGACAAAATATGAACATACAGATGAAATGAGGACTTAAATTATACTAATACAGATTTTTCTAACTTAAAATAATTAGTAAGTTTATATTTTCTTTATAATTCAATGAATGTCAAAATAATATTATTGTGTGTGTTTAAGTGTGACATTTTTGCATGCACATTAACAAAAATAAAAGTTAAAAAACTTTTCAAAAAATAATAAAGTTTTTTTCCCTTTGTTTTACGTGAGATAACTTAGGAAAACCCTGACTTTATCCTGACCCTATATTTCAGCCTGATCTCCAGCTGTTAAACCATAAAACATTGCTTAAAAATCATACCTTGGAACCTTAACGATGTTGTTATAGATGAAACAACTTGGCATATCAGTCTATTAAGATTTGGATAATTTGGTCTTTCGATGTCTAAATTATTTTTACATATATCATAAATCGCTTCATTATCAACCAAGAAAACACAATCTGAGTGATCCATAGTAGCATGAGCAGTAAGTGTAGCATTGTATGGCTCCACAACAGCAGTAGAAACCTGTGGTGCTGGATACACAGAAAATTGCAACTTGCTTTTTTTGCCATAATCAACCGATAACTTTTCCAAAATCAATGACGCAAACCCAGATCCTGTTCCACCACCATACGAATGAAAGAGAAAAAAACCTTGTAACCCACTACATTGTTCTGTCTATAAAGAAAAGAAAAAAAAAATCTATTTATTATCAATATTTCATCATTAATTACAATATTTCATCATATTTGTACTTTATATAAAACTCATTATTATTTGAAAGATAATATATATATATATATATATATATATATATATATATATATATATATATATATATATATATATATATATATATATATTTATATATATATATATATATATATATATATATATATATATATATATATATATATATATATATATATATATATATATATATATATATATATATATGAAAAGGAAAAAATAAGAGATAAAAGATGGAAAGGGAAAAAGAAAAGGTATGGGAATGTAAATATTTATAAATTCATTGTTTCTTTTAATAATTTACACAGCTTTTTTTATTGTGTTAAGTTAAAAATTGATAACTATTTGTTTGTATTATAAGTTAGACAAATCTATAGTGTAATATATTTATTATTTAAACTATATATTTAAATAATAAATTAATAATAATTTTTTAAATATAATATAGTAAAAAACTGTATAAAATATTTAAAAAGTATTTTTCTGCTAGAAATTATAAAATACAAATTTAGCTTTACTATAAATCCAACTCAAAGTAATGTCACCTATGATTAACGATCTACAATACAAAAATTAATGATGGAGGATACAAAAATAATAATAATAAGTAGTGAACATTAATATGTTTATTTATTCTGAATTTATAAATAATTTTATAATAAAACTTTATACTCTTGATTAAAATTTTTATCATAAATTCAACATAACTTTACTTTTTAAAACATTAAATGGTTACTTGTTTAAAATTTCAATATAAATTCAAAATATTTTAAAAACAGTTTTATTTTAAAAACACTAACTATATTTCTTGATAAAAATTTCTAATATAAATATAAATTTTGCTATATCCAAACATATCTTTAAATTTGGAGACATTTATTTTCAGTGCAAATTTATTTCTGTGTTTTATTAATACTATGTTACTTGAAACCACTATTATTATATTACCTTTAGCTATTGAATTAACTAAGTAACTATAAGCAAATATTACAAAATAAAAACTCACCTCAAGATAAGCAGAGTCTTTCACATACATTATTTAGGCTAGCCTAGCACTTATACAACCTTAATGCTGAAAAAATCTTTGTGTAAAAATTAAATTAATTTTCCTAACCTACCTTTCATGCAATCTCTCTTTATATATATTAAATTATAAATTTTCTAAAATACATAAAATCTCTTTGAGTTCTTTAAATTATGAAAAAATTTGTTTTTAAACTTTTTTTTGTATCCCAAGCAGTGAAAAACAAAATTTTATTTAATGCAAATAAAGATTGGTTAGAGAATAATTAGAAGGTATATATATATATATATATATATATATATATATATATATATATATATATATATATATATATATATATATATATATATATATATATATATATATATATATATATATATATATATATATATATATATATAAGTATTGGTTAGAGAATAATTAGAAGTATATATCTATATATAAGTATATATATCTATATATATATATATATCTATATATATATATATATATATATATATATATATATATATATATATATATATATATATATATATATATATATATATATATATATATATATATATATATATATATATATATATATATATATATATTAGATATGTAATGAAGTAAATATATTATAACTTTAACATTATAAATTAATTGATTATAAATTATATTGGCATATATTTTTATGATAATCTGTTTAAACTCAGAAACTTTTTAAATAACTGAAACAATTTTTTAAATGACAACAATCCTTTGAAACAACATGTTCTAAAAAAAAAAATTTTTAAAGTACTTTTAATGGTTTTAAAAAAAATTTCCACCACAAAAAATTAAAAAAAAAGTTTTACCTATTCTATTACCCATAGTCGATTAAATTGACTACACAATTTTTTAAAGTCGACTAATTTCAACTTTTGACAAGCCAACTTTAGTTGATAAGTTGATAACAACTTTTTGGGTATTTTTTCTCTGTGAAAAACTGAAATGACTGACTACCATAATACTACTAATAAGAACAATTTAATTTTTAAAAAATTATATATTTATACTTATAATAACTAATGAAAAACAAAAGGTTCAACATTACTAATGATTCACGTGTCCATCCATGTGATTCAAAATGGGACTAGTACATTTAAACTTTTTTTCATACGTTCGCATTTTGAATTGAAAGAAAATGTAATTTTAAAACTAATTTTGATTTGAGAAAAAATGTGATTCAAAATGTAGTGTTAATTTTTTTTGTTGATACACTCACATTTTGAATTTAAAAAAATAAACTTCAAAATAGATCAAAAATGTTTTAAAAAACAGTATAGTCACATTTTGAAACATTTTAAATAACGTGCATGTCTAATTTAACTTAAGCTTCTTTTTCTTATGTATAGTAAAATTATATAATGCACCTTATTGTATTTATTTTTAAACATAGTGTATATAATTTACAATCTTTATAAGCTTAATGTACTTTCAATGCTTTTTAAAGTTTTTTTTTAAATAATAACAATGAATAAAAACCTTATCATAGTTCAAAATATGGTTTTATAAATACACTCTTTTGTATATAACAAACTGTTTGGTCGTTCTGTCTGGCTACCCACAGTGACTTTTTTTCAAAATTTAAGTTGCACATTTAGAAAATGAGCTGTACCATACAGCCAGGTGACCATGAGGTTCCCTCCCTGCCTACACACATATATGTAAATTGTAAAAAAGCATACTCAGATGGTTGGTGCTTCAGTACACATATTGACTACTTAAATATAAAGAAAACTACACCAGTGACATTTCATGCACGCTAAATCCACACACACATTAACACAGATTTATTAAAAACAAAACTTGTGTTTTTTAAATTTTTTAAACAATATATTCCAACAGTCTAACTGATAAACAAAAACTGGAAACATAATCCGCAATGAGCATTTACAAAAACTTTTAATGGTATAAGTAACTTTACAATTTTAATGTTATATCTTATTTCAATTTATTATTTTAAATAAAATTTATTACTAAAATAATACTTACATTTCATACGAAAATTTATACAACACTACTAGCAGACTGGCATGACTGGCCATCTTTTTGTTAAGCTTTTCTAAAACAAACAAAAAAAATCATACCAGTTTTCTTATCCTATCAGAGACTTGATCTATAATTGTTTTGCCAACTGTATAGTGACCCCTAGCAAAATTGTTGGCAGCATCTTCCTTACCACTGATCATTTGATCTGGGTGAAAAAGTTGTTTGTAAGTTCCATTTCGTATTTCGTCAATTACAGTTGGTTCTAGATCAACCATTAGAGCTCGTGGAACTCTTTTACCGCTATCCATTTCTGCAAAAAATGTTGAGGAAGAATCTCCAACATTAGACTCATGTTTTTCATCAGGGGAACCATCAGGTTTTATTCCATGCTCCAGACAATATAACTCCCAACATGCATTCCCTATTTGACATCCAGCTTGGCCAATATGAATAGATAAGCACTCACGCTAAAAACATTTTTCAGTACATTTATCTTAAGATTTCATCAAAAACTTTATTTTAAATAATGTGAAAAAATCAAATAAAGTTTGTAAATCGTAAAAATAGATACACACATATTTATATTTAACAAACAAGACAAACTTTTTAATTATTTAAAACCTTTTACTAATAAAAAAAAACATGTTTTGACTACCACTTGTGATCTTCATTTCAAATTATTCATAACTAAAATTTAATTTATAAATATCAAATCTATTTTAATATTAAATTTGTATGAAGTTTCAAGGTTGAAATTTAAGATTTTAAATGAATTTTTTTTTTTAACATTAAGAAAACAATAATCTTTTATAATTTGATAAAAATATGTATTTATTACCATTTTTCATGTAATATACATTCAAAGTATAATTGTAATAAACTATTTAAACTTTTTAACTAAAAAATAAACAACCAACAAACTACAACAAGTACAAACAAGCAAGTGTGGATATATAAATTTTAAAATATATTTTGATTACTCTTTCAAACAAAAATAAAAAAAAAAATTTTTTTTCTTAATCTTAACAGTTAAGCTAAAATATGGAAATTTCAAAATTTTTTTCGATATTTTTTCTAATCAAATTGACTGAGCCCTTTCTCTTTATTTTTCAGATATTATCAACATTGTTAGTGATTTTAATGCTCATCAGAATGAATGGCTTGCCTCTAGTGTCAATGCTCTGCAGGTATTAAGCCCCACAACTTTTGCCTTTCTTAATCTCTAACACAAATATTCAACTATCCAGCTTGCCTTTCAGATAATCCGAATCATTTACTTTCTCAACTTATGTCTTGTTTCTTTACCTAGTCAGTGCTCAGTTTCTCACATTCACCCTTAGGTACTCTTGATCACAGTTTGATCTCTCTAAAACTATTATCTCATTTTTATTCATCATCAGAATCACCCTATCATTGTACCTTAAAGCTGACTGGGAATCTTTCTGTAATTTTCTTCATGATGGCCCTTGGGCAGAAATCTTTCATCTTCCTGCTGACACATGTGCATTCTTGCATAGCTTCTTGGATTCAGGCTGGTATGGAATCTTTTATTTCCTCTCGACAATTCCAAGTCAATCCTCACTCTTCTCCATGGTTTTCCTCTAATTGTGCTGCTGCAAATTCCAGTCATAACTATTACTTCCATATCTGTCACCAAAATAATTCTCCAGACAACAGAGGTCTGTTTACTATTGCTAGACACTGTTGTATAAAGGTTTGATTTAACGCCAAAGTCTGCTATTCTCAGGTCACAAAATCTTGTATTTCATCTCAAAAACTAGGCCCTTGTGACTTCTGGAGAATCTTCAACAGTATCTATAACAAGGGTAAATCTGTTATTCCACCACTTATATGCTTTAGATTTTGTCATCTCACCTAAAGACAATACTGAATTGTTAGCTAAGAACCTCTTATCAATATCACTTGATTCCAATAGTCACATTTTACTTGATATAGCCAACAAATAAGTTAAACCATTGCCTGACCTTCATACCGCTCCAGCCTCTGTATCAAATGTGATTTCCTGCTTAGAATCTTCTACAGCTCATTTACATATGCGTTGAGCAATATTATGTGTGCTTTGAGCGACTTTTTATCATTTTAACTTTTAAATCATTCTATAAGAGGTAAGATAAAAGATGTAATTAATTTTATAAAAGACCACATTAACTTTTGAATAACAATTATGTAAAAAAGTTTGTTACAAAAGTTTGAATGACGATTATGTTAGATATAAGCAGGCTTGGAAATGAATGACATGCGATCACACTGTGTAACTGACCGCGCTAATAGTTTTTTTTCTTTACAACTTGAGTACAGTTATTTTGATGTTTTAACAATTTAAATGCAATAAAAAAAAGTGTTACATAATAAATAACTTTTAATGGTTGATCTTTTTTAAAGTTTTTATTTTATGCAAAATAAAAACTTAAAAAAATAACTTTATCTACTTATATAAGCATTTATTTTGTTGATTAATGAAAAAGTTTTGAAGTATTTTGTAATGTTCATATGATTAATTTTTATAATTAAACTTCCGACTTTTTTAAATCTTCTAAACAAATATTTTATTTTTTGAAAAAATTTTATTTGTTCAATTACGATAGGAATAAATGAGTTTAAATCTTTTATAATAATTTTTAAATTTGTTACATGAAACGCTTATTAACAAGGTTACAAATTGCTTGTAATGCTAAAGTTAAATTAAATGCTACTTTTTTTTTATTTTTAAGAATAAAAAAGTTTAAATTTTTTTTTAACTTGACTTACTACTCAATGCAACTAAGGCATACAACAGACATATAAAAAAAAAAGCCGATAATTTAAAGCAAATTCGATTGGTTGTTAGTGGTAAATCGAAAAACTTTTTAGATATTGGTATTTAATTTATGCAGACAAAGATTTCGTATTGAAAGTAATTTAATTAAAAAGTTTACCGCTTCTGTTTTTTTATTGTTTACACATTCTGAATGAAATAATTTATTATTTCAAGATAGCTGAATAAGTCGCGAGTATTTCAAAAAATGATACTAAATCAGTTTTTTAAATGAGGCTAAAAGTTAGGGATCGTCCATAAATTATGTAACACAAAATTTCACAATAAACAAAACAAGAAAAGATCAAAAGTTTTCCTTCACAGAATCTTAATTTAAATAAATAATAAATATAGAAAATTAAGTTAAATGAAAATTTAACTAAATTTCCTTATTTATATCGCCGCATAAAAGGGCTTAATATCTCCTACTTCTGTTTTTAAAATATTTTTTGTGTTGCGTAATTTATGATTATCCCTTATGATTATTTATGCAAAAAAGACTTTGGTAGAAAATTTAAGACTACCATAGGTTATCTAAATAAAATGTGACATTATTGTTAAACATACTCATTTAGGTGTGGTACTAAAATTTTTTCATAAAAAAATTGGTTTTTCATGCACAATTTTTCCAAATAATATCTGATTAGAAATGTCAAGTTAAATTCATTGAAAACAAGCACCAATATGTGCTATTATGAAAAAATCCAATTTTTAGACTTATCTATAGCCAAGTTCCAAGGTACTTTATGTTGAAAACTGCATCTTTTCTAAATAAAACTATGCTTGACAATTTGTTATAGTCCCATTACTTTTACCAGATTATAATAGTGGCTAAAATAATCTTTCCACACATACCAAATGTCATACTTTTTGATGAAAAAACTTACATATTGTAATTGAAAAAACTTTTTTTTTTGGCAAAAAAAATTTTTGTTCAGAAAAATGTGTACCAGGCCTTAGTTGCATTGAGTAATTAGAGCATGAAATTATTAAAAATTACTTTTAGAAAGACTACATAATTTTTTTAAACAATTTTTTTTTTTGCAACTTTTTTGAAAAAATGTTTATACAACTTAAAAATATTATATAAAACACTTATTAATAAATTTGACAAAATTTGTTCATTAAATAAACAAAACTATTAGTAATTTGTTAGTTAATTTAAAAGCATTTTGCATAACTTTAATAAAAATTTTAATAGCATTTATTTCAAACGTAATTAAAAACGTAATTAAAAAGTTTCATTTTGAGGTTTATTTTTTTTTTTAATTCTAGTGCTCATATATATATATATATATATATATATATATATATATATATATATATATATATATATATATATATATATATATATATATATATATATATATATATATATATATATATATATATATATATATATATATATATGTTTAAACAATTTTAATAATGTATTCTACACAATAGAGTGCTCAATGTTCTTAAAAGAACAGAGCAATTATAAATTAGTAGAAAATCACTTCACAAAATTTTTTTCATTTTACACTGTATTTCATCAGTAAAGACTCACTAGAAATTTCTGATGAGTCATAACTGATGAAACACAGTGTAAAATAAAATAAAAATTTTGTTAAGTGATTTTCTACTAATTATATATATATATATATATATAATTAGTAGAAAATCACTTAACAAAAATACTAATTATATATATATATATATATATATATATATATATATATATATATATATATATATATATATATATATATATATATATATATATATATACATATATATATATATATATATATATATATATATATATATATATATATATATATATATATATATATATATATATATATATATATATATTGTAAGGAATTGCTTTTTCTTTATTACTATTTTTTTCCTAGTTTAAATTAAGCTTAGCATTTCTTTTTTCAGCGCATTTCTAAAATGTTTAAATCATCAAAATGTTTAAACAATCGTCAGGCTATAAGATAGTCAATATAGCAACACTCTGCGCATATTTTAAAAATAAATTTTAACAAAACAATAACATTATTAATTAAAAAAACTTTCTAGTCATTATAATTGCGGACTTTTCTTAAAAAAAATTGTAGTCGAAAGTGACTTTTTTAACCATAAAAATCTTTTTTGACTACACTATAAGGAGATATATATAAGATATATATAAGGATATATATATATATATATATATATAATAATATATATATAAGATTATATATATATATATATATATATATATATATATATAATATATATATAAGATATATATAAGGATATATATATATATATATATATATATATATATATATATATATATATATATATATATATATATATATATATATATATATATATATATATATATATGTATATATATATATATATATATATATATATATATATATATATATATATATATATATATATATGTATATATATATATATATATATATATATATATATATATATATATATATATATATATATATATATATATATATATATAAATATATATATATCCTTATAGTGTAGTTGAAAGAGACTTTTATGGTAAAAAAAAAAGTCTCTTTCGACTACAATTTTTTTACCTTGTCTCAATTAAATAAATGCGGAAGCAACTAAATAAATGCGGAATTACATTAAATTTTATTGTTTTTAAAAAAACCGCAATAATACTGACTAGAAAGTTTTTTTTAATTAGTGGTGTTTTTGTTTTTGTTTTATTAAAAAACATTTTTAAAACATGCGTAACTGTTGCTACATTGACTATCTTATAGCCTGCTGCTACAAGGAAGTGTTGCTACATCGACTATCTTATAGCCTGACTCGCAACGGAGTGCTGCTACATCGAATGACAAATAGCCTGACTGACAAGGGAGTGCTGCTACATCGACTAAGGATTTGGTTTAGGCAGGCAGTCTATCATTTAAAATATATATATATATATATATATATATATATATATATATATATATATATATATATATATATATATATATATATATATATATATATATAATGGAGTCAGAATTAACATGCACTGCATGCTATTTTGAATTTTCTAAGTATTATTATAACTAATTTGGTAAATAAAATAAAGAACTGTTTAAAAAAAAAATAGTTGAATATTTGTTCAGCTTATTGATCTCTACAAAAATATTTAAAAATATTTTCAAAATTCAAAAGTTTAAACGCCATAATCTTAACTCATGTTATGTTTAAATAATGTCACTATTTTTATATGCGCTTTATAAAATTTTTAAATTTTAGTGTATGCGTCTTTTTAGCAAATTATGAAAGAATAGTTTTAAATCCACGCATATTTTAAATTCAAGCATATAAGTTAGGTAAGTAATGAATATTTAATGCCTAGCAGCCATTTCAAACCCTAACTATATATAAAACTTGATATTGTTTCCAAAAAGAATATGCACAAATTACTTAAAGAATATAGTTTAATTTGAACTTTACAAAGTAAATTTTAAATGATTACAAATTTAAATACAAGAACTATTACTATAGAATTAAAATTACTATTTCTCTGTTCTAATATGATTTCATTTTAAACTTAACTTCTTATTGAATGACATGCACTCTATATATGCCATTAAAATATGTCTGTAAATTTATGACAAAGTAAATTGGAAATTGTATTTTCTAAAAATTATAGACGAATTATACAAACTTTTGCATGTGATTTTTTGGAGCTACCTATTTGTCCTAATTTCTAAATTAATTACAAAAAAAAAATTTTCACAGACTTAGTCCAGAGATGGTATATCTAGATTAAAATATTTTACTTTTATTTTTTCGTTCTACATTTATACATTGTTGGGTAAAAAATATGTATTAGAAGTACAAAAATTTCTCGATAAATGTTATAGAGTAAATCCAAAAAGCCTCAAGTTTTTTAGTTAAAATTAATGGTTTGCAGTCATTAAAAAATTCAATTATAATTAAATTCAAATTTAAGGATATCTAATTATTATATTAACAGATACTTAAAAATTACTCACCATTTTGAAATAAAAATAAGAAACGTTTTGACAAAAATGTTGAAAGGTTCCGTGCAACTAAACTGTTTAGAAAGTTTATAGCGTTTTCAACCTCTCAAAGTTAATTGGCTGCCGAGAAAATCCCTATCACTTCAAACTCGGTATTTGACCAAAAATACATCGTACTTTTTGTACCGATTGAAAAGTCGGCTTACGGTAATACTAAACATTCACGGCGCTGAAGTTATGTAATCGCATTAAAAATTAACTAATAGGGTGCGGTGAATCTTAATTTTTTTTAAAATTCATTTAGCCTGGATGTGCAAAAGTTGTCTATCAGAATTACTCTGTAAAAATATTAATGCTTTAGGAAATTATCTTGAGGTACCCCTAGCCCTTTCAAAATTTAACGGGTTGAAAATTAAAATAAAAAAATTTCAAAAGTAGGTTTTAAATATAGCGAAATAGTATAAAAATCTCAAAAATGATTATTATTAAAAAAAAAAAAATTGAGTAATAATTTTTCAAAAAACAAGGGGTTGCACCTTACATCACCAAATTCGCTGAAATTTAGCACAAATGTGTAAAAATGTAAATTAGGAAAAACTGTGAATTTTTTTCAAAAATTTTTTCTCCTTTAAAGAATTACAGCTACTTAAAGTTTGTTAGATTTTGACTAAAAATGAGGGGAGGGGGAGGATTGGTCCGTTTACTATTACCCTTATAAGGTGCCTGTAGTAATTTTGAAATACATTTGTTAAATACATTTGTTTTTAATCTAATTTTGAGTCAGATAATTAAAAAAAAAAACAGTATATGTGTCATTTGATTTAAATTTTTACGAAGTTGTCACAAAATATTGTTTAATATTTTGTAAATTTATAAATTTGTTGCTTGTTATTTTCATTACATAACAGTTATGTAATTTGCATTGTTATTTTCATTACATAATAGTTACGTCATTATATTAAACAATTTTATTATTATTGATTGTTTTATTGTAATAAAATGGTGATTATTTCATTAATAAAATAAGTTATAAAAAGAAAAATGTACATAATAATATCCAATAATAATACATTGTTAAGTTATATAACTAGCTATAAATATATTTAGTTATAATCTACTTTCACCCTAATTTTTGGTAAATAATTAGTAGAGAATTGAAAAAGCTAGTAGATTATTAGGTATTTAAAATATGTCTATTAAAACTAATAGCTATTTGTTCAAGCAATATGTTTTTTATAAATATAACTTTATTTTTATATAAACATATTGTTTGTGTTCAAGTATACTTTGCTCATTAGGAATATTGTGTTCAAAATTTATTGTATTTAAGTGTTAAGATTATAACTCCTCATTATAGTTTTATATGTATAACAAAATCAACTGCCCTTTTGTAAATGATTATGGAGCTTGTTATAAACAATCATATACCCTAGTAAGAAATCTGATTGAAGATATTACCAGGAATGATCATAAATTACTTGTAAAATGAACAAATTTAAAAGAAGAACAAATTACTAGTATATGCACACACCATCATGATATGTTAATAGCGGAATATGAGAGTAATCAGAAAAGTTGCAGTAATAACTCACAAAAAAGTGTGTAGAGGTAAAAGTTCATATATTTACATTTTAATGGGTAATACCATTCTTAATAAGTTGTTTATAAGTTTTTTGTTATAGGATTTGTTCATCGATTTATAATAATAGTATAATTAATGTTATACTATTTAAGTAATATAGTCACATTTTCTTTTCAGCATCTCTATGTGTGATTAAAATGCATACTGTGTTAGAAGCAGAAACCGTAGGTTTAAATCTTATACCTAAAAAAAAGTTGTGTCCAACCTGTCTTAGTAAAGTTATGAAACGTTTATCAAAAAGTATGAGTGAAAATAAAAATTTGATAATTTTGATATTATTAGTGAAACATCTATTCAAAATAAAAGAGTGTGTAAATGCACACTTTACAGCTTTTAGAGAATCTCCTATTACATAAGTCTGGTAAAATCAGATAAAGTAAACAAAAATTGACAGCATTAACAACCTCTAATAAAAAAAAGTAGCAACCTCTCTTAATATATCAAATAAAAGTTTTAAAGAACAGTCAAGTTTTGGTAATGAGTATATGGAAAAAGTAAACTTGTTTGATAACATGATGTTGTTGTATAATAACTACTAAAATTAAACTAATAAAGTTGCAGAATCTACAGCAACATCTAAAAAAATACAACTGACAACACTTGCTCCAACTGACTTGTCAGTAAAAAAAAGTTCAACTATAACAGTTCAACTGGTCAAGTCTTTTTATGAAGATGATAAATATAGCCATATAATTCCTGCATAAAGAAAAATGTTCACATGCAAAAATATTTTCAAAGTTTTGCACATTGCGATCAAAATGGTTTATTACTGCTGGTACTTCAGGAACAAAACTTGCACCACACTTGTATTTAGCTAAGAGTCAAGCATCATACCTGTGATCAAGAAAGGAAATATGAATGAGGTAACAGCATTATTTCTGGTGATTTTTCAGAAAACTATAAATTTATAGTTCAGGACAAAGTACAAAGCTTTCATTAGACAATTTTACAATTTTACACTTCATCATGTGATTTTTTATTTCAAAAAAGGAGGTTTTCTCAAGCACAAATCTTATTGTATTGTTTCAGATGATATAATGCATGATGTGATAATGGTATATAAAATTATTGATGTTGTCAGCAATTATATTAAAATAAATCTACCTCAAATAAAAAATATTCAATACTTTTCAAATAAGTATGCAGGTCAATATAAAAATTGCAAAAATATTTTGAATCTTTGTTTCCATCTTGAAGATTTTGGTCTTTCTGCTAAATGGAACTTTGCAACTAGTCTCAGTAAACAACCTTGTGATGGGATAGGTGGTAAAGTCAAATGTTTAGCAACACAAGCAAGTTTTCAAAGAGATATGGGTAATCATATTTTATCTCCACAAGCAATGTACAAATATTGCAATGGAAACATTGAAGGTGAATATATATTGAATATACCTTTTATTATCTTTATAAAACATGCATAATTTTTATTAATAAACTCGAATAGATTTTTTATTTGCCTGGAATCATCTTCAAAAATATTTTTGTTTTATTTTAGACTTTTCTTTTAATGCCTTTAATAAAAAATGTTTAACAAGATAAGTATAACGGAATAAATGCATATGTTGCTATTTTGTCTTGTTAGGCACAAAGTTATGCAGTGTTGATGAAAATGTTGAATTCATTCATGACTTTGGAAACATCCATGAAACAACTGCAAACTTAGTACTAGGTGATTATGTCTGTGTTTCCTATGAGCAAAAGTGTTAAATAGGAGGAGTCATTGAAGACATTAATTCAGAAGAAAAAGATGTGCTTGTCAAATTTATGTGTCTAAATGGTCCAGCACGGTCGTTAAATGGTCACCAGTGGATAGCCAATGATTGACTCCAGATGTCCACATCATTTGCAAAGTTGAAGTATGACTACAAAAACAGGACTTAACTACTATTTAGCCAAAGCTTTATAAAAAATTGTTTTCCTTAGAAAATAGAGATGTTTATATTTAAATTAATTTCAAATTTGTCTGGTATGTCTTATCCATACTTTATTTTAATCTTTTATTTTTTGTACAATTTATAAATGATGTATATAGAATCACTTAAATTGAGTATATATTTTTCAAAAGGTTTTTTTATACATTATAATTTTGTTGTAAAAAATTAATAATGATAATAAAGTTATTAAACTGTTAATTTCTAATTCGATTTACTTGTCAGGACTGATGACACGGGTTTTGAAGTGAGGGGGGGGGGCACAATAGTTATTTTCTTAAAAAAGTTCTCTAAATATAGAATTTTCTCTGAAAAAAAAAGGTCCTTTAGAAAAAAAGTAACTCCTCCCCCCCCCCCCTTACCGGTGTCGCCAGCCCTGCTTGTAAAAAGTTGAGATAGATTTCCTGATTTTTCAAATATTACAAAATTTTGTGTTCATATCAAACCTCAATAGCTCCTTGAGTAAACGTCAAAAAAAATTGGTTCATAAAGTTGATATACATCTTATCTTTAAGAAATTAAAAATAAATTTTTTTTTCTATCAGTCAGATTTTTTTTATAGCTAGAATTGTCAATGCCCTTTTTTATTGTCGTTATTAAGTACATTTTATAATACATATTTTATGTACATATAATTCTAAAATGCCTTGCTTTAAGAGATACAAACCTAAAGTTTTCGGATTTAGCAGGTTTCCAACTCTTTTGGTACCAAGTTACAGCATCGCAGCATTACTAAAAGCACCATATAAGGGTAATAATAAACGGAAACATTTTTGGCACTTGAACCCTCTCATTTTTCATTCAAAATCGAACAAACTTCAAATTGATGTAAAAAAAATTTACAAGTAATATCGCTAAACACTTGTGTCAAATTTCAATAAATTTGGTGATGTGGGGTGCAGATTTGTGTCTTTTGAAAAAATTTTACCGAATTATTAATTACATTGTTTTTATTTTTAGTTAAAAAGATCTTTTAACTAAAAATGAAAAACGTGCTTATTTTTGAATTTTATTTTTAATAAATATTTTCTTATTTGCTTTTTATAAAATAACTTTTATTCTTGAAATTTTTCTATAATTTGGCTTTATCTGAGAACCAACCTAACATACTTTTGAAAAACTTTTTATTAAATTAGGGACCCGTTAAATTTTCGAAGGTCTTGGGGCACCTCAATGTGATAAATATATTCCATCAATGCTTTTATGTGCCTATTATCATAACTATTAAATACATCTAAGACACTAAACAATCTAAATCTATAATTACTTTAGTTAAAAATTATCGTTAAAAAAATAAACATTTAATATTATTGCTATAGTTTGATTGTTTGTGTTCATCTGATATCATTACCAGTACAATATTTTCTTGATGACCGAAGAAAGAATTTTTTTGAATAACTTGTCTACTCGCCTATTGTACTAAATAGAGGCCTCCTTCCGTACAGGATATTAGACTCCTTTTGACAATGAACAACATAGGGACATAAACATTCATAATATATGTTACTATAGTTACCAAATTTAATGAGGGATTGTGGGAAAAACATATAACCTGAGGATCCTGTTAGCGTGGTAAGTAATCTAGATTGAGGCAGCTTCTCAGGGCTAGGTTAGAAAAACAATTGCCACTTAGTAAAGATGTGAAAAAGACAAAGCTGATCTGTAATGAGCATTTTTTACTTCACCCTCTGGCTTTTTTACATTATTATTTATAGATTGAAAATCAACAACATTTTAAAATTTCACAAGTTATAAAATATTTTCTAATAGAGCCTAAATAGTATCCAGAACCAGATTTTGATTCATTCAATTCCACAAACAAATGACGTAAGGGAAGATCATTTGCATACAAAAAACAAATTACTTATTGTAGACGCAGTTAAAGTTTCAACTCAATCAATCTAATAATAACACCCTTGCGTTCAATGTTTACATTAGTTCCATTATCGCCTAGCACAAGCAAATCATCCAACATGATAATTTGTTCTTAGAATCCTATAGAATTTGAGATTATAATGTTTCAGCTATTTTGTTAAAAAAGAGCAGTGTCTCAAAAAAACCTTTTTTAACTGAAAGAATGGGAGAGAGTTTTTAAAAAACATTTTTTACCGTCAACGTACAACGTCACGCTTTATCTAGCTCAGGTCAATAACTTGTATTTAGTCATTATGTGAAATAATGCTAATACTATCCTTTGGTTCTGCTGTACTTGAGGATAAAATCCTCAAGTACAGCAGAACCTAGTGGTACTACATCATTAAGATTTAAGCTCTGTTTGCTTTGAATGCTCTACAGTTTTTTTTTCTTTGTCTATTGATTTAATAGCCATTTTTAAATTCAATCCTTGTATCTTCCAGAAATATGTACTAAATTGCTAGTACCACAGTAACTTTGGTATAGCAGCATTATTTAAGATCTTTGCATTGGTAAGGAGATATATCAATCAGTTTTGCTAGTCTATCATTTTAAAGCTGAAAGTTTTTTTGTTTATTTTCTCTGTCGCAGTTGGAATTTTTTGCTTTGTTTGAAAAAGTTAACAACTCTCTTTGTCGATGATGAAAATGATTGCGCAAATAATCCATGCTCTCTTTGTAATTTTAACACAAACCATATTCGATTAGTTTATATGATAACACACAGTATTGTATAACATAGTTTTACTTTTATTAAGTTTTATTAGTTTATAAAAAGTATTATTAATTCAAACTAAGTACCTTTACCAACATTTAGAAATATGGTTTTTATTAAAACTCCAAGTAGAACATGGATTTTATTATATACATAACACTTCTTTTTTTTGATTTTTTTAATTTTTTTTGAACTTTCATGCTAAAATTTTCTATACAATGTTATTATATCCGAAGGTATTGTTGGCTTAGCATAGAAACAGCCACAAATAGTCATTAAGACTAATCCAAAGTAGCGTCCGTTACTGACCAACAATTTTGCGTACCGAAGTACTACTCAAGCGCTAAGTTGGCGGTGGCAGGATTTGAACTAGTATCTTACAAAACTCCGGGTATAAACTTTTTTTGTTCGACGCTCTAACCAACTGAGCTATCCAGGCACAAGATTTTGATTGGAATCAATACTAAGTAATATTAGTAATATTATAATATTAATTATAGTTTTGAGCATTGAACGGAGCACAAGTGTTTACGAAGAAAGTTAGAGATATTTTTTATATATTTGACTACCTTTATTTTTTGATTTTTGTAATGAAGAATGAAAGAGTAGTTACTATAGGAATGCTAAGGGAATTGATGTCAATTCAATCTGACACAATTTTAAAGTGTTTTAATGAAACTTTCAGATGCTTTTAAGAAAAAGTTGATAACTTAGAAAAAGATGTTAAAGAAAAAAGACCTTAAACGTGGCCTAAATTTTAACGGTGATCAACTTGAGACAAAGATAAGTAAAGTTGACAAAAAAATGGACGAAATTAAAACTTCGTTAATCGGAATAAAATAATTTCAAGGCAAATTAGTCAGCGAATCGACCGAGAATAAAAGAAAAACAGTCGACTTGGAAGATCGCAATCGCCGAAACAATTTGCGGATTATGGGTGTTGAAGAGAGACCCAATGAAACATATGATAATATTTAAAAAAAACTTAAATCGCTTATTAAAGAGGAGCTCCAAATAAATGAACCAATAATCATAGAAAGAACCCATTAGGTTGGAAAATTTGAAAACAAGCCGAGGACAATTATTTGCATTTTATTAAACTGGCAGGAAAAAGAATTTTTTATCTAGGGCAAGAAATCTTAAGGGAAAAAAAATTTTCATTAATGAAGACTTTAGTGAAGAAACCATGAGAATCCGAAAAGAACTATTTGCACAAGCAAAAATGCATCGACGCCAAGGAAAATATGCAAAGGTATACAACCACCTGGTCTTACGAGAAATGCCGAGTATAAGCAATGCAACGACAAACAAAGATAAGTGAAAACAAATTTATTTTTATTGTTTTTATTTTTTATTGACTTTGATTAAAAGTTATTAAACGATCTAATAAAAAATGAGTTTAACTAATAAGAATAATATAAAAATTAGTATTGAAAACTTAGAGTCTCCAATTTTAAACTTTTTGAGAACTAACAAAAATGAATATAGTTTTTTTACTGAAATAAATATAAGTTGTCTCGACAACTCATACTATAAACCTGACAAGTTTAATAGAGAAAAAAACAATAAAGATTTTAGTATCCTAAGTATAAACATAAGATCAAAGAATAAAAATTTTGAAGCTTTTAAACATTTTTATTACTCTATAAACTATCTTTTTGATGTTATATGTATCTCAGAAACTTGAGATGATGCAAAACTGCCTTAGTCAGAAAACTCTTTGTACAATTTATCATCTTATAAAATAATACGTCAACCACGTGTTGGAAGCATGGGAGGCGGCGTTGCAACCTATATTCTTGACAAGTTTGTATTAAAAACAAAAAAGACTTTTTGTAAAGCAAACAAACATATTGAAACTTTGTGTATAAAAATTCTAAATAAAACTGGTAAGCCTTTTTTAATCTCCTCGCTTTATCGACCGCCATGCGGTAACCAAATTAACTTTCATATAAGCCTTAGAACAATTATCTCGCAAATGAGTATTCAGAACAAGCATATTTTTTTTTCTGGTGATTTAAACTTGGATGCAATGTTTTATGAAAAATTTGTATTTAATAAAAACTTTTAAAAACAAGTTTTATAAAAACTTGAATTTAACATAATACCTACCATTTTTAAGCTTACGCGTATTACAAAAACTGCTTCGTCCGCAATTGATAATATTTTAACTAATAATATTATAGATACTTATTTTGAATCAGGTATTTTTATTACAGATTTCTCTGATCATTAATAAGTTTGATATCAAGAAAACATGGTCTATTATAAACAAAGTAACTTAAGGTGGTAGAGCACAATTAAAATACAAAATTTTGATCAAAATATGAAAAAATTTTATTTTAGTTTATTTTATTCAAAATTTTATCCTCTTTCTTTTGATGTATGTATGGAACAGAAATTGTTTTTTGAAATGTGATAAAAATCTACATTTGCAATATTTTTTACCTTAGCAACGCCCTAGCAACCACAAACATATCTTCTTTTATTATATATGTTGAACAAAATTGCAAGCTAATTTGTCTTTTTGTTATGTCTATCATGCTTAAAATTGTTTGTTTATCAACTTTGCTTTTAAACAAATTCGAATGTTGAGAGTTTTGCTGTAGCACAAGTTTAAGATTCATGTTGTTATTGTTGTATTAGGCCCTATTGTTGTTAGTATTGTTTTAGAGATTTATTATCAACTATTAATAAATTATGAAGTCTATCGTAAATAATAAATAGGAAAGAAAATGAAATCTAAAAAAACAAATAAACAAAATGTTAGCAGAAGAAAAAAGAGAGCATGGAATGGCATAGTTCCAAAGAATGTTGAAGTTTTTGATAATTCTTGTATCAAATCTATATGTTCAAGTGAAAGGAAACTTTCTTCAAAAACAAAAACTAAATTTTCTACTAATTCTTCTCCACAAACAGAAGAATATTTTATTATTGTGCATTTTTACCTACTCAAAAGCATTTTGCAAACTCTTGTATGTCCAGAATGTTTTTGTAACATTGTTGTAAAAGATAATATTTTAAAACGACAAGGATTCTCTCATGTTCTAACAATAAACTGTAATAATTGTTTATGGAATAAAAGAATTAATACTTCCCTAGAGATAAAGAAGAAAGAGGAAACTAAAGGTCGAAATACATACGAGGTAAATGTACGTTCTGTAATAGCTTTCCGTGAAATTGGCTGTGGTTTTTCATCAATAAGTACGTTTGCATCTTTGATGAACTTTAAATGTTTGTCAAAAAATGGATTTTGTCGTATCAACAAAAAAGTTATGAAAGCTTATAAGAATGCTGCCACAGATAGCATGCAAACAGCAGCAAAGGAAGCTCCTCAAATTGAAACTGTCAAAGGTATTCCATGTGTTCGGATATCAATTGATGGATCATGGCAAAAGCGTGGTCATTCATCTTTGTATGGGGTGATCACTGCTATAGCAGCAGACAAATGTGTTGATATAGAAATAAAATCAAGACATTGTTATGGTTGCAGAATGTGGATAGGAAAAGAAAATACAGCTGAATATAATCATTGGAAAGTTAACCATTACTGCCAAATTAACCATAATGGGTCATCAGGTGCAATGGAATCAGCTGGAGCAGTTGACATATTTAAGCGTTCTCTTTTAAAGAACACTCTTATTTATAAGGAATACTTAGGAGATGGTGATACAAGTTCTTTTATGGATGTAGTAAAAGCCAACCCATATAGTGAATATGATATAATGCCAATAAAGTTGGAGTGCATTGCTCATGTCCAAAAACGATTAGGTACTCGATTGCGTAACATTGTCAAGAAAAAACATTGTCAAAACACCTCTCTCAGGAATAGGGAAGCTTACTGAAAGTTGCATTAACTCAATGCAAAATTACTTTGGTTGCGCCATTAGAAATAACCTTGATAATCTGTATGCAATGAAGAAAGCTGTTTATGCAATAGTTTTTCATTTTACAGATATTCCAAATCCTGAACGACATCAATTTTGTCCACGAAATGATTCATCTTGGTGCAAATATTGGACTCTAAGTAAAAGTTACAAACCAAATATATCTATTCCTCTATTCATCAAAAATCTCATTACACCCATTTTTATAGACTTACAGAAAGATGACTTGCTGTTGAAATGTTTGCATGGTCAAACACAAAATTCAAATGAAGCGCTCAACTCACTCATATGGTCCAAGGTACCCAAAACCACATTTGTTAGTAAAGATGTTGTGGAAATGGGTGTAAACTCTGCCATTTTACATTTCAATGATGGTAGAAGTGGTGTATTTAAAGTATTACAGCATTTTAATATACAAGGAAATGTTACACAATTGACAACAAGTTTAGCAGATAATGTAAGAGTAAAACAGATGAAACGTAAGACTACTATTATGGCAAAAAAACAGAGAAAAAAACTGAGAGCAATAAAAAAAAGATTCAGTAAGAATCTTAAAGCAAAGGAACCTCAAGACTCATATGTTTCAGGAGGATTTTAACATGATTTTACTGTTTAAATGTGATTTTTTCTTTATTTTGTACTTATTTTTGTTTTTTCTGCAAGTTGAGTTTTTCATATTTTATCGAAATTTCAAAACATGATTTTTTCTAATTGAATAAAGCTTTTGTTCTGAAATTTTCAGGACATATTCCCAACACCATTAGAATTCATTTGACAGATAGATTTTTTTTAATTATTTTTAAAACTCATTTTTTTTAGTTTTAACTTCTTTAAACTGCTTGTAAATTGTACAAAATTTAACTTATCTTAAAAAAAAGGTCATATTTTTACATATAAAAGGAATAATTAAAAATCTATTTGTTAAATGGAGTAAAATAAGGTCATCAACAGATCTGCCAAGTTTGATTCATGGTTTTTAAGTCAAAATCAAGATAACGTGTTTTGAAAACATAAGAATTTTGTCTTAATTTACACTGTTTTTGCGCCATTATGAATTTTTGGTTAACTTTTTCAAAATTTTTTTTTTGCAAAAACATTTTATTTTTCTTAGTAAAGCATTTCTGCATATTTTTAAAACTTTTTTTTAAATCTTTCATAAAAAGTGTCTTTTTTGTGCTCTACCACCTTAAAAAGTGAAAAAGAAACTCTCTTGCTTACCAAAAAAGTAATTATTAACAACAAAACTATAACAAGTGAAAAAAATATGTCAAGAATTTAACATATATTTTATTAATGTGGGCGCCTCTCTTGCATCTAACATTGTTCAGTCAACTAAGTGTTTGATGAATACTTGGGAGAGAAAACTGCGACTAGCATATCTAATGAAAAAATAAATAAACACGAATTTAACAAAGCGCTATTTGAACTAAAGCGTAACAAGTCATGTGGATATGACGACATTACCAGTAATGTAGCTATCTATGTCATCAATGTAGCTATCTATGTCATGGATAGTATAAGTAAACCATTATTTTATTTAACAGCATTTTCATATGAAAATAGTGTGTTTCCTGATAAATTAAAATCAGCCAAAATGCATCCATTTTTTAAAAATGGTGATTATTCTTCTGTTTGCAACTACCGTCCTATATCACTACTCCCTGTATTTTTAAAAATATTTGAAAGGGTAATTTTTAATAGAATTTATGATTATATGACATTAAATTCACCTTTATGCAAAAATCAATTTGGATTTCAGAGATATTGCTCAACTGAACATGCTATTATTGAACTTTCCAATAAAATATCTATGTCCTTTGATAAAGGGGAACAAGTACTGGGAGTATTTATCAATCTCCCTAAGGCATTCGATACTGTTGATCACGGAATTTTGCTTTCAAAGCTAAAGCATTACGGCATTAAAGGCCTAACATACAAGTGGGTTAAGAGTTATCTTTTTAATAGAAAACAGTTTGTTGTCTTGGAGAAGTCAGGAGCTCTTGATATTGTTTTCGAAGTCCCACAGGGATCAATTTTAGGACCTTTATTATTTTTAATATATATATATGATATAAATAAAGCTTATTGTTCGAAACAATGAATACTGAACTAGAAAACTTTAACCAATGGTTTATAGCTAATAAGTTATCATTAAATCGTGAAAAAACAAGTTATACTCTCTTCCATAAAATAAGACAATCAACTAATCTTCCATTAAAGTTGCCAAAACTGTCAATCAATAAAAATGAAATGAATCGATTAAATCATTCAAAGTTTTTAGGAGTAATATTTGATGAGAACATGGAAAAAACATATTAGTCTCATTGAAGCTAAAATATCTTCTGCTATAAGTGTATTATATAAATCTAGGGCCTTTCTTGATTATAAATCACGCAAAATGCTTTATTTCAGTCTTGTTCATTGTCAGGGGGAATATTTTTACTTCAGCCTACTGTACAGTCATAATAGTTTTTATACAACAAACTATGTTAAAAATTGATTGACTGTGTACATTATAATTATAAGAGATATTTTCTTCAAACAAAACGTCTTCGTTTTCTTGCAGATATGTGACCAATGGTTTATTGTGACCTAGTTTTCTATTTAAATAAACGCAGAATTTTGTTATGGGTAACATATATTTTAGTGGGGCGACAGTTGAAAGGTTTAGGGAGCAGCTCGCCCCCGACACTCTATTCTGAATTCTCCACTGCTAAAAATATTTTATTACTTTAGATATATATAAATTTATACATTATTATTTTGTGTATTAGGCACATTTATAGTTAGTCAATTCATTGACTATCAATGAAGATATTAAAATCAAAATGTATTTACCTCATCATCATATTATATATTGAACGACATGTCAATGCTCATTCTTGAGTATTGATACGGTACTAATGGCAGCCATTGCAACAGTGATAATGGCGAGAAAGAGTGGCAGCACTTTTTTTATATATAAGAAAACAAACGAAAGTGAATACAAGTATCTAACTTATGTAAACTTCAAATTATGTAATTTTAAAACATATGTCAAGTTTTACAATCTAACTTTTACTAAAAAAGTGCTTTGTGGCAATATGTCCTTAATGTGGCAATATCTCTTTTATTTTGATTTATTGCATTTATTTGTCGTTTAATAAAGCCTTTTGTTTTTATTATTAAAAACAAAAGGCTTTTGTTGTACAATACACCCAAATTTGTAGTATCTAAAGCACCGTGGCTTGATTCCCACCGTTTTCACTATTTTGAATATACAACAGTTTTAAAGTTCTATAGATATTATATACATGATATCAAGATATCATATACTATAACAAACGAAAGGGAGAGAATTTTGAAAAAACATTTGCTGCTTTATAAAGTCTTTTGTTTAAAAACTTTTAACTAAAAACTTTTAGCTAAAAACTTTTATCGGACAATACGCTTTAGTGGCCTAAGTGGTTAGCTTGCTGAGTTTCTGAATTAAATCGCCGTGGTTTTAATTTTAACTAGAGATTTTTAATTATTATTTTTTAATTAATATTCACATAGTGTCCACTCTGCTAAAAAAAGCTGTTTTTAAAAAACATGTTGGAAAAACTGGAAGATGTATATTTTGAGTATCCCGACGGGCATTTGTTTTTAAAAGTTACGATCTAAATGTATTTTAAATGTCTTTTAAACATTAATGTTTAAAAGACGTTTAAAAGACGTTTAAAACACATTTAGAACGTAACTTTTAAAAACAAATGCCCGTCGGGATCATTAAATCAATGTTTAGGGTTACCAAAGTGTATTCCTCTAAGATTTTTGAACAGGATTTCTGCAGGTTAAAACCTATAAGATGTTTTTATATCCAGTGTCTTATAGGATAGGATTTCTACAAGATTTCGGACAGGATTTGTATAATTTTTAAAACTATACAAATTTTTATAAGATCTATTCAATAGGTTTATCATATTCAAAATCATGTTCCGTCTTTTATTAACTTTTTGACTGGGGTGGTACATTTTTTTGACTTTTTGATTAAGGTGGTTCATTTGAGCACAATCAGACATTCCAAATTATATTCGAGTCACACAAAAAACGTCAAATCTTTTTTAACATTTTGAAAACTCAAATAAATTATTTAACACTCTGCATATTATATATATTTACATTGCTCAGAAGTTTCTTTACGCATTGTTTTTGCATTTGTTAAAAAGTCTCTCGAAAATGTTTAAGTCTCTCGAAAATGTTTATTTTACTTTTTTCTTTTTGCGCCATTTATTTACTTCATCTTTAGAATAGTAGCAAATACACTAAAATAAATTAAAATTCAAAAATTAAAAGAAAAGTCATATCCCAACTAAATTTTACTAATTTTGTCTTTAAATATAAGTAAACTAGCGCAATTTGCCTTTAAAAAATATTCAAGGTTGAAATAGCAACACAGACAAGAAGTAGAGCAATTCCTCTAGTCTTTACCTAAGTTACTTTTCAATTGCAAATATACATACACAGAGAATACATAACTTGTTTATCTATTTATTTTTAATTAAAGATCTAATTAAAAATTTTAATTCATATATTATTACTATATATAAACAAAGTAGGGTTAAATAGCATACTCGACAACATTTAAGCACATTTTTCAAAAAAAATCTACACATCTCAACAATAACAATTACAACAAATTAGCACAATACAAAATAATTATTATTTTAAATAAAATATTTTAAAAATTTATAATTATATTTAAAACTTAGTTTTAATTAAATCGTTTTATTTTTTTTGTTAAAAATTACCTGTTCATCAAGAAACTCAAGAAGAAATTTTTTGTTGAAGTCTATTGAACGTTCCTTCAAAGTATGAAACAAATCTGTTATTTCTAATGGCTATAAAAAGATTTTTTAGTTTGCTATCAGTATATTGGTTCATTTTTAATTTAAACAAAAACTTAAGATATATGTTTTTCAAAGAAACTAAAGTTGAGCCAGAAATCATTAAACTTACGTGAACTTGTATCATAGCTCATAAAATTGAAAGATGTTGAACTTACGTGATATAAACTTATCTCATAAAACATAAAATTGAACTTTAAGATTAAATTTGTTTCTTACCTCATATGTCAAGATTTTTTGAAGAAGTGCATCATCTGCACGTAAAAACAACATCAATCTCTGAAAATTGAAAAAAATATTCTAAAAATATTTATAAACATGTTAATTTAGCATATTTAAACTAAGCCGACTTAAAAATAAATGGATCCGAATTCGTATTTTAAGATTAGCCCAAATTTCTATAGCACTAACATTTTAAGAAAAAAAAAAACAAATAGCCTTTTTTTAAATAAAAACAGCAATTTAAACTAAATGTAAACATGAAATCTTTATGTTAAAAATTAAAATAAGAAAATAAACATCAATAAAAAAAAAGAATTAAAATATTAAAGTGTTAAACAAAAACCGTTCGATAGTTCGATAACCGTTCGATAGTTCGATAACCGTTCGATAGTTCGATAACCGTTCGATAGTTAAGTTTTGAAAACATTTAATTTTACTACAGCAAACTAGTATACTGCATAATTTTAAGTATATTTTTACCTTTTTCATTTCTATCTTTTTTGTTGCTAAATCCCTAAAAAAACAAAAAGGGTCAAACTAATTACCTACAAACTAATTACATCCTTACAAAATTCTCACTATTTCTGATAATACAGTGCTCAAATTTCTTCAGACACTGTGTTCGTCAAGGTTTGTGAAAGAAAGTTATAATGATAATTTAAAAAAATTGATCACAAGCTCTGTGCTGCCTTAATCTTTAGGGGATGAAAACAGTAAGTAGATTTATGATAGTGTCTATCATAAAATCATCCCCATCAATTTATTTGCAAACAAAGCATCTTTAGATACTTCAGACTTTACAATTAGTTTCTTTTTGTCATCACAGATTGTTTATTGTAGGTTAAAGCTAAATAACCTGCATGAAATACAAGCTTTAACAATAAATACTATAATATAATACAAAAACTTAAAAAGTTTTTTTTACATGAACATACATTTTTTTGTTGTTGTATTTTTTTATAAGAGATGCTGCATCAATTTCGTTATGAGCCTTCCTCCTTGTGACGCGCTTACCTTTAATATTTTGAGGCTCCTCTTCCCATTTTTTAACTAAATAAAAGATTAAATAAAAACTCTGGAAAAACAAGTTTTGTATTATTAGTATAAAGATAAACTATCTATAGAAATTTAAAAACAATGGAAATTATTAATTTATTATATTTCTTTTGTTGCCTAATAAAAATTGAAAAAAGAGGGTACATTTATGCTGATACTTGTATACTTCTTTTAACTTTGCCACCATTTTATTCTTTGGTAACTCTCTGAGAGCGTAAGATCTAGTTTTTGCCTATAAAAACACCATAACAAATATTAAATTAAATTTATATTGTTTGTAAGAAGAATAGTTGTTTGCGTGCAGCTTAAATTATCTTTGTTTGTGATGCACCTTAAATTATGTTGGTTTACGATGCAGCAAATGGGGCATAGTGTGGAAAAGATAAAAATAAAATTTAGATTTTTGTCACAAAAATAAAAATTGCAAATACTTTTCATTTACAGAACACAACGAAGATGAAGTTAGATGTACGTTAGGGGTAGTCAATTTGAGGAAATTTTTGATCCTAAAATACCATACACTGTAGATTTGGGGCAAATGTTAAAAAAACAACTTCCAAAAAATTTGAGCTTTACAGGAACCTTAAGCCTTACCCCCTAAGCACTTTTTCAAAAAAAAATTTTTTTTTTGGGTTGTTTATTTTTACCTATATATTTGAGTAAAAATACATGGTATCATAGTTTTTTTTAGAAAATATTTTTATTTTTGTATTTTGAATTGAAAAAATTACAATATATGAAAATATACTTACCGCATTTATGTTTCAAACAAAAGATTTTTACTAATTGTCCAGATTATTTACGTTTAACTTTTTTGATTAATAATGTAAATCTACAATAAAATTTAGTAATTTCTATGAGGTGGAAATTTGACAAGATTCAATTATAGTTGCTCAAAAAACAATTCAATGGTTCTATTTGTTGCAGTAGTAAATTATTTTACAATAATTATTTTAAACTTGATTTTTTTAGATTAGTAAAAATTAAATTAATTTAAATATGTATGAAGAAGAAGAACGTGGTCAGAAAACAAAAAGTGAAAGAATACTAAGGTCAAAAAAACTATTCATTATCGAAGAAGCAAAACCAGCAATAAAAGGTAATAATTAGTTTTATAATGAATCCCTTGAGCTAAAAACTTTAGCTAAACTTTTTATTTCTTCTTTTTTGTAATTAAGAGTGTCAGCATCCAACAGGGATGGAGATACTGCAGTACTTAGCTTACAAACAATTATTTTTGCCTAGAACATCAAAAAAAGCCACTATTCTTGCTTGTCCTCCTCAAAAAAAAATTCAAAGATGTGCAATAGAAAGTAAGTGTAAATGTATTTTGGCAAAGGTAATAGAGCCATGGATTAAAGCTAGGTTTTCTATACTAAACGATAAAAGTCTAGTGAAAAATCATTCAAATCTAGAGAATGTATATTCAAAACTTAAAAAGCATGAAAAAAAAGGATCTGCTGCAAATTTGTCACAACAACAAAAGTTTAAAGTTTACCTGAATAAAATATTTTGGGCTGGCATTCCTGATTTTAGAAATACAATTAAAAATGACAAAAAAAGATCTGATTCAGACAAGCTTGAGGATTTGGAGTTTCTGGAGGACCAAGAAGGAGAAAAAAACTTTATGCTTGGATTAGAAGATAAAAAGTACAAAAAAATAAGTATGTATCTTTAAAAGCGAAAAAAAAAAAAAAAAAAAGATTTGCAAGGTTTTCTAAGCAACTTACTTACAATTTGCCATTTTAAAAATTTTAAATAAAAACAACTAAACTAAAATAACAATGTTCAATCACTATTTTAATTTCTCATATAACTAAATTAAATTATTAATTATTAAATACTTTTGATATTTTTAGGCAATAATGAGTAGCAGAAAGAGAAAGCATTGCGTGAAACAACAATATAAAGAACTAGAGGGGACAAATAATGTTAAGATTGATACAGATACTAGTTAGGACTCCTCACATGATTCTGATTTTAATCCTGGAGAGTGGTTTGAAAGAAAACCTTTTCAACAAAAAGTCACTGTTGAAATTCCCATTGATGTTTTTGCTGGTAATGTAGCTCTTATGGCTACAATCAGTGACATTTCTCCAAGTGTTTTGCATAAAGTTACAGGTGCAAGTTACAGGTGCAAGTTACAGGTGCAATTCTAACTGAATCAGGAGCTGATCTGACAGATTTTAAATGCAGCCATAAATGTAGTCTACAGCAGCTAGGAAAATGAAATATGCTAATCGTAATATATGCATAATATCAAAAGAAGATGTTCAACAAGCAATAAATGAATCACCATACCCATGCATAGTACATTTTGATGGCAAAACATTAAATGAACTAAATAAAGAAAAAACAATTAAAACCAATAGACTGGCTGTACTTGTAAATATTGAAGGTGAGACACATCTGCTTGGAGTACCTCCTTTAGCGTCATCCTCTGGTAAAGATCAGTGCAATGGTGTAATGGACCTTCTTAAGGAGTACAATCTTAAAGCCAAAGTATGTGGAATATGTTTTGATGCTACTGCAAGTAATACTGTGTTAAAGAAAGGTTCTTTAATAAAAACATCCAATAATATAGGTAAATATCTTTTACTTATTGCATGCAGACATCATGTATGTGAATTAAGAATGGTTCATTTTTGTAATTCAGTTTTAGATAAACATTCCACAGGACCAGATAATCCTATGTTTAAAAAATTAAAAACTGTTTTTGAATGTCCTCATTTTAATTACAATACAGAACTAATAAAGTTTGATTGGAAAGCAGTAAATGGAACCTTTTTTGAGAAAGATGCACAAAAGTCTTTAAACTTTTGTCAAGAATACATCACAAAGGGAAGAGAAAATAAAGATTTCATCAGAGAAGATAGAAAGGAGCTTGCAGAACATGTTGTGACTTACCGTCTTCAGTAAAACTAAGAAAACTTGGAGAAGTTCATCGTGCTAGGTTCCTATCTAAAGCACTTTACTACCTAAAGCTACAGCTTCTATCCAGCTAAATTGAGTTCATAAATCAGAACAATAAACTCAAGAAAGAAATCAGGGTAATAAGTGATTTTACAGTGAGCTTTTATAACAAATGGTAATTACAGCAAATGGTAATTACAGGTAAATGACACTATTAGAGCTCCCTTTCTTGATATAAAAGCAATACACCAAATGCAACAGTACCGAAAAATTTGTGCCAAACCAGATGCTGTCGATGCAGTTTTAAACTGTCTATGCAAACATAGTTGGTATTTAGATTCAACAATGATTCCTCTTGCTTTGTTGGATGACGATTTGTCATTTGAGAAGAAAGCAAACCTTGTAATTTTAATTTTTAAAATGCCGATTTCAACTTGGTACAATACTAAAAACAAATCAAAAATAGATATAAAAGATAAAACAAAAATTGGAAACGAAGTTAGTGAAAATCCTTCTTCCCTTGTTCTGTTGGTTGATGAAATTTTATATCTTATGTTTGATAGAATTAGATTAGAGTAACAAAGGATAAAAGATTGACTTTCGCTTGCCCCTGAGTCAATACTCAAGGGCAAGCGAAAGCCGATCTTTTATTCTTTGTTACTCTAATCCAATTTCATCAAACATAAGATATAAAAATTCACACAGTTTACTCAATCTGTTTTTAAAAACTTTCAGAACTATGCCAAATCTTTAATTGTAGTAAATTTCATTTAGAAAGATGGAATGATGCAGCAATTTATTCACCAATACAACATTGTGGAAGATAAACAGAATACATGGCTAAATGTTGAAAAAGTTCAGTGTGCTTTCATAACACTTCGAAGTCGTTCAAACAAATTTCTAAAAGTAAATTAATTGAAAGCTTATCTTCTCTTGATAAAAAGAAGAAAAGTTTTTACTCAAATATATAGGTAAAAATAAACAACCAGAAAAAAAATTTGAAATTTTTATAGTTAAACTTCCCCCCTGGTCCTGTGAAATCCGCAATTTTTGATATTTTTTAATAATTTTTTTTCTAAAAAAGTGCTTACGGGGTAAGGATTGAGTAATCCTGTTGAGCTCAAATTTTTTGGGAGTTGTTTTGGCAGGCATTATTTGTTTATACAAAAGAAAAGTATTTCAATATTTATTTAAATAGTGTTCATAAATAAATTTAATTTATATATAAAAATTATCAAATTATATTAATCTTAGGTAGATTTTTAGGTGTAATAATCAAAATAATTTATAATAAATATATGCGTACAAAAAAAAAAAATTAGTTGCACAAATAATGCTTAACCTTACTAAATATAGCGTAAAGTAATTGATGAACAATAATCTTTATACTGTTTTAATTACTTCATGACAAAGTTATAAAAAAAATTTTTTTTTAACTTATATTTCTAGAAAACTATTTTGATATCTGAAAAAAATAAAGCTCTAAAGAAATATCCGGAAATCAGGAAATATCCTGAAAAAGATAATTACTGATAAAAGTTTTTTTTGTTTTTTACATTAAAACCAGGTGTTAATATAGCATAAATAAAGAAAAACTTACTACTAACTCAGGAGTAGGAAACGAAGAGTAATCTGGCATTGGAGTTATTATTGCTTTGGTTTCTGGGTGAATATAGGATCCTGGACCAAATTTATTATAACTTTCTGCAACAGTAGTATTTATAGTGCTATTATTATCAGTACGAACATTATAAAATTCTGGTGATGGAGCATTTTTAAGAGGCCTTTTAGATTTTGTAACAGTTTCCTTTGTTGATTTCATTTCATTTGAAAACTTTTTTTCTTTAGTTGATTTCATTTCATTTGAATTTTCTTTTGAAGATTTCTTTTCAATTGATGATTTTCTTTCTTTGAAAGATTCTTTTTTTTTAGAGGAATGCTCAATCTTATTATCTAATGTTTTTATACAATGTGATTTCGGTGCAATATTTTGTGACGGAGGTTTAGTAGTGACCTCAAATGTTAATGGAGAGTCATGCTGAGTAAACTGATCAACTGATTTTATAGATAATGTTGAGCTTAAAGATTTTGAGTTATTATTTTTTTCAACAACATTAGATTTATTTTTAGTTTCAAGAGAGTTATTTATTAAATGCTGCGAGTTAGTGCTGTCTTTTTCTATACCTTCATGAAAACATTTTTCATTAAACACAATAGAGTTATAGCCACCATCATCACCATCATAATAAGGGCTTGTGCTTGCATTAAAGGATGTTTCCTGATTATTTGGGTGATTATTAAGATGAGTTGGCAGAATACTGGATACACTACTTTCAAAATTATCTTTGCTGAATAATAAAAATAAAATTAAAATTAAAAATAAAAATTTCATGATGTCTAAAATAAAAAAATTAGCTGTTTATAGATTGAATATATATTAAAAAGAATTTTCATTTATCAAATATAAAAAAATAAAAACAAAACAAGCAAATAGTTATTCAGTACATAATTATTCACTAAACTAGAATATAAACAACTCTAAATTAAACTAGTAAATTAAAGTCGAAACAAAAATAAAAATACTTGTGTAATGTTTTAACATTTAGGATTGAAAGATTTTTTTACAACACTTTTTTAAAGTATAAGATTCCCCTTTTTTATCAGGGTATTTATCCCTGTTAAATTTTACAAAAATGATCATGATATAAGTGTAATAGCAACAAACCTTTTTTCATCAGGTGTGCCTTCAGGATCCACTGAGCTAGATTTTCCAAAATTAGAATGATCAATTAGTTTTCTTCGTTTTCGAGCTGGACTTAGAGCTGGTTTAATCATTGTTTTATTGTTGCTTGTTTCACCATCTGGAAAAATTACACTTTCATTTTTGCTATTTAATTTTAAATTTATTGGTGTTAATGCAGTTAAAACATTATTTTTATCTCTTAAATGCAAATTTGTAATTGAGCAATTGTCACAAGACATAGTCTTGTCAAAGTTAATTTTAGGAGTTTCATTAATCTTTTGTATAGGAGAACTGCATTTTGTACATTTACTATTAATTGGATTAAGTAAATCCATAGTAGAACTATCACTTTCAACATTTTCATTCTGAAACATGTTAAATAAACAAAAATTTGAGTATGAGTCAGGTGTAACTACTTGAGAAGTTTTGATTCCTAGAGTATTTATTTTTGAGGTTTGGTTTCCAGGTGTAAAAATTTGAGAGGTTAAAACGTTTACTTTAGCAGCATTGTATGGAGTGGGGCATCTTGGGTTTACTGCATAGCATGGCTTAAAACTAATAGATGAGTTATCTAAATTATTGGTTCTTGTTAAAAGATCTCCAACACATGATTTGCTGTCTATAAGTAAAGGTGTTTCATATGATGCAATTTTAGGGGTAAATAAATTGTTATTACTTGGTGCATATTCGTCATCAGATATATCTATAGATTCAACTTGTTTAATTTTAGATATATTTTTATTAATCACCTGAAAATCAACATACAAATCATTTTTATTTTTACTAGATGTATTTTGACATTTAAAGGAAATGTTTTCAAGCTTACTAGATATATCTAAACTTTCACAAGGGATTGTTTTAACTATATGTTGTGATTTATCATGTAAACTTTGAGAACTACTTAACACTGTTTCTGAAGAATGTTTAGTAATATTTGATTTTGAATAATTTATGCGTGCAATGTTTTCAATCCTATCTTCTATTTGTAAGAATTGATGATGCAGTTCTTGAATTTCTGAATCAGAATTACTTGAATCTCCAACAACTTCATCTTCATTTTGATCAGGTGTTATTGTCAGAAAATTATTTTTCCCACATCGCTTGTCTTGATCATTCCAAAAAGAACTAACAATTTCTTCTATGCTATCATTTTCATTACAATTTTCAGCCAAAATTCCAGCACAAACTTCATATAAAAGAGTCAATTTATAACTAAATAAAATTTTAAAATATTTAACTTTAACAACTCTAATGGGAAACATTTTAATGAATATAAAATAATGAATATAACAAAAGGTCATGAACATTAAAATTATACTCAACAATAACATAAAATAAACTATAAAACATATAGCTACTAAAATAACTAAAAATTAAGAGTTCAGACATTATATGTACAAAGATACAGCAAATAAACTTTTTTCAAATTATTTTTAATGCTTTAATTTTTTATTTTAAAAATTAAACTTAGTGAAAATATATAAATGCGCATGCGCTGCGCAGACCAAAATAAAAAAAAGTCGCATGCATCAAAAATAAGTGTACACCAACTGACTAAAAGTATAGGCTGTACTAACTAGGTTCAAGAAGCCAAAAAAGGTTATAAAAATACCTTATCAAACAAAAATTCTTTTGCACAACAATTCCGTTCATGGAGGGACTTTTAAATTTAATGCATCTTTCTAAATTTTTTTGATTTAGTTCAACGTATTAGAAATAATAACACGAAAAATATTACAAAACTTTGTTTTAACAACGTGATCAACTGATAACTAGTTAAAATAATGACTCTCCTAACTTTTTCGTGGGTTGTTATACAAATAACTAATTTTGGAAAGCATATATAACAGAAAGTAAATAACTTACATGTTCACAATAAATTGCAACAACAACATTCTTTCTTTATATTCATATTTGCTATTTATTTGCTTGCAACAATCTTGACCAGTAATGACCACTAACTATGCAACAATCTACAGACATTTTCATTGTACAAATAAAATTTTAAATGGATTTTAAGTAGCATACTTTAAATGACTTGTACCCCAAAAAAGTAAAAGTAATGAGTTGTACAGTAAAGAAATTGCATCTATCACAAAAGCTTGCATAAGCAATCTTTTGCACTTTACAGCAATCCATATTAAAGTGTTTTGTACCGCAACAAGTTAATTTGCGCATAGCAAAAGACAAGTTTTTAGAAGCCTTAAACCAGCTGGTTTTGGTTGAAGATCTTTCATTCCAGGTTCAAATTATTTTTTTGTTGTTATTTATTATTCAATTTCAAAAAGTCATAGCGGCATAACACTTTAAAAATTTTTGCTTTTTTTTTAATAAACATTTACTATTCTAAAAACAATTTCTATAGGCATTAGATTGGAAACCTATTCAAAAACTGCAGAAAAGTTGCTTCTCATTTGGGATTTAAAATGAATAGAGAAAACATGAGAATTCAAATAAGCGAACTTGCTAAAAAGCATTGCAAACAAACCAAAAATTAAATATCGAAAATGTTGCAAACAAACCAAAAATTAAATATCGAAAATGTTGCAAACAAACCAAAAATTAAATATCCAAAATGTTGCAAACAAACCAAAAATTAAATATCGAAAATTTATTTAAAAGTGATTTTTATTTAAAAGTGAAAGTTATTTAATAATGATAAAATTATTGTGATCAATTTTGGCAACATTGGTACAAAGGAAAAACAAACAACACAATAGACTAAAAAAAATATTGAAAAGTATTTAGATAAGTTTGGAATCAATAAAATATTTTAGGCCTCAGTGTCAAAAAAGCAGCAGCAAGTAACATATATTTTGAAATTTGCCTATATTTTATTTAAATGAAAATTGTAAATTAAATAATTAAAGTTAAAATGTTTTGTGTCCAACATTTTCAAATAAAATCATTTAAAAAATAAAATTTTTTGATGTTTGTTAAAATGTAAATAAAACCTTTTGGATATAACATATAAAATATATATTGAATAATATAAATATTGAAATCATATTTAATTCATTTAGATATATATAAAGTTTTTGCGTGACTGGTATCAGCGCTATTGAGAAAAATTGACTTCTTCATAGAAACAGATGAACATCCTACAGCAGACAATGCGGCAGCAGCCTTGGGAATTGTAGTTGCCGGTAGCATACAATGTTATACATCTTCAAAGATGTGAACAAAAAAAAATGTCATTAGTCATGCAATAGAAGTTTGCAAAACTGCAAGAAATTTTAAATGGATTGACTTCTTCATAGCTTAAGCTCCATATCTAGTGTCAATTTTAGATCAGGATACCCATTGGTCATAAAGTTTTAATTATAGTTTATAAAACTAAAACTATTTATATTCTATTCGGTATAATATAAATCCAATTATTTCAACGTTAATTACATTTTCATTACTTATTTATTTTTAAATTTTCATTTATGTAAATATTTCTTTAATAATCTTTTTTATTTAATTAGTTAATAACTTAATATATATCTTTAATGAATTCTTCTGTTTTTCTAGATTTGACCAGTAATTCAAAATCTGAACATTAAAAATAAAGCTCCAAAAGAATTTAATGTGCAACAATTTTTGGAGGATTTGGGAAGAGTTGAAAGATGGCACGCAATCTTACTATTCATCTTCAGCATGAAAATATCACTGCAGAAAATTTCTTTTCAATTGGAATTCAATAAAAGACGGGAAAGACAATGACTTAGCCAAAGATTTCCAAAAAGGAATGATTAACAGCAAAACACGCTAGGCAAAAGTTTTCAAAAATTTGCAAAAATTTTTTCAGCAGTTTACCTGGATATTAGGCATGGCTGTATGCCGACAGCAACTGACGACAAGGTTTGTTTTTTTAATAAAACTTTATTCTATGTTTTTTTAATTTTTTTAACTTTATAAAATTTATATTTTATAAATACAAATGTTTTTATAGATAGCTGCAGCTGAGGGTCTTTGGAAAGTTACCTACAAATTGATCCAACTGGCTAGTATAAATAAGAATGATGAACTAAACAAAACAAAAAAGCAATCATGCAACTCTTTTGCAGTTCATGAAGCAGACTCTGATACAGAAAATGAGGAAAATGCTTCACCAGTCGCAAAGCAATGACTAAGAATGAATAGAAGAGAATTCTTTGGAAGAACAAATGCAGATTCAACAATATATAATTGAAATAGAGATTAGAGCAGGTCTAAAAACAACTACAGAAATATGGTCAATGTTCAATCACAACTCCTCCAATCTTTTCATTCGGCAATGCCGACCTGAAAGTGTTTAAAGTCGGCAAAAAATTGCCGACCTCATTTCTATGTTTTATGGTCAGACCTTTGTATTAAATATATATTATAATATATATATATAAATACAACTTTATAATGGAACTTAAAGTTTCATTCCATTCGGCAATCATCAGCCATATTATTTAAAATATAAAATGAAAACCGTTATAAAAATACAAGTTTAGCGTTGCAACGGCATCTGATGTCAATTATATGTGATCCGGTATTTGCTAATCGCCAGAATCGAAGTTAGATAGTAAAAATTTTTTCCTATGCCTACAAGCATAAACTAGTTTTTTTTGTTAAGTAGTAATCGACTATCAAAAGTCATAATAAAATATTTTTTCATTGATGCAAAAACGTTTTTGTAGATGGGTTATAAGATTGGCATCTTTTAACTATAGGCATGTTACCTAATTCTTTATGTTTCCAGATTTCCTTGGAAAGTTCCATATCATTCCTATACCTGGTTGCATTAAATGATTTAAGGTGGTTTGCAAATCTGAGCTTGAATGTGTTTTCACTAAGTCTGATGTAGGATTTTTCTGTAAGACTAGGATTAGGTGATTCTAAAGTAGCTTTATATACAACATTTGTTGATAGACATTGGTTATTTAATGGGTATGTGGTTTTTTAATGCAGTTGCAATTTATATCATTAGCAGTTAGTTTGTTGCACAAAATTTGTTGGTTGTGTGAATTAATAATTGATCGAATATTTGACATGCAGCTGTAACTAATTTTTATTGTGTTTCTGTTGAATATTTTGTGGAGCTTAAGATGTAATGGAAAATGCAAAAAATTGGACACCTTTTTTTTAAATTTAATTAAATTTAAGAAAAGGTGTCCAATTTTTGGTTTATGGTAAGGTTGAAAAGTGTTATTATTAAGATTAAATGTAACATCAAGGTAATTAACAACTTTCATATTAGATTAAATGGAAATACTGAGGTTGTTTTGTTTAAATATTTGAGTAAAATGCTTCCTAATATTTTCCATTTTTGGACCGCTTGGGTTTTTAAACATGGCTAAGCCATCTCTATATAATCCAAAATCAGATTATTTATAAAATTGCAAAATCATGAAGAGAAGAAAAATACCAACAAACTTGCACACCTCCGCTCCATTAAATGCACCCATGGTAACATCAAATAAACCGCTTGATTTTTTAATCCAAACTTGGTCATTGGTAAATAATAAAGACTTATGCGTGTGGAGAATTAAAGATTTATGGTCAGCATCAATGGAAATGTGTTGTTCTGCAAAGTTTATGGAGTCGATAAGTAGCTTTTCATTAATAGAAGCATAAGAGTCAACGATGTCAAAATATGGTATTTATAAAAATGTTTGTCATTGATGTTTTTAAACCAATTTATTACATTTTGTGTACTATTCCACTGACTTAATTGCAAAATATTTCTTAGGTTGGTGTTAATATTTGATAAAATATGTTTAAATAAATAATTTAAATAAATTTATTGCTCCTCCTGTTAAGCACTCTTCTCAAGTCATTAAAAATGGAGAAAATTAACTTCAATAATTTAAGGGTGATTAAATAGCAAGTAAATTATAAACTAACCTAATCGGACTTTATATTAATGTTTTTGTAAGCCTAATAAAAAGGAAGATAACATATAATTCAGGTAGACTTTGCTTACAGTTTCTCTCCCAATAGTAAGTAAAATGATCTTATATAGAAAAGTATGACCATTTGAATAATTATGGATGGTAGTGTATATTATACTTTTCATTTTTATTTTTATATTACATTTTTGTAGATATATATTACTACTAAATTTATTAATATTATATTATACTTTCACTAAAGTTTGATATTTTTGAAAACACTTTATGACACTTTTAAAATGAAAGCGATAATCATTAACTTGAACATTCAAATTAATAAGTTAATAAATAATTGAAAATATTTGCTTTGAATAATAATTTTATATATTAAATAAAAATTATAATTATATATGCCTTATAATTAGTATAATTTAATGATTAATAGATTTTAATAAATAAGATAAAATACTTTTAAGAAATAATATATATATATATATATATATATATATATATATATATATATATATATATTATATATATATATATATATATATATATATATATATTTAAACAATTTTAAAATGTATTCTACAAAATAGAGTGCTCAATGTTCTTAAAAGAATAGAGCAATTGTAAAGTAGTAGAAAATCACTTAACAAAAATTTTTTTTATTCAACACTGTGTTTCATCAATAAAGACTCATCAGAAATAAATGATCAAATAATAAAACTTCAATTTATACCAAAGAATTAAATTACAGGAAGTCGCAAATGACATAACTACTGTAAATTTTCACACATTTGTGGAATATGCTGACACTATTATAAAAACAATTCTTTAGAATTGATTATTTCTGCTTTTTTTGAAAAAAAAAATTTTTTACAAGGGGGGATTTTAATGTAATTATTATTTGAGCTCACTTATTTTTTTAGTTTTTTAGTAGAAACTTATTTTCGTGCCTGCATTTAGAAATTAATTCCGATTTTTTGTTTAATAAACATTCTTGGTTTGCACGTGTGATAATTTCAAATTTTTCTTGTACGCATAATATCCATTTTGTGGTGTCTTTTGAATACTTTTTATTTTTAAAGGATTGCTTATAATTAGCAAAACATTTTTTCCATTCACCCTCTGTAATACCAATATATTGTTTATCAGGTGTATATATATATATATATATATATATATATATATATATATATATATATATATATATATATATATATATATATATATATATATATATATATAAGATTGCTTATGATTGGCAAAACGTGTTTTCCATTCACCCTCTGTTATGCCAATATATTGTTTATCAGGTACATTCTTAGAGAAAACAAAACATTTATATACCACATTTTTAGATAATCAACTTCCACTCATTGACAATTGTTTTTTTGTTTACAGTTACAATTTTCTGTAGTTTTTTCATTTAGGATTTCTTTTTTGTTTAACAAAGCATTATTGTGACATTTTATAATTCTTTCCATATTTTTTGTGCAACTGTAGCTAACTTTAATTGTATTTTGATTAAAAATTGTTTCTAATTTATTAGTGGGCGGGAAATGCTTATCAACTAATTTTAAAAACACTTTACCTATGTTAGTAGAAACATTTTTGCTATACGAGGAGTTAAACCAAATTACATTTCTGTTTCACTTTTTTGTATTTCGCTTTTTTGTATTCTTTTTTTCAGGGTTAAATTTTAGTTCAAAATTTTCAAAACCACTTTTTTTAAGGGCATCTTTAAATATTTGTTTAGAGGAATTAAATACATTTTCATTAGAGGAGTTTTGGCCTGTTATTAATTGAAATCAGAATTTGTTTTAGAATTTGGGGTGGATGATTTGAGTTAATATTAATATACAATAATTCATCATTAGGTTTTTTGAAAGGCTTATAGGAATTTTCAAGGAGGTTGAATGTGACATCAAGAAAGTTCACAATTTTTAAATTTATGTTTATTTTGATTTGAAAGCCAATAATTTTAAAAATTTTTATAATATCTTTTCTAATTTAATCGAGCGGTGGACCAGATTTTTTATGCATTACTATTAAACCATCGTCGCGATAAAGGCCTAAATCATTTATTTTGATTATTTTACTTAATAAATCTAAAATATATAGTCAAACAAATTCACAAATTTCTGCTCCATTGTAACTGCCCATTGTTACGTCAAAGCAATCATGTATGTTTTTTCTTTTTCCAAGTTTCCTTATTAAAATAAAGTAAGGTTTTTCTACAATGATTTATTATACGGATTATTTCTTCAGGAATAACTGTGTAGCTTTTCACAAATTCAATTGTTTTATCTAAAATATCTGCAGTTATTGAGGGGTATAAATGTACAGTCATTTTTATTTTCGAATATGGGGAACCAATTTATAACATCAGTGGTATTTTTCCACTGTTGCAAATTTAATTTATTTCTAAGAATATTATTAATTTTGTCCAATTTAACTTTGCTTACATGACCAATCTCACTTTTTGAGGGAACCAATAACCTACAATGAAGTTTGCTTTAAAAATTTGGTTTTTGGTCTTTTAGTGTTACGAAGGCTTGGGCAGGGACAGTTGATTTGATTTTGTTATTAAGGTTTATGTTTTTAGCAATACATTTCGCTTCTAAATTAATTGCATTTTCCATATTTTTAGGGGCTTTCTCATAAGAACTAGTAATATTGTCGCGTAAGATTTTTTTATAGTTTTCTGTTGTGAGTTAAATAAAGTAAATGTTATTTGTTTTATCTGAAAAAATTAAAATATTAGGGTTTGATTTAATTTTTTTAACATCTAACTTTAATTCTGTTTGAAATTTATTTTAAATTTACTAAATCAGGTATAAAAGGTGGTGTATTTTTTGTTTTAAATCCATAATTATCATTATCTTGGTTATTATTAAATACATCGTCTGTGTTTGTTTTTGGTTTTAAGAAAAAATAGGAATTTTATATATATATATATATATATATATATATATATATATATATATATATATATATATATATATATATATATCAGGCTTGGACAGAAATGGCGTGCGATCGGGCGCTATTGCTGACCACGCAAATGAATTTATTTTTTGACAACTTGACCACGATTGTTTAATAAACAATGTTTATATGTTTTGATGAGTTTAAAATTTCAGAAATGGTCTAAATGTAGAAACGCTAAGGGGTGGTCCATAAATTACGTCACACTATAAGGGGGGGTTGATGGTTTTGTGATGGACTCATTCAAAACTCGCTTCTTAAGTGTTACGATTTTGTGATGAGGGGGAAGGGGGGTTGAAAACGGTCAAAAATTGCGTGACGTAAGTTATGGACAACCCCTAAGCTAAACTAGGAAAAAAAAAAAAAAAAAATTCCTAATGATAAAAGAAACGAAAAACAAATTCATAACGAAAAAGAATTTATATAAGTACTAAAATGAAAATAAAAACTCTAAGGGAAACTTTTTGTTACGTTTTTAATTACGTATGAAATAAACGTTATTAAAACTTATCTTTTTAAGCGTTATTAAAGTTACGCAAAACGTTTTTAAATTAAATAACAAATTACTACTAATGATTGGTTTAATAAAAGAACTAATTTTATTAAATTTATTAAAAAGTGATTTTATATAATATTTTTAAATTGTATCATAGTCACAAGAATAGATAGTCTGGAAGCGCACAATAGCCTATTATATTTTCTCTTTGTACCCGAAAAAACTAGAACCCAGATCTTTTAAAGTGCAAAACATTAAAGAAATAAAAATAAACTCGTTCAGATCATAGTCACAAGAAAGATCTATTCTTGTTACAATGTTCAGATAAGTTTAGTTTTGCGTCAAATAATCGTGCTTGTTACAATTTATAAATTCTTTTCATTATTCTAGTTGTATCGTTGGTTTAACTTTTTAGAGACTCTGAAATTTTTGTCATAAGGTTAAACTTTTAGAGGTAAAAAAAAAATATTATTTCAGTTACAATTTAGTTTATTAAACGTGTTTAATATACTAGAGTGGAGCTGAAATCAGTTGTTTGAATCTAGATTTATCATGCCTGGAGCAAACTGCGCAGTTTATGGCTGTGGAAGTAGTAGGTATAAAAAACAAGGAGAAGATACAGTTAGTATTTTTAAACTTCCAAACCCAAATAGAAGCGAACTTTTCTCAAATTGGAATAAAGAAATACTGAGAATTATCACAAGAGATAGAGTTGTATCCCTTGGTTTAAAAAAAAAAAACAAATCAAAAAGAATAGTGTTTATACATGTGAAAAGCATTTTGAATATTCAGATATATACACCTGTAAGTGTGCTTAATAAGTGTTGATATTTATTGAGAACGCGTATACATTACTTTTATTATAATTTTATGATAGGTTGAATTACAGACAGTAAAGCAAATACTATTTAACAAATTCTTTTTACTTATTTTTCAGATCAACACAAAAAAGAATTAAAAGAATTTGCACTTCCATCAAAAAACTTACCAAAAAAAAGTTTATCTGAAGATCTCACTGTGCATCATAAAAAAACAGCACTTGACAAATGAGCTATGGCTTTAGCATTACACGGTAGTAAAAAAGTAGATAAAAAATTAATTTATAATGATTTTGAACAGTTTCTTAAAAAAATTAAACTAGCAGCATTTACTACATGGACTGTTGAAACTTCACAAAACTATGTGTTATTTAAAGTTATTGATGGGAAATATTTCATACCAGAAATTGAGCTACATGTGGATGAGAGTCTAGCTTATACTATTCGAGCTTATGGTTGGCTTTTACCAGACACCCATCAAATTTATAAGAGTAATTTACAATCTGTGTGATACACCATGATATCACAATTTCTCAATCACATTCGTGATTTCTATCTGTGCAATGAAATATCATCCAATGAAACAGAAAATTTTTTTGCTTGTAAAGAGACATGTTGTTAGCAAACTATTTTCAATTGAAGATGAAAGATGTGATGATGGTCCTACAAATGAAACAGTGTATTTCAGATTTTCTACATGCAGTATTCTACAAATTGAGTCAAACATTTGTAAAGAATGTAAAATATTAACTATAAGTAATAGCAAAGCCATTAATGCAAAAAAGAAAATCTTAAAAACTCCAGCTAGTATTAAAGCTCCTGTTAAATATACTGCGCCTGAAAGATTACTTCTTACTCTCCAAAATCAAAGATCTGAAAATATTTAAAAAAGCAAATTTTGGAACTCAGGCAAGCCATTGAAAAAAATGCAGTATCAGTTGGAGAAAACATCCATCAAGATCTTCAAAAAATTATCAATAGTTTCTCAGAAAAGGTAAATTTAAATAGAGAAATTTCGTCTTTCATGAAATTATTCCTTTCAGAACAGTTAAAATATTTAACAGAACATCCATCTCAAACACGATACCATCCAATGATAATAAAATACTCTTTAGCTTTGTATGCAAAATCTCCAGCTGCATATGATCTTCTGCGTTTACAAAAAGGTGGAAAAGGTATACTTGTTTTGCCTTCTCAACGCACTTTAAGAGACTATAGAAACTACATCAAACCACAAAGGGGTTTTAATAGTCAATATGTTCAGGAGCTTGCTAAATTGGTTTCAAACTTTTCAGCACTTGAACAATACATTATACTTTCTTTTGATGAAATGAAAATTCAAAATGACCTTGTGTGAAATAAGCACACAGGTGATTTAACTGGTTTTGTTGATCTTGGTGATGATGATCTTACTCAGGCAACTTTTGAAAAAACTGATACTTTAGCTTCACATATTTTAGTTTTTTTTATTAGAAGTGCAATGAATCCCTTATCTTATGCTTTTGCAAGTTTTGCTACTGATAGTATTATGTCATTCCAGATTTTTCCAATATTTTGGCGTGCTGTTGCAATATTAGAAAGAACATGTAAATTAAAAGTTATAGCTGTGACTTGCGATGGAGCTTCACCAAATCATGCATTTTATAAAATGCATATGAATAATGACAACAAAGCAAATGGTATAAAATATCGCACAAAAAATATTTATGCAGATGATGAACGATATATATGGTTTTTTTCTGATCCTCCTCATCTTATCAAAACATCAAGAAAATGTTTGAGCAACTCTGGATCTAACCGTTGTTCAAGATATATGTGGAATAATGGAAAATATCTTCTTTGGAGTCATATTGCTAAGTTTTACTATGAAGATATGGAATGTAATTTAAATTATTTTCCTAAACTTACTCGAGACCATATAGTATTAAATGCATACTCTGTTATGAGCGTAAAATTAGCAGTTCAAATTTTAAGTGCTACAGTTGGCAATACATTGCTTGAATTTGGGCCAGATGAAGCTTCTGAGACAGCAAATTTCTGTCTGTTAATGGATAAATTTTTTGATTGCTGCAATGTTGCAAAAACTAAAGAGCACCTCAAAAATTGTAAAGTATTTTTGAAACCTTATACCGATTGTTCAGATGAAAGGTTTTACTGGTTAAAAAACACTTTTTTAAAATATTTTGTAGACTGGAGGGAAAGCATAGAAAAAAGGCTAGAAAAATTTTCTAAAAAAGAACTCAATAAAATGTTCATATCAAATCAGACATTTGAAGGTCTATCTAGAACGGTAAACTCCTTAGTTGAATGCGTTCAATACTTACTAAGCAAAGGATTTTTATACGTATTAACTGAAATATTTTGTCAAGATGCATTGGAGAACTACTTTGGTAAGCAGAGAACTATAGGTTGCAGTAGGGATAATCCTAACCTTAAAGACACTGGATACAATGATAATATAATAAAATCTCAATTTACAATTCAACCCCTTGGTGGAAATGTTAGACAGCATACTAATGAATGGGTAATTGATGATACACCGGTTCCCAAGAAACTTAGAAAAAATAAATTAACTTAATTGAATTATGATCTTTTTTTTTTTGGAAAACCTTATTTCATAAAACTTTTTTTTTATTAGTTTATTAGTAGATATTATTTGTCTTCCCCAAAATTACTGTTAGTTTATTTAAAAATCAAATTTTACCAAAACCTATTATAATTTAACTCTGATTGCTGATAAAAGCCTATACTTTTAAAATTTTAAAGAATGTCATACATTATTTTTTAAAGAGAAAAAACACAACATTTGATTAAAATAAATAAAATAAGTTGATTAAAATAATAAATTAATAAAAATATTTGTTCTAACCAATAATGTAATTATTTTAATTTGTGGCTATGAAAATAGCTGTTTGATAAGTATTATAAACTGGAACTATAATACTCTTATAAATATGGTTTTTCTATACATCTGCATAGATTGATAAAATACTGATGAGTAAATCTCAGCTATCGCAAATATTTTTCTTGATCTTATTTGATTTTTTTTAATGATGATCGTAAAGATTCTGCTTTTGTTATTTTTTTTTTTGTTTTTGAATTTTTCTTTTGTTTCCTTTGTGTGTGAATGTGAACAAACACAAATAAAAAGCATCACTATATGATATAATAAAGTTTTAGCAACTTCTTTGTCTATTTCTGTTTCAGGAAGGTCACATATTTGATAAAAGCAGGACTTGACGAAACAGTTATTTAATAATTGTGAAACCAATACTTTACTGTCAATTTTTCTAAAATTTACGCTAGTATTTATTCTAAATTTTTTTTCACACTCACTAAAAATATTTATTACTAGTGTATTCATTTTCCACAATCCACCTCTATCTCTACTATCTACAAGTTTTTGTTACTCTTGAGTTTTTGATGAAAGTATAATATCAAGCCATTGTCCAGACATTGCACCATCGTTAATTTTTTTATTTCTCAACTTAGAGTACAGTTTTTGAAATACATAACCTGCAATATATTCTAAGCATCTTATGTCTTTTTCAGAGAGATTTATTTCTAGATTCGAATCTTCACCAATACGTTTAGATTCTTTAGTAAACAAAAAATTTAGACATAATGTTGTTAATTCTGCTAACAACAAATAATATAGTTCCTTTGGTATTGTTTTTATCGCAACTGGCTCAGTTGTATACTTATGGTGGAGTGAAGAATAAAATTTTTCGGCATTGTCTTTAAATTCATGCATTTCTTTTAAAAAAAAAGATTCAACTTGTAAATACTCAGATTCAGTGACAACCATGTTTTTAAAACATTCTCGATCTTCATTACAAAAACAATCATCTGTTGACAGTTTATGTCTTGTGTTAGTCAATAGATCTCTGAATTGTGTACTTTGAATACATAATTGTATATTTTTATTTAAATCAACTGATTCACTACCGACATCCTCGACAAGGTTGTCAGTAGGCACAAGTTCTTTGTGCTTAGAGTTTATATGCCTTTTCAGACCACTAGTTGTTTTGAATACCTTCGAGCAATCACTACAATTTAAAGTCTCTTTACATTCTTCTAAAGCTGCTATTTCGATTTCTTGATAAAATGAATCGCTTTCAAACTGATCTGTTTCTATCAAACTCAAAAGAACTTGCAACTCTCCACTTTCCATGATTCACTTTAATGTTTGTTTTGCACTTTCAGCAGGCAATTTTGACATAAAAGTTCAAAATCAATTGTTATGGCCCGTGTTTCCAGACTATCTATTCTTGTGACTATGATTGTATAAACATTTATTTTGTCAAAAAAGTTGCAAAAAAAAAATTGTTTAAAAAAATAACGTAGTCTTTTTAAAATAGTTATTATTGACTAATTTCATGCTATAATTAGTGAGTCTAATTAAAAAAAAGGTTATAAACTTTTTTATTCGTAAAAATAGAAAAAAAAAAATAATAAAAAAATAAAATGCGCCTGCGATTTAAATAAAATAAACTGCCAACAAGCTTTTTCATTTAATTTTAATTTGAGCATTACAACTTTATTAATAAGCGCTTTGCTTAACGAATTTGAAAATTATTATGAAAGATTTAAATATATTCATTTCTAACGAAATTGAAAAAAAAAAAAAAAAAAAAAAATGTTTATAAAAAATAAAATGTTTATTTAAAACATTTAAAAAAATCGTAAGTTCAATCATAAAAATTAATCGTATAAACATTACAAAATGCTTTAAAACTTTTTCATTAAATCAACAAAATACATGCTTATATAAGTAAATAAAGTTATTTTATATTCTTGTGTAATTCACATAAAATGTGTAAAAGTTAGTAGTCACAAAGGCTTTTGAACTTATTCACAAAATAAAGTAACTTAAAAAAATTCTTTCTAAAAATAATGGTTTAAAAATGCTTTAGGAAGACATAAGAAAATAGTTTCAAACGTTTAAGTTTATCATAAAAAATAAATGCCTACATAAATTTATTACGTTTTTTATTAATTTACACAAGCGTTTATGTAAACAATAACTATAATTAATTTTATGGTTTTATTTAAAGTAAAATAAAAAACTTTAGAAAAGATCAACGATTAAAAGATATTTATAACGTAACACATTTTTTATTGCATTCAAATTGTTAAAACATCAAAATAGCCGTGGTCAAGTTGTAAAGAATTAAAAATATTAGCGTGGTCAGTTACAGAGCGCGATCGCACGCCATTCCTGTCCAAGCCTATATATATATATATATATATATATATATATATATATATATATATATATATATATATATATATATTAGGGATGTACCGAAGCTGCAATTTTGCCGAAGCCGAAGCTTCGGCCGAAGCCACTTTGCCGAAGCCGAAGCTTCGGCTTAAGCTATACGTAATTTAAAGCTCAATTTACTTCACCACGGTGCTTTGAATAATCAAGTTGCTTTCAAAATTATATATCAATGTTTTAGGTTTCAATGTTTTGGCCTACATGCCCATTTTAGGAAAATTATAAAACAAAACCAATATTATAAAAAATTAAACAAATTTTGTACAAAAATTTAGAGAGTGAAATTTAGAGTCTTAACTCTATATATCTAGCAGGTATAGGAAAGATTACATCACTAAATCTTAGACATTTACTGATACTTAAGGTAAATTATGGTCTATTCTTTGAAAGAATTTATAAAAATGTAAACACGTAAAATGTAAAAATATAAAAGTAGTCATTATTTTAATTTGAACACAAAATTTGGTATTTGTTTTAAATTTTGTTAAAAAGTTGAATCAGTTGAACTAAGAAGCTACAGTCTATTATTTAGTTAATAAAAATTTATTCAATGAAAGCAGGCATATTACAATTTAAAAATGCAATCTGTTCTCCATGTTCGGGTAATAGTCTGTTTCTTTTTGCTTCAAATATGTTTCCAGATGTGCTAAATAAGCGTTCACTTTTTACAGATGAAGGAGGCGCGCACAAAACTTTCTTTGAAAACTTTGACAAATTCAACTTGTAAGTATCTTTATCAGAGGAAGTGTAACGGTATGCACTCCACCACTTATAAGGGCATTCATTCTTTGGCAGTATTGGAAGGCTCAAGTAGAAGTTGACTTCATCGGTGCTGATACATAAAATATAGGTGATAATTTTAGGTTTAAATTTTTAAAATATTACAATTTAATCAACTAAACAAAATAAAAGAATGCTGTTATCCGTCTTTTGAAATAAAAAAAATGGAGAATGAGAATAGAGATAAAAAAAATATTTAATATTTAATGTATAAACAATATAAAAATAATAAATAGATTTTGTTTTCTTACCATTTTTCTTTGACAGTTAGAGTTTTTCCCATTGAACTAGTGTTTTTTTTCTTTTTTCTCCGTCCGTCAGAATTTTCTGAATTTTGTAGAGCATACTCATTTGCACCGATTTGGTGGAACAAGCTATATATGTCCATGCTCATTAGTTTTTTTTTTTTTAATGGAGAGCCATGGCCATCAAAATCTGAGTCGGACTCATGAATTTTAGATTCTGAAAATGAACTTAATGATTCTTCTGAGTCTGATCCACTACCTCTTGCTACACCAAATTCAATTTCTTTTACTTGTTCTAAATGAGATTTGGAACAAAAACTGTAGAACTCTAAATGGAGTATTTCTTTAAACATATTATGATTCTTGTCTTCAACAAACTTTAACTTGAAACGAGGATCAAGCATCATCGCGATTTTTAAATCAACATTATCCTTGTATTTTTGAAAACGACAGTTAAAATCTTTCTTAAGTTCATCAACAACAGTTTTTATTTCAGTTGCCGTGTCACAAGCGTAGTCTAGAAACTTTTCCATTGCATAGATAAATGGTATAATCTCTGATATACATGCCGTTTCTTTACTCATGTCTTTTGTAGTACTTTCGAAGTGTTTTAATATGCATACAAGCATTTCAGCAAGTTGCCATTGATTTTCCGTAGGATTTTTTGCATTTGCTTGATTTCTGGTAATGCAATACAATGTAATAGCTTTTTTCTGCTCAATGAACCTTTCAAGCATATAGTATGTCAAATTCCATCTTGTGGAAACATCTTGAATTATGTTATGCTCTGGCAATTTTAGTTGACTTTGAATTTCCTTTAGTTTAGCCACAGCACAAATCTAGCTGTTAAACTGTAATACGATTGAATTGTGTGCTGACAGGTCCAACCATCACTAGTTAAACTTAAGAAATCTGCTTGATCAAGCTCATATTTTACTTTGGCTTTTATGGTTTCATACATCAGTGGAATGACTTTTGTGGAGAAATACTTTCGACTAGGTATTGTATAGTTTGGAGCTAAGTTCTTTAAAAGTCGGATAAAACCTTTATCTTCAACAATACAGTATGGCTGCAAGTCTAAACATATCATTTCTCCAATAAGCTTGGTAATAGCTTGAGCCTTAGGATTATCAAGTTGCCACAATTCTTTTCTTTGCAAAATCTCCCGCAGTGAGACCTGAAACAAATTCAACGAATTAAAAAAATTACTTAGCAACTTGTAACTAACAATGGCCAGCGACGGATCTAAGTGGCGGATAGAGGTATGTATCTTTCCCCCCTCACCAGTACATTTATTATAATATTATAAACTTAGATAAGTTAAGTTAACATTTTTCTATACAAAAGATAATTTTTCGACAAGACATGCCCCCATCCAGTCACAAAATCATGAATACTGAATAGTTAATGAATTCAGCTACAGTTAGCTGAGTTACCTGTGTCGATGCTTTTTGAAAAAAGGCAATTGTGTTATTAGACACACGCGAGCTTCCCTGCGTTTCATCTGTGGCAGTGCTGGTAATGATTTGCACTGATTCAGCAGAGCTTGTTCTATCTAAGCATATTGTTCGAGTAGTGCAAAGTTGTTTTATAGACTTTTCATTTGGATTTGGTAAAGATTCGTGGTTAATAATTTTCTTCTGAGAAAGAATCATGCTATGTATATTGTAATGTACTTTTTTCAGATGGTTTTGTAAATTTGTTGTTGACATGTTGTGTGCGTCTTTACTTCCTCTAGACAAAATCTTCTTGCAAAGTATGCAGATGGCTTTGCCAACATCTTCATCACTCACTTTAAAATGATTCCATAAGGGATTTTTACTTCGCGATGAGGTAGCCATAATGCGCTAATGGATAACTTAAAGTTATAATAACAATTCTGAAAATTGAAATAGAAAGTTTAATTATTTTCTTACCTTTAATAATATTTATTGAAATAAACAATATTCGTTCAATTTTTTGATTCAAATATTATTTGAATTAAAAAAAATCGAAGTCGTAAATAACCAATTAACCTATATTTGTAGAGCAGGTATATTTACTTTTACTAATGATCCAGCATACAAAATCAAAAACAAACGCAATTGACTTACATTTCAATTGTGCTTTTCTGTGTAGTGTCTTTTCTGTGTAGTGTCTTTCTGTGTAGTGTCTTTCTGCGTTCTGTCTGTGACTTAGTAAAACAAACTTTCTGAATAAAAATTGTTTTGTGCGTTAAAATTAACTTATTGTATAGATTTTTAAAAATTTCGAGAATAGTTAACTCTCTTAACTCTCGTGCGCTATGTTTTAGTTACATCTAAGTAAATTTAAATGAAGATTTATTTCCAGGTTTAATTTTTAATTTTAATTTAATATTAAAAAATATATAATTTAACATAACTCGGATTTTAGAAGTTGATGCTAACTAATAACTAAATGCTAAAAAAATTAAATTTTAATAATTTTGGTATTTAATTATATTATGGTATTTAATTATATAAAGTTTACTATAATGTTACAGTTTATTTAAATCAGCTTATATTGAGTGATTATAAAAAAATCAATGTGTTTCATTAAGTAACTTTACTTTCTATCCGCTATCGTGCCGTTTTTAGCCGCCCTACACGCGGCCTTGCCACCTCCAAAAGCCGTTGCTGGATTCATTTAATCTTCGCAACTGTATAAATCAGAGGCTTATTTAAATTTCTCAGAAGAAGAAAAGAAAAAGAAGAATTTTGAACGTTCAACTACGTTTTATTCGGAAAACAGACAACGTGTGAACGTTTAAAAAATGTCTTCCTCAGTCGAATGCCAGCTTAGTAATGTCCATTTTTTTGCCGAAGCCAATGATTCGGCAAAAAACGCCCATGGCTTCGGCCGAACCGAAGCTTCGGCAAAATTGCCGAAGCTTCGGCAAACCGAAGCCGAAGCCGAAGCTTCGGTACATCCCTAATATATATATATATATATATATATATATATATATATATATATATATATATATATATATATATATATAAATAAATATAATATATTGTATATATATATACACACACGTTCTTTAAAATATAAAGAAATAAAAAAATGGTATATTAAAATTAAGCATATTTAAAAAAAAAACTATTAAATAGTTTAAAAACATGAAAAAAATTTAAACAAAGATAAAAGCACCGTTGAGAAAGTTGTTGAACTTGAAATGCATTTTCAAATGGAACATCTGTAAAACCAGTGTATATAAATTTAAGCATAAATTTAACTGCAATTGAAGAATATTCGCTGACATATACTTCACAACAATCGCATGTTATCTAATTAAAGAATGAGAAAAATTCTAACCTGATTCTGATTATAATTAAAATCAAAACTTTATAATTAAAATCAAAACTTTTTTATTTCATTTATATTTTAATTACTATTTTTATAATTATTGTTTTAGACTGATTTTTTAAATGTTTTATTTGACTTATTTCACTCGGGTAAAACTTATTCAACTAGAAGAAAAGTCTTTGAATCAACTTATGGCACATTTTTTCTATAAATCTATAAATTATGATATTATATATTATTATTATGAATTATATTATATATTATATATTATTTACTATGATTTTTTTTAATTTTAAAGTAGTATAGTAAGCTATTTCATAATAAATTTATAACTTACTTTTTTAAATTCTTCACTTCTTGCAGCTAGAATATTACGATGAGCTTTGACTTGTATATTAGAATCACAATGAAATATAAAATCAGCAAATAATGATTCTTCTAAAAGTAACTTCATATCATTACTTAACATTTCAAGATGTGAAAGGTTTCCATTCTAAATCAGTATCAAATTAATTTATGTATTTAAGTATGTATGTATGTATGTATGTATGTATGTATGTATGTATGTATGTATGTATGTATGTATGTATGTATGTATGTATGTATGTATGTATGTATATGTGAGTCTATGTGTGTGTGTGTATATATATATATATATATATATATATATATATATATATATATATATATATATATATGTATATATATATGTATATATATACATATACATATATATATATACATATATATATATATATATATATATATATATATATATATATATATATATATATATATATATATATATATATATATATATATGTATATAAATATATATATATATATATATATATATATATATATATATATATATATATATATATATATATAAATATATATATATATATACATACATACTTAATAATTTCAAGTAAAATTATCATTAAAAAATACAATTATGAAACTAATAGTTACTTGTTTTGACTCTCTTATAAAGCCATTACTTTGACAAGTTTCATCAGCTAACTCAACTAATATACTCAGTTTTTCATGCTGTGTATCTGTAATAGCTTCATTACATTGTTTTTTATGTAAATTATCTTCTATTGATAGTGTTTTTTCCTTTGTAGAAAGATTTGTTTGTAAAAGTAGAATATAGTATGTTGCATCATTTTTATTTTTTGGCATAGATGCTAACTCCCAAAGCTTGCAATTGTTATTCTGATAAAAAAAAAAAAAAAAAAAAAATAGACATGGCAGTAGCTAAATGAAACTATACAAGTAAAACCTAGTTTATGCACAAGTTAATAAAAGTAACAACAAACTGTTATAAGAAAACATGTGTGAGCTGTTATAAGTTATTGTAAACCAGCATCAACAACAAATGTAAGCGCAAACTGGTGTGTGAGCAATATTACAGTTCTTCACAAGAGCACTGATCTTAGCTGATTGTACATAAGCAAAATTTTGCTTTAATTTGATTTGATTTAATTGTAAAAAATAAGCAAACATTTTCAAAGCAACTGAAATTATTACAATGAAAATGTTGATCAACAAGTAAGTTTGAATGAAAGAAAAAATCCAAAATCCTCTAAAAACATTAGATTAGCAGCAAACTTCTTGCTATAAGAAACCAAAAATAAATTACTAGCTGTAGTAAAACAAGGAGTAAATTTATTAAATGACTTATGCATCAACAAGAAAAGTACACAGTTCTCCAAATGTGTTTTGGTTTCACAAAATTAGGTGTCACTCATATAAATAAAACCTATCCAATGGAGCGACAACTTGATATTGTTATATCATATTATTATATATTACAATTGTTTAAATATTTAATATAAAATGACCAATTATAAGTTTACTCAAAGTAAAAAAAGGTGGAGACTAAAATAAACTAAAATAAAAAAGTAAAAAAAAAAAATTCAAAGAAACAAGAATATTAAACAAATTGGAATCAGAACAATAATATATATATATATATATATATATATATATATATATATATATATATATATATATATATATATATATATATATAAAAGAATTAAAAAAAAAAAGAATTAAAAAAAAGAAGAGATAAATAACAAATGGGATGACAAAGTATGAAATAACACAATGTTTAATTAGATCAGAAGGATGAGAGAGAAACAATGTTATGAACAAACATAAATAAGCAAAATAAATGCAAACATAGATAAACAGATAAATAATTTATACATATATTTTTACATATAATATTAAGCCCTATATACATTATTTAAACAACAACAAACAGTAACGTAAAAAGCAACAACACAAATAACGAGAAACATCACACAAACAAAACAACACAAATAACAAAAAGCATTACACAAAACAGCAGATTCAATTGACAAAGAGAAATGTAAAAAAAAGTAAATATATTAGGCATTTTTATACGCAAAAATACACAACATATAAACAACTAGCAAAAACACACAACAATATAAATAAATTAAATTTTAGTTGTTAAACAAGTGCTATAGTATCTATTGCATATCAACACATTATATTAATATAAATCTTTGAAAATAAATAAAATGATCAATTATTTTTATAATAAATAAACCACAAACAGGAATAATTTCAAGAAGTTCTTAAGTTTAAAAATAATCTTAATTTAAATAATTATAATTTATATTGTTATTTCTCATTAAAAAGAACTAAAAACAAATGCTTAAAATAAGATTAAAAAAAAAAAATGAATTAAAAATAAATAAATATGAAAATGAATCCCATTAAGACAGCACACAACCACTATTTAAGTTGGGAGTTAACAGAAAACAAGAGCATTAAGGAGCAAGAAAGCAGTTGACAGAAGACTTAAAAAACTGTAAAGAGTCAAGAAAACATAAAAATTAAATGCTAGATCTCCAATGTTCAAGATAGAGAAGTAAATAAATAAAAGTTTTTATTAGCATGAATAAAAAAGTTACAGCATAGGATGCAACTTAGCTAAATGACAAGTCACGCAAGATTGAGCAGATGAAAAAAGTTATTGTAGAATAGTAATGCGAACTTATGACAAATAGGACAAAAGATTAGCAGTTAGAGAAGGTTCAATAGCATTTAAAAAGCAATTTTTGTCTAAAAGAGAGAGAGAGAGTTACAATATAATAATAAAGTACAAAAATGAGATTTAAACAAATAGAGAATGAAATCAAGAGTAAAAAAAATCACTTGTGCAGTAAAGAGAGGCAACCTTAGCAGATGTTAACTTTAGAATGGTTTGTATATATGGTTTCCATGGTTTTATATAAAGGGTATCCATGAGAGGTCTATAGTAATGGATAGTCCAAAAAGAAATAAAATGACTCCGTAAACCATTCATCAAAACAGGAATATCAGTGCACTAATAGAAAGCAAATGAGTTTTTTTTGGTTGAAATTCACCAACCACTGCAAGCTTTAAGCTGTCACAACCAAATTCAAGATTGGCCTGTTCTAAACAAACAAAATATCAAATGAGATATCAGAAGTTTGTTAACGAAGATTTAAAAACTTTACTAATTTAAGAAAACTGACTGGACAATAGTAAGAGGGAACATAGTTCTCCAGAGTTTTAGAGATATAGCATAAGCAAACATAGATGATCATGACAATTTTTACCTTAGTAATTAAAACTAAGTAAATAGATCCACTCAAATAATTCTTAAGGATACTTACTTGCATAGACCTGTCAGTTAACATTAATACAGATTGCTTACTTGCATAAACTTGTCAGTTAACATTAATATAGATTGCTTACTTTCATAAACCTGTCAGTTAACATAAATATAGATTGCTTACTTGCATAAACCTGTCAGATAACATAAATATAGATTGCTTAGGAATCATGTCAATATCTCTTTGAGCTTAAAAATAGAAAAATATATTACATAAAATAATATATAAAGAGAGAGCAATAAGAACTCAAAAACAAGAAATAATTTTTAAATTAATATTATCAAAGTAGCAATTTATTAATTTAAAAATATATAACTCTTGAATGTCAAAGTCAAATGTGAACTCTTATAATAAATTAATACACTCAAACTTAAATCTAAATCAATTAAAAAAAAAATTACCTTTTAATATCTTTTTATCCTCTAATATTACTGAATTTTCACAAACCTGCATTAAAAAGATATTTCAGATATATTACAGAACTACTATAAAACGTGTTATCTAATATCTAAAATGGTGTATTAGTTTTAAAATAGTATTTAAAGCAACAGCTAAAATGGTGTATTAGTTTTAAAATAGTATTTAAAGCAACAGCTAAAATGGTGTATTAGTTTTAAAATAGTATTTAAAGCAACAGCTAAAATGGTGTATTAGTTTTAAAATAGTATTTAAAGCAACAGCTAAAATGGTGTATTAGTTTTAAAATAGTATTTAAAGCAGCAGCTAAAATGGTGTATTAGTTTTAAAATAGTATTTAAAGCAGCAGCTAAAATGGTGTATTAGTTTTAAAATAGTATTTAAAGCAACAGCTAAAATGGTGTATTAGTTTTAAAATAGTATTTAAAGCTAAAATTTAAACAAAATAAGATAAAAGCTGTTTAATCTTTTTAAACATTGATTTAACAATTAGTGATGAAAATGATGGTAACCATTAGTGATGAAAATACTTAAGCTTGTTTAAAAATCAACCTGTTGCATTTAAAATCCTAAACTATAAAGTTGCTTTAAAACAGTGTGACAGAAAATGAAATACAAACCTAAAGCTGGAATAAAAACTACAAGATTTAGGTATTACTAAAAGCTAGATCTAGAAGTTTTTGGTTAAAATTTTAAAACAACTGTTAGTATCTTTTATTACTATCTTGTATTACTTGTTTTTTCAAAAATTACACATTGGTAAAATGTAGCGACAGATTTTATTTAATTCAATACTTCATAGACTTTAT
>NC_061157.1:59517840-59560340 GCF_022113875.1 Hydra vulgaris
TAATAAACATCCTGTAAAAAAAATTAAGGTACTCTTTAATAGAGTTTCACTTCCTCTTGTAAATTATATATCAAACATAGCGGTAGTACTTTTATTTTATTTTTATTTTGAGAATTTTCTTACATATATGAAAAAAAAATGAATGCGTCTAAATTTATGAAAGCTACTGTATATATAATTGTGTCTTGTCGTGTATATATGTATATTTGAGTCCTGTCGTGACCTCACGCGTGGTACTTATTCATCCGCGAGTTACTTTGTATGCATGTTTGTGTTTAGTAACCAGAAACTTTTTGTATGTCATAATTAGTTTTATTAACTTTGATGATTATTACTGAAAATGCAATTTTTGTTGAAAGTCTTTATGCTTACAAAATAAATAGTAAAAACTGCTTTAGAATATATTACATTAGAGTATAAACAGAAACACAAAATTACATTAAAAATACATAATTTTTAAACAAAAAATAAGAATATACTAATAAAATCTATAATTTATAATAAACTTTTAAAATTTTGACAATTTAAAAAATGTATATTTTAAAACATTTATTTTTGTAAACAAATAATAATAGCTAAAAAGATTTACGGCTTTGCAGATGTGGCTCTAAGAATGAGCCATAGTATTAAAATAATAATTCGTTTGATAATATATTCTTAAAACAATTTATGCTAGAAATCTTAAAACTTAACAAATTTTGAATGATACAATTTTTAAAACATTTTAAAAGAATATTCTAAAACTTTATTTCGCTTAGTCAGTGTATTTTTTGAATCAATAGAATTAGTTTGTTCGTAGATTTGGCGACTTTTTAGTGTTAGCTTTTTATTCTTTGGCACCAAGATGTTTTGAGAGCATTCAAGTTTATGTATGTGTCCATGTATGTCCGTAAAACAAAATATTTTTGTTTTATGGAAACACATAAACTTGAATGTTCTCAAAACAACTAAATAACGTGGCCAGTTTTTCGCAACTAAATATAATTTCCGGTCAGTATTTGAGAGCGATCGCTCTCGAATACTGACCACGGGATTCCCAACCAAGCCTGATTAAATAGTTTTAAGTGTATTTTGTAAAAAGTATTAGTTTGGATTTATTAACTAAACTTTTTTATATAAATACTTATGTTGTATCATAAAAAAGTTCCCACTCCCTTTTTTATTAACCCCCTCCCCATTTATAAGATCTAGACTAAAATTCTCACCCCCTGCTTTAATTTCTTGCCCCTCCCCTTGTATTAAGGACTCGGGAGTAAGAGCATTAACGATTTTCCTTTAAAAACATTTCACGTGCATTTATGTTATTTATTGAATGAATTAGTTTGTTAGTATGATGACTGGAATGCAACTTATCGTGTTGCATAGAGCACCTTTATTGCACTGTGGCGGTTTTGTTGGAACCTGTTTAACTGGTTTTTGAATGCCTTTAGGTTTCCAGCATTAACAATCTCGTCCGGTAGGCTATTCCAGCTGTTAACAACTTGGTTTGTAAAAAAGTTGCTTCTATTGTTATTATTTCTAACTATCTCCTTGATCAGTCGACTTCTATGTCCATGGCATCGCGCAGAACGGATTGGGGTGTTAAATTATTTAACTATTTATTAACTGCTGTCTTTTATTATACTAATATTTATTATTATTAACATTAATAGCATCAATTAGTTAATTAATAAAAAAAAATTGAAAAAAAAAAACCAACTAAAAAAGACTCCAGTAGGAATTCAACCCGGAGCGCAGGCACCACGATCAAATTTACTAACCACTACACCACACAATATTGTGATTATATAAGTTAATAAGTTTAAATAAAATAAATTTGTTTTGATGTATGCTTTTTTTAAATAATTAACGCGCTTTAAAATAAAATAACTTCCGCATGATTAATACCTAAGCGTTGAGTCAGTGTTACACTATCAGGGAATCTGGGAATCAGTGACCTGGGTAAATATATATTAGATATTGTGAACAAATTGTTTTAGGTAACATATATAATGATATATAACATCTATTTAAGATACATCAACGTATTTTTTAAAGTTAAGTTCCTTAAACTAAAAAGAATAAAACATAGTTTTTAGCAAAAAAAACAAACAGCATCTCTTGTTATTAACAATTAACAAGGAATGCACTAACAACATAAACACAATATGTATATATATATATATATATATATATATATATATATATATATATATATATATATATATATATATATATATATATATATATATATATATATATATATATATATATATATATATATATATAAAATATATATATACACATATTTGAATAAACATTTTTTTAAAAAACCAGAAGCAATCAATTCTAAAGAATTTTTTTATAATAGTGTCAGCATATTCCACAAATGTGTGAAAATTTACAGTAATTAAGACATTTACAACTTCCTGTAATTTAATTTTTGGTATAAAATGAAGTTTTATTAATTAGTCATTCATTTCTGATGAGTCTTTATTAATGAAACACAATGTTAAATAAATTTTTTTTTTGTTTTAGTGATTTATATATATATATATATATATATATATATATATATATATATATATATATATATATATATATATATATATAGATAGATAGTAGTAGCCATTGAATTAAGGCACGTTACGGTATTTGAATAAATTTAGTATAACTTTGAATGTGCCTCTTAAATGTCACAAAGTATTATATGTCAATGTCATCAAAGCTTATTAAAGTTCTTTCTTTAAAGTAAATAGTAAATAAATAAAGAAAATATGGGTAAAAAGGCAGATTTGAGTGATTTTGTTAAAGGTCAAGTCATAACTTTACATGGTGAAGGGTACTCACAAGTTGTCATAAGTAAACGTCTAGAAATATCAAGATGCGCTGTACAAAACGTGCATGGGAGTTCTAGACATCAAAATTGCCATGGCATTCGCAAAACTACACACTGATGATTGATACCTGAAAAGTATTGTGCAAGCCAGTTCTCACACTTCCTCTGCCCAAGTTATCCAATGGGCCACGGAAAGAGGCATTAATATTAGCGCCAGAAGTGTTCGCAGTCGTCTGTCTGTACAGAAATTACACTGCATGCGCGTAGACCAGCAAAGAAGCTATTTCTCACTAAGAAGCAGCTTCATGTACATGCAAAATTCTGTCATGATATGAAGGACAAAACTGCTGAGTGGTGGACTACTGTGATGTTTACTGACGAAAGTACTTTCCAGCAGCTTCATGGTTCAGGGTACAATTATGTTCGTCAACCGGTAGGTGAAAGACTCAACCCTAAATACACTCTGAAGACCGTTAAACACCTGCTATCTGTTATGGTGTAGGGAGCAGCTAAGGGTAGATGCGGAATCCACATCTTCGGTAAGGGCGAAAAGGTCAATGCTGCAAAGTATATAGAGATTTTAGAGTCAAAGGTTAAGAGACATATGAACATTTCTGAAACTACCATCTTTCAACAAGACTCAGCACCGTGTCATACTGTAAAACCAGTCAAGAAGTGGTTTCATGACAACAATGTGCAACATTTGAAGAACTGGCCCTCAAATTCGCCTGATTTGAACGTTATTGAAAATTGTTGGAACTTAATAAAAGCGAAAGTGTCAGCACATCGTCCAATGTCAGAAGAACATTTAAAAGATGTATTGAAGCAGGTGTGGGTAAATGAAACTACCCCAGAGTACTGTGACAAACTTGTAAAAAGTATGCCTTCTCGTATACAGGCTGTATATGCCCATAAATTCCCAAACAAACGTTTTTCAACTGTGGATACTAAAACTTGATTTGACATCTTGAAACTACCCCAGAGTACTGTGACAAACTTGTAAAAAGTATGCCTTCTCGTATACAGGCTGTATATGCCCATAAATTCCCAAACAAACGTTTTTCAACTGTGGATACTAAAACTTGATTTGACATCTTTTACTTGTCCAGGAAATTCTGATGCGTTGTAATTAATGACACACCAATCACCGATGGAAAGTGTCAAAATTGAACTGTGACCATTTTCATCTATTTGATGTAAGTAATCTGAAAATAAAATGGTGGACTTTATTTCGTTCAAAACTGTTTCCTGCAGCATGATTTCGCCGCATTGATTTGTTGTAACACAAAGAATTGTTTTTATGCCTTCAACATCTTTTACATTACTCCATGGATTAAATTTGCTGGTTAGCTTATCAATCTATTCTTGTTGAGCATGAAAAATTATTGTTTTAAGCATTAACATAGTTGTCAATTCAGCAAAATCTTTAGATGATTGAACAATGGTGTTAGCTCCCTTTGACATAATTTTTTGACGTACAAGATATTTTGCTTTCCCACCAATTGCATCAATTACCCCCTTTCCATGGGAAGTGGCAAAATACTTCCACTGAAAATTTTATCTTATCAAATCAATAAAACCAATCAAATAATAAAACCGTGTACCCCTTGCAAATGTAGCTGCTGTAAAAAGAGTAATGCTAGATCTGCTCCACATAGCTGACTGGATTTCAGATTGATATTTGCATGAATGTGACATTGCAAAATTTTTTGCAATGTCACTATTTGCAGGATTCTGGAGGTACATTTTGTTTTGTCTTCAGAAAATTCTTTAGCTTGGATTCTTTTTACCCACACATGCTTTACAACCTTGTCAAAACCCTCTTGAATGACACAAATAAGTTCTCCAACAGTACCCTGCTGCTGAATCTTGCGCAGTCACTTCTTGGATTTAGCAATGTCGTCACCTTTGGCATACTCATTAATTTATTCGTACCAGATTGCTATGTCTTCCACATTCTTGTTAGATTTAATATTAAAGCCATTTTTACATAATTTACACTAGTTTTTCCAACAGGACTTGGACATATCTAATGCACTAGAAGAACACAAAATATCATCTGACCAATTATATTTAAACAAAATGCCCAATCCACTTAAATGTAGTATTAAATTTTCATGCATCACACATTTACACTGATCAGCAGGTGTATTTTTTAAAAGCAGTACAGGTGGGTGGAAAGATTTGGAAAAACAAATTTTAGTTGTTTCATTTTTCTCAAGAAATAACGTATATGCCTCACGGAGGAACATAGTCAAGTAATACTTCCTCAAAGTTTCCTTTCTTCCATTTTTCCAAACCTCCATTGTATCTGACATGCCTGCCATAGTGTAAACAATGTCTGGTTGAAAGTAAAAGTCTTTTACTAGTTTTTCAATATCGTCTTCCAAACCTTCCTTATTGCGTTTTTTAAACAAACTTGCTGCATCAATTTTAAGGCCAACATTTTCAGCAACCTTGAAAAGTACTGCAAATCTTTTATTGGGAGACAGCGGTAAAGCTTTGAAACAACATTTTACAGCTTCCCCAAGCGTTTGCAGACAACAAAATAAAGATGACCTAATTGTCGTGTTTGACTCACCTAAAAGTTTTCTAGTTGACGTTACCATAGATTTCATAGTTTCCTTTTTCTTAACTTTACATTTTGCCACCCTTGCAGTTACTTTACGCCTATGTTCAGTTAACTGTTTCTTTATCATTTTAGCAAATTTTGCAGCATAAATTTGTGCAATTCTTTTATTTTCGCAAACTTGAAATTGTGGATCCTTTTTCTTTTTCATTCTAAACTTTTTAATTTTTTCTGCAGAAGTCAAGGCCGGTAGTTTCACTGTTTCCATCAAAATTAAAAAAGAAAACAAATTAACACAACAAGATAAGAAACTGAACTGCGTTGAGACTTGCACTTCCAACTGTAAGTTGAATGATTGTAAATCTGTGAACCTATGTCAGTTATATTTGCAAATGCAACTAGAAAGTAAATAAATGCACGTGTAATTAAGGAATGTCTTTATGAATACATTGCCTACATGCTTGTTTAATTCAAATGCCGAGAAAACTTGCAAATCATGTGAAGTTGCGTTTAAATGCACCAATTTAAGAAATCCTATAAATAGATTCATAGTATTTGTACCTACTATTTATACATATTTATTTATAGATATCCAAGTTCATAGATATGTGGTAGTAATTATCATTACATGGGTTACCCAATTATATTATCATAAATTTAAAAGGCAATTAAAATCAAAGCCACATGATATCAAGTATAAATGAAACATCTAGTTAAACTTGTTTATAATATTAAGTCATGATATTAAAAACAATTTGCTTGTTGTGCAGCATTAAAAAATTTGCGTTTTCGTTATGTGTGTTACCACTTATTGACTTACTAGGAATCTTGTTAATATTTTTAAAGATGAATTAATGCGATTTGGTAAATATTTCTTGAGAAAATAATCACTCAACATATATAGCACTTTTAATAACACAAGTCCAAAAGATTATTGTTCATTTGAGTAAAACTTATATTTTCCCACACTTGCAGGTCTTCTGTATAAAAAAAAAACCTACATTTTATGACAATTTAGTATGTTTTGTACAAAAAATATAATACTATATTTCATTTTCTGTGCATTATAAAAAATGTGAATTTGGTTCATGTTTCGTGGAATCAGTCTATAGCATATATAAATAACAAATTGTTACTAGTTTTTTCTACCTTTCAGCTTCTACAGTTTTTACAGCTTTCTAGAGCTTTTTCAGAAAAAAAGAAAAAAACGAAGCAGAATAAAGAAAAGATTGCTGCCCAATGCTTAACTCTCAGACGATGTAGCTGCACTGCTTTGCATGTACTGAAGCCTACGGTAACAGGCTATTTCAGTATCATAAAAATGTCATTAAAAAAAAGATTAAATTGTTGTTTGTTTTAAAGTACTTACTTCTGATCTTTCTTGGAAACCTTATATCAAATCCGTTGCAAAATTAGCATCTGCTAAAGTTGCTTCTCTTTATCGAGCTCGTCACTTTTTTACTCTGGATTCTACTCTCTATCTCTATAAATCTCAAATCCGGCCTTGTATGGAATATTGTTGCCATATCTGGGGCGGAACTTCTAATGATGCCTTTTCTCTTTTAGACAAGGTGCAAAAACGCATTGCAAACATAGTTGGACCTGCTCTTGCAGCCAACCTTCAACCTCTGTCACATCGTCATAATGTTGCTTCTCTTTTTCTTTTCTACAAATACTATAATGGGCACTGCTCTAAAGAGCTAGCGTCTCTTGTGCCATCTACTAAAATTCATTCTCGTGTTACTCGTCATTCAATTAAGTCTCATCCTTTTTCTGTTACTGTTTTTAAGTGCTCCAAAAACTCGTTATTTTGTTCTACAATCTTCATCTTTTCTCTTCCAGTAGCTTCCAACACTAATTAGTGGTTGCTTGCAGCCTTGTTGGAAGCGAAGATGTTAAAAAAAAAAAAAAAAAAAAAAAAAAAAGTTCCTTAACCTCTTGATTTGTCAAAGCAAGTGCTCTTTCCATGATAGCTTCTTTCATCGCAGCAGAATATTTGACAAGCTTTATGTCATGATTTTTATCATCTCTAGTAAGAAAATAATTGATTTGATTTAAATGAAAGCTTTTTTTTTTAAAAAATTTTTTTAGCATTTTTATAGTTATATTTTAATATTTTTATAGCATTTAAAAAAAAAAAAAAAAAAAAAAGTAAAAATAACAACTGCTTACTTTAGTTTCTTTTTTGTTAAATTTTGATTTATACCAGATTTGACGGTTTCACATTTATTCAATGGTATTTCACTCAATTTTATTTTATTTGTTGATCTAAAAAAACTCTAAAAAGTATATACAAGCATATCAAAAGACATAAGCAGAATTGCTAAACACAAATGACACATTAAAGTTTTGAAAAATCAAATATAGATAAAAGGGGCCTGCAGCTCATTCTCTCTTCCTCCTATACAAGAATAAGGGGCCTGCAGTTCTTTCTTCCCTTAAGCTCTTCTTCTTAAGCTCTTTTTTTGTTTTATATTCATAAACTAAATATTTTTACTAGTGTTTTAAAGATTTCAAGTCTTATGTTTTAATTGCTTTAATGTTTCTCACTGTGTACCTTGAAGTGTTTTCCTGTGTATCACTTTTAACTGGATATCATCTTTATATTAGTATACATCTGTACATCAGCATACATCTTTACATGCGTCAGTCAGTTCTTTACTGTGCATTTACTGTGGATTAAAGAAAACTCCATTTTGTTTAAAAAATACTTGATTAAAGTTGTTTTTTTATTTATCTAACTTTATTTCTACTTTTTTAATATGTAACTTTATTTCTCTGAAATGATCATTAGATCAACAAAAAATAACTTAAATATTACTTCAACAATTAAACATTTTTTAAACTTTAAACTTACAAAATTAAAAAAAATATATAAATAAAAATGTTAAGTTTGATTTTTAATTGAAATCATTAAACATTAAAAAAAATTAATTTTATTTTGAAACTTTAAATACATAGATCATCCAGGTCATATTTTTAAAATCTGGAAAATTGTTTGGGTTAAATATCTGGAAAAAATCTGGAATATACTTTTCTCTTAAGTTTGCTTTTAGCTGAGTTGTTTCAAAATTCTTTTCCAAGCTTTTAATAATTTTTGTAACAGTGATGAGAGAAAAATCTTAAAAAACATATATATTACAAAAATATACACCTTAACTTGTACGTATGGCAAATGTTTTGAATATCTGTAAAAAAACTAAGTTAAGGAAATTTCTGGAAAAAGATAATCCATGTTAATATCAAAAACTCAACTCAAAGCTGCTTATTCTATCTACATAAGTTTTTTTATCTACATAAATTTGCTTCCAATATGTATGAAATCTAAATCTAACAATACAAAAATTATTTTATCTACATAAGTTTGCTTCCAATATTATCTACATAAGTTTTAATATCATTATGTTATGAAACCTAAATCTAAAAATATAAAAAGTTATTGCAACTGATTTTTATCTCTGTGAAATGCAAACAAAACCAAGATAATAAATTACACTTACAATGATTCTTGATTCTTTTGAAAAATAAGCAAAAGTTGACTTATGGGAATGTTACGCTTAACAGCACATTTCTTAATGTGAAGTAAGAAGTTCTAAATATGAAAATTTTAAATAGATTTTTAAGTAAAAAATTCTCATTATAAATTCACTAAAGATTCATAAATAGAAATAAAATATCTTATTTCAGATTAAAAACATTATTATTTTTAAAAACAATTTGTCAAACTACGCTTGCTTTATCATAATCAGTTTTATAAACTGTGAAAAAAAGTATCCAAACCTTTAATATTTGTAACATCTTTATTTTTGATATTTATAAAAATTATCTTATAGCAACGAAACTAAATTTTTTTGTTTGTTAGTCAATGATAAAACATAAAGAATGTTGTATTTTTTGCTTTGAATGTTTAAAGCCTTAAAGTGAGGCTATTTAAAAATAGTTTATTTTTCAGTTAAAATTTTATTAAGTAGTATGAACGATTTTATTAATTAAACAACTAAATATAAATGATTTTATTAAGTGGGAGTAAATCAGAATAGGTATTCTGTGAAACATTTATTTATGAAATATATTTACATATAAAGGTTTTATGCTATATTTTAAAATGTTGATATTTTTTAAATGTTGTGACTTTTTAATTTAGGAAAAGAATCATTGCTCTGTATACCCAGTATATTAAAGTTTTAAAGATGAGAATCCGAGGTAAGCAAATAAACCATGAACCAACACACTCAAGAGTTCTTAGACGAGACCAATTTTTTGTTTCCTATACACAAGCAAGATATATTTTCAAGTTAATTAGCCAGCATACTGAGTAAATAGGCTGTGAATAAGGATTCAATTTTTTTTAAGAGACGTTTGTAAGGAGACATGGTCAAGATGTCCTACAAAAACAACAAGATATTTGCTGAAATAGTAGCTGAAGGTGAAAAAAGGATGAAAAACCTGCTGAGGAAGATGGTAGAAGGAAAGCATCAGGAGGAGAAACTGAGAACAATTGTTGAGCAAAAAAAAGAAAGCCAACTGGAAAAAGCAGCAGCAAAAGAAGCTTTGAGAAATTTTGAGCAGGAATTCTCCAGCGACTTTGAGACTCCTACTGCAAAGAAAAAAAAGTTGTATAATTCAACCAAGATTTGCCTTCAACTCAGTCTGAATGATGTTTAAATAGATTCTATTTTGGACAAGGTAAATAAGTTTATGTTTTAAAAAGTGAAGTATCCTCAAACATCAGTTCTTTGGAATTCGCTTCCTTCATCTTGCTTTCCTGATTCATATAATTTGCAATCTTTCAAGTCATCAGTCAATCGTTATCTTGCTCTACAGATTTAGTATTTTCTCTTCCATCAACTTCCAACTCTTATAGTGGTTGCTTGCAGCCTTGTTGGAAGTGAAGATGTTAAAAAAAAAAAAAAAAAGTATATTACAAGTATATATAAAACTTCAAGTTAAAACAACTTACATGTAACATAATTTAAAAAATGACTATGCTCTGTTTTTTTTGTAGATGTCAAGTTAGTGTGAGAACTGAAACAACTTTTTTCTATTTCAAGCTGGAAAATAGACATGTTGAACATTTTTAAGTCGCAGAAATTATAGAGAATGAAGCACTTATAGTAGGGTGTGTCAATTTTAGACTTTTTTTTGAAAAAAAGTTTAATAGAATTTGGGATATAACTAAAAGTTGCGAAATTTTATGGAGAATCTAAATCTGTTAAAATTTTTTAAATCAGAAAAATATTTGGTTATTAACAGTTTTTATTTCCTTTTAAACGGAATAACGACGTTACTGAACAATACTGTACACAAAAAACAACAACAGACTTTTAAGCAACAAAACAAAGTTACATTATTTTTATAAAAAAATCATTTAACTTAATATGTATAAAGTATTTTAAAAATTTTTTGTATTAAATGCGTAAAATAACATTTTAATTAAAAAATAAAGTTTACTCAAACATATTTTTTTTTATCTTACTAATAGTCAGTAAATTATTTTTTCATTGCCGCATTAAGTAAACAACTGCGAATTGCATATTGTTAAATATAAATTTAAGAACTTTTAATCCATTGGTTTCATTCCTAAAATATTTTAAAAATATTCTTTTTTTATTACTAAACAATAATAAATTCTCTTTAAATATTTTATAACTTGGAGGAATAATGTCACCCAAAACCAGAATAAGTACTAGTACGCAAATTAGTGTTGCATTTGGTACAGGAAAACAATTTCTAGTTTCAGAACTACCAACCAACAGAGACATTATAAGATATGTAATTTTATTAAGAGAAGGCTGCAAAGACATTAAAAAAAAAGAAATTATCCTGTAAAAGAGATGGCCAAAGATATACTTCCAGCCTTATTACACCAGTGGTCAAGTGCAAATTTAGAATTTACATCATCTAAAATAATTACTGACAAAACAATTTGTGATAAAATAATGACTGAGCGGAACAACACTCCAGCAATAGCTTGTCCAAGAAAAAAAGAAGCTAAACAAATAATAAACTTTAAAGAAAAACTTGATAAACTTTTTGATATACTAGTATGCAAATATCCAATTGTAAAATGAGATGATTTTTTTTGTTCTGATGATTGTGATAAAGAAGTTCCTTATAAATGCAAATGTATCAAAGAGTACAAAATACCATCTATTTACATTAAGTTTATATATTTTCAAAGATTTAAAACTGTTAGCAAGTTTCAAATTGGATTACCTGATAGTATTGAAACCAGGAAACAGTTCAAAAGATTACTTAGAAAAGATAGAGAAAAATGTTTTGAGCAAAAAGACAGCAATGTTATTTTAACTAAAAAACAAAAAATTGAGTTAGATGAGATTAACTATAAAAAAGAAAGTGATTTCAGTAATGAAATAGAATTATATGATAACATTGATGTTACTAATGTAGAATTACCTCTAGTGCTAGAGAAACCATCAGGAAAAAAAAAGTGTTACAATACTTTAGATATTTCACACATAGCTATGAATAGCGCAAGGTATAATTCTTCTTAAATAAATTTGTTTTTTAGTAATGTATTTATAATTATATATATATATATATATATATATATATATATATATATATATATATGAGGTGTCTGCACGTGCTACAGCTGCAATTGCTACAGTAACACTTATTGATGCAGGATTAATAACATCATGTTTGGTTTATATGTCAACTCCATATAAATGAGTTGCCACTGAGGCATCTTATAACCATCTAGATGGTCAAACGAAATCCAACAATAAATGATCTGGTGTTATTGGTTCAATGCTTGATCATGCTACAGATCTAGATATAAATCCCGTATTTAAAACTATTAAAATTGGTAATCCACTTATTTCTCTCGATGATAAAATAATGAATGACCTGTCTGCAGATCAACTTTATGGTTACAAAGTTGTTCGTGCCATTAGAAGTGGTATTTTACCAACAAAATTTCATTTATTACAAATTGGGCCTGTTTCACCTTCAAGATGGTTAACTACTGCTAACAGAATATGTAGAATATGGATTTCTAAACATGGAATTCAAGGTAAAGATTTAGAAAATTAAGGTCTATCACCGAGTACATTGTAGGTGTTTATTTTCCTTGTTGGTTTAAGATTAAAGTTGAATTCTTGAATTGAAAGTCCTAAACATGTTCTTTACCAACTGCAGCAACTCAAATTTTAAAAAGAAGATGTCATTAAAATAGTATCACCCTCTATTCCAAGATCAGCTTGGTTTTGTTTCAGTGAGTGTATACTACAAACATTGTTGTGTTCTAATACTGAAGAGAATAGAAGTGTAGCTATTAATAAGATAAAAGATATTAGAGGTACTGGAAATGAACATCTAAAAAAAGGTGATTTTTCTCCTAGACCAAGAAAAACTCCTGTTCTGAATATTAATGCTGAAAAATTGGTAGACCTAATATCATGGGATTCACCGGTTTATGAACCAGTCCTAACTACTTCTCTAACAACTTCTGAAATTAATGTGTTTTTATCAAATCCTATGCAGGTGCCGATTTGGCCGATGTACAATCTGTTGAACAGTGTGTAAAGCAAGTTACTGAAGCATTAAGTAGAGTGTACACTCATGAAATGAGAGAAGGATTTGCTCGAACTCAAGAGACGAGTAAGTTTGACACAAATGTTTTTGTATTAAATTTATAATATTTATTGAAATAATTTGTTTGTTTTTTTTAAATATCTTGCTGTATTTCTAGCATCAACACCAATAAAATTATTAAATGATGTAAAGTCAAACTGTATTTAAAATACATTGAAAAATATCTTAATATTTATAAATTAATCTCAATCTAATTTCAGTTATAAATATTAATTTATTGCATATTAAAAATTAAATTCAAAGTATAAAAATAATTTAAAAAAAAAGAAATATTTCTTTTATATTTCATATAAATTCTTAAAGCAAATATTTTCATATCTAAAATTAGTTTTAATCAACATTTATATTCCAACTGATATTTATAAGTATAAAATAAGCAAAAAAATTAAAAAAAAAAAAAAGCTTATTAATGTTTAACTAAAAACCGGATTTTTTTGAGAAACTAGATCAAAATTTTATTGAAATATAAAAAGTTGAATCACCTAAGCAAAAAAATTTTAATTCAAATTTTAAAACCATATTTAGATTTTCCATCAAATTCTGCAACTTTTAGTAACTCCCTAATTTTTTTCTTGAGAAAAATCAAAAATTGACACACCCTAACTTATAGTAAAAGAGCAGAACCTGGATAAAATAAAGGTTAAAAACTTGTTCTTCAGTTTGACACAAAGTCGGTCAAACAATACAGCATGGAGGTCAAGATTTCGGAAACAGTAGAAAGGTTGGCAATGAGTTTTTCCTCTCAAGAGTCCGGTTCACTTGAATTTCTTCTGGGAATACTTCAGTACCCTCCTCAAAGGGAAAGATCAAGCGCTGGTTATCTGAAGACTTGTGGAATATTATGACTTAACAGACCAGATCATAGCTTATTGTGCTGACACAACTCGCTCAAACACTGGAAAACATAATGATGCAATTTAAAATATTGAAGTTTATTCAATATTTTAAAATGCTTTACTATATAATTTACAGGCATTTTTTTTATTTTTATTTTTTCTGAGAATAATGATAGAAAATAATAATAATAATAAATTTAGGCCCCAGGCCCCATATAAGGGAACAATATTTTCATCATGTTATGATGGAATTACAGGGAGAAACAAAGAGACCAAGTTGATCCTTATACAAAAAACATCAAGATCTTTGGCCTGAGATTGAAAAAAATGTCAATACATTGGCCAACATAAAATTTGATTGGAACAGACCTGAGTTTGCTCTTGGAAGCCTCTTTTACAATCTTGCAAATGAAACAATGCAGTTCTGTACGACAGTTCTTAAAACAAATATTTTTGATTACAAGTATTTATGTCAACTGGTAACTTTTTTGCTTGAAGCAAATTTGTTGAACTTCAGGTTTCTACAACCAGGTGTACATCAAGAAGCAAGATTTGTGGCTGATTCATTGTATCTGTTCGCAATGCAAATGACCAAGAACTACAACAAGCAACTCAGCATCAATGAGATTAAAATGATACAGGATGCAACAGATTATATTGTAATCTTTAATTGTTTATTCTTTCTGAAAAGCCCAATGGCAGCTCAGGCTTTATCCAAGCATTCAAGATTTTAGAGCATTAGAGCATTCAAGATTTCATTGCAGATCATGATAGGTCCACTTTACTCCAAGAAGTACTAAAAGATTAGCTAAGCTCTTAATCTTAGTATTAGTCAGACACACTTGGCATTTTACACCACGGTATGTTATCTTTGCTTTAGCTGAACAGCACTTAGATGAGAAAGAGAGGAAGGATGTTCTTATGGAATTGTTAAAATATGATGTTCCAGAGATGAACAGCTTTGACAAAGAACAACCAGAACCTTTTACACAGATCTGTCCCCTCTCAAAGCTATCAGACTTTGTTTCTCAGCAGTCTTATCTCTTTTTTCTCCATCTTGGTATAACCAAAGATGACATTCTCTCATTGAAAGAAGGAATGTCAAATTTGGAGAAAAATCTCAACAATGAATCTTTTAAGACATTTGTGTCCAGTGTATACCAATTAGCAGTTTTTAATTAAAGGGCTGAAAAACTTATTATATTGGTTCAAGATTTTATTGGAAGAAAACATTCTGAAGACAGGCTCCAAGACACGATGATGGTGGTTTTAGACAACCGGCAGAAGATTTCTAAACGTGCAATTTGCAATTTATATTTAAAAGCACTTTATGGCTATATAATTGTTTTTGAAATTTTTTCTAAAAAAAATTAATAATGCACCACCTAACTTTTTTTTGTATTCTGTAGTATTTCATTTTAAACATTTTAAAACATTGCAATTATAATAAAGAATAAAATAATTATGAAATTTTTTCAAAAATGCAGTAAATATAGCAGTCAGAATTGATGCATTGGATGATTAACTTCAAGTTAATTTTATAAAAATATTGAATATACTGGAGTTTCAATCAATAAATGGAAAAAAAACAACATAAAATTTATATGCAAGTTTTTTTCTAAAAACTTTCAGTTAAACAGTGACTTCGAGCCCAATATTTTTATGGTGGTCCTACTTGGATTAGCCAGATATGATATCAGCCCTCAGAATTAGGGTTGGTATTCGACAATGCCGACAACCTTCCCTTTTATGACAAGTAACCCCTTTTAAATTAGTAGAAAGACACCTGTAAATTTACCCAATGTGTAAATTTACCCAACTTTTTATAGATAACTCAAATAAATAGAAAACTTTATAAATGTACATTGAAAACAAATTAAAATAATTACTGTTTAGAAAAAGAAAAATTGTTTTTGATATGTAAAATTCAACTTTTACATATTAAGAACACATATAAACAAATAACTATATTCTACATGCTTAAAAAATATAGAAATAACTGTGAAAGTATCTTTTTTTGATATGGTATCTGTCGCACAATTAAAAATTATAAATTTTAATTTACATTTTTAGTAATAAACTTTGTGGCAACCAACCTGCATGACAACCAACCCCGCTCTCCCCTAATTAACAATAAAGTAAATCCAAGAACAATTAACACCAATTTGGTAAAGAAGAAAAAAAATTTAAAATTTAAGAATAAAACTTAAACCAATTATAAAATTATGACCAATAATTTAGAATAATAAGCAAAAAATTTAAAGTAATACCAATTGATTAAATGTCTTGCTGCACAAAGGACATTGATTGGTATTTTTAGGTGATTTATTTTCTTTTATCTTAAATTTTGCTCTGACTTAAACACTCTTGTCTGCACAACTATTCATATGTAATAGCCGATCCATTGAACTTGCATTGGATAAGTCTTTAAAGCATAACGTACAAATATATGAACTTTCTTTTTGATAAGTTTCCTGCCAAGTTTCTTCTTGCAAGCTTCGAGCTAATAGTTCATCATTTGATTCATCATTGTTTTTATCCAAGCATTTATTTGTATGAATTTCTCTTGATGATATAGATAGATCTTTTTTAAACACAACTAAGCATACAGGACATTGATCCCCAAACTGCTGTGACAGCTGAGTCACTTTTTCTTGAGACATAAGAACTAATTTTGGTAACAGTTAATAGTTTTGTTTTTTTAATTACTCCTAAACTGAGTTTAAACAGCAAAACAATTTGAACCTTTATTCTAAAGTTTTAAACGATTTTAAAAAACAATAATTGTATTTTAAAGTAAAATTTTTCAAATTGCATATGTTAAAATTAAACCACTAGATAAAAAAATAACTTAAAAGTCACATAACTTTATTTTTTACAGGTATTTAGATCAATCACAAAAATCTATTGAACAAATCTATTATTATTAAAAATCTATTCTTCTGAGGCATTTGAAGTTTAATATTAGAAAACATTCTAAATATTGGTAATTAAAAAAAACAAACACTCAAAAATAAATAAGAAACTTAACTAAAAAATAATATTTTTTTTCTATTGAAAACTAAATAGTTCTTTTGAAGAATAATGGTAGTATGTGGTGATAATAATAATAGTATGTGGTGATATCAAGTACTTAATTAAAAAAACACACAAATAGTAGCATATATACAGTATGTCAAAGTTGTTTTTTCAGCACTCAAAACTTTTCACTCAAAACTTTTCAAAGCATTAGTGTTCCTTAACCTTGATTGAAATAGTGTCAACTTTAAAAATAAAATAATTTAATTCAATTAGACAATTCTATTTTCATAGAAATTTTTATTTTTAATAAAACAAAATGTACAAAAGCAATATAAATATGTTTCATAAATATATATCTTAATTTGATGCCCATGCTTTGAAATTGTGAAGACGAACAACACCCATTCGAGTTCCTGATGCAAGCCAAGTGTTACACCCCTCATTAGGATTCCATTGTATCTAAAATCAAACAAATTTTATTACACACACACACACCCAACACACACAAATATATATATATATATATATATATATATATATATATATATATATATATATATATATATATATATATATATATATATATATATATATATATATATTAATTATGTTAAATTATATGTATTCTACAAAAAGAGTGCTCAATGTTCTTTAAGAACAGAACAATAATAAATTAGTAAAATCACATATCTATCTATATATGATAGACAGATATGTGATTATCTATCAACCTATTAAAACAATGAAGAAAATAGTAAAAATAAAATTCCGTAGTTTTTTAATTGAATTATCTTACTTGTTTTTGAATTCATAACAGCTTTTCAGTTTTAACCATCTGTTGAGACATTTCTTTAAGTTTTTTATAGAGTTATGTTACGCGAAAAAAAAAACATTTTGTAAAGTTGTGGGTTACATCACTTTTGTTCTCATGGCCTCATATTTATATCTATATCTATATCTATCTATCTGTCTATCTATCTATCTGTCTATCTATCTATCTTTATAAATATATATATATATATATATATATATATATATATATATATATATATATATATATATATATATATATATATATATATATATATATAAAATTAGTAGAAAATCACTTAACAAAGTAGAAGAAAATCACTTCACAAAATTTTTTTTCATTTTGAAAAATGAAAAAAAATTTTTGTTAAGTGATTTTCTACTAATTTGTTCTATTTTGTAGAATACATTTTTTTAAAAATTGTTTAAATATATATATATATATATATATATATATATATATATATATATATATATATATATATATATATATATATATATATATATATACTCTAGCGCTATTGACGCACTTTTTCTACTTTAACTTTTTTTTTCCCAACCTAGCAGCAATTTCATAAATTTCAAGTGCATCTAATAGCCGTTATAATATATATCTTTATACTTATATCTATATATCTATATATTTATCTATCTATCTATATATATAAATATATATAAATATATATATATATATATATATATATATATATATATATATATATATATATATATATATATATCAGGCTTTCTCAGGAAATGCGTGCGGTCGCATGCCTTGTTTGTCCATGCATAGAAAAAATTTTTCTGACTAACTGACCACGTTTTATTATTATGCATTTCAAGAATTCGCGCCAAAACAAAGCTAAACAAAAATACGGAAAAAATACAAGCAATGTTAAAGTAAATAACAGAAATCTGTTTGTGCTTTAGAATTAAAACAAATAATGGATATTAATAAAACAAAGATTTACCTATATTTCATTTATTTATTTTTCTTATTTTTTAGGGTGGTAGTTATTTCAGCTATGAAAAATCAAATCAATACAAATCAAGGAAAAAGAAAAAGGTTATAATTTATATAAATTTAATGAAAATAAAAGGACCTTTTAATGTAAAATTTGTTTACGGCTTTTATCAGTCATTAATACTTTAAAATTCACGCTAGAATTATAAACAATTTTTAAATATATGTTTTTAAATGTTTTGTAAATACATTTAAATGTTTAAACACAAGCAAGCGCAAAAACTAATTGTTATTTATTTGTAAAATAAGTTTTTTTTTTATTTTCAAATGTAAGAAAATTTTATTGTCAAATGATTGAGTTGCTTATTTTGCAATCATTAATTGACATAGTGAACTAGTATTAAAAATAAATGTCCCGAGGGAAATGTTTTCGTAACAATGATTACAGAAACAATGCAATTATTTTTTTAAACTTCTTTCGTAATTACAAAATTATGCAACTAAATAATTTCAATGTAATAAAAGGCAAGTCTTGACTCAGTATAACCAGGTTAGAATAAGTCAAGAGAGAGAGAGAAAAAATTACAAAACCTATCACAAAATCACTAAAAACTGTACAATCATGGAAATATGATTTTCTTGGTCAAGAAGTTATAAAATTGAAGGATTTAGACACTGTTGTTAAAATCTGGTGCAAACTGTGCGCTAAGCATAAAAACAGCATTCGCACTTCAATATTGGAGATTGCTAGAAATTCTTTAAATGCTTTTACAAATGGAACCAAATGTTATAATATAAAGTACATTATAAAGGTAAAAAATATATAACTATGCATTATGATGTAATCTTACTTATTATACCTATATTACATGTTATCAACAAAGAGGCTGTGCGATTGGAGGAAATTAGTAACTCTCCTTCTATAATTAAAATAAATGAATCTCAGAGTCCAATAACGAATACCAATAACTCAAAAAAAGCATCAACTTGTGAAGCACTTTTAAAGTTAATGTGCACTGCATATGAACTGGCATTGCATCCTGCTATGCCTCGTAGTCATTTTGAGATACTTGTAAATGTTCAACATGATAATAGTGTCCAATTAATGCATGGAAAAAGCAACAAAAATGCTGGTAATTTCATTTAATATATGTGTGTGTGTGTATATATATATATATATAAATATATATATATATATATATATATATATATATATATATATATATATATATATATATATATATATATATATATATTTATATTTATATATACACTGGTGTGGGAACAGGGGGGTGGGGGTGCGATAGCCCTTGAAAAATATTTTAACTACCATTTTTTTATCTTTAACACTTTAAATATATACAATTCATAATTTTATATTTTTTAATATTTCAATGTAATTTTACAAAATTAATTTGGAATAAATTAAAATTAAAGTTAATTTAAGTTGTATTTTTTATTTTAGCCAGAGTATTCATTCATTGCATTGTCGAGGTAATAAAGGTGAAAGTAACGACTATTATTGCTAGCAAATCTTTTATGGATTTGCTGTCTGATGGTAGCTAAGCGCGGAAAACAGGCAGCGAAAAAGAAGCAATATTAGTTAGAGTTGAAAATGCCGGTATCCCATGTTATTTATTTGTTGCATTTTGTAATATGACGGATTTTGGTGGAGTTAATGCTGATTCCTTGATATTGGCATTGGATAGTGTATTCATTAAAAACGTTATAGCTAAATGGAATGTTCCATTATCCGTTACAAATTATTGTACAAAGTTGGTATCAGCAACAGCTGATAGAGCGAATGTTAATCTAAGTATCTATAGTGGTGTAGTCAATTAAAAAAAACAAGACCATTAACACACACTGTGTTAATCACAGATTAGAGCTTGCTATAAAAGACTTGCTATAAAGCAGTTTAAAGACTTTACAAATTGCAACAATTTTTATACGACTCTATTTTATCTTTTAAAAAATCTGGTTAACTGAAAGAGTCATGTAAACATGGTGCCGCTGCTTTATCTATAGAGTATTGCACTCTAAATAAAATTCAAGGAACCCGATTTGCATCGCATTGTGTTAAGGGTTAAATTAGTTTAATGCATAACTGGCCAGCTTATCTAGTTGCCTTACCAAATGCACTAATTAACAAAGGGTAACCAAACAAGAGCCAAAATACAGGGGCTTGTAAAGAAATTACCAAACTATGCCTTTCTATGCAAAACCGGAGCGTACCTAGATGTACATGAGGCAATGAGCCCTTCGTCGCTTTTTTTTGAAAAAGATGTTTTATTTGCTTTTAAAGTGGATCCCCAAATTGTCCAGACAATAACACAGTTGACTGCACTGACTGCAGAAGAAGCTGACAAAGCGTACAGTACAGTAGCGTAGCGTACATACAGTAGCTTTGCACAAAATTTTATCATTAAAAAAGATTATTACTCTTGAATCTGGATTTGATTGAATTGGATTGAATTTGATTGAATTGCTGGCGATAAAAAAAAGAAAAAGAATAAAAAATACATCGACATCAAACTTGAGGGAATAATAAACCCAAAGCAAGAAGCCGTTGAAAGAGCTTTGGAGCTGAGAAAAGATTGCATCAACATATTAATACCATTAAATAATAGTTGATTTGCATTATTTAAAGATAATCCCAAGTTCGCGTCCATGACATAACTTGATCCTAAATATTGGACGGACAACTAAGATTCAGTCAGTCAGGTCAGGTTTATCCTGCTACTGGTAACATGTAACCCAGTACAATCTGCTTCATGTCCTGCTGCCTTGTAGGATATGCCTTTTTAGGCAAAGGCTAGGAGATGCAAACTCGGACATAAAACACCCCCTGCCTTGGGGCTCTTGGTTGAGTAAAGGCTAGAGATAGTGTCTCGATAAAAATACTCATCTTGGGCAGATGTTACATGCATCCGGCTGCTGTCTTGTAGAAGGCCTCCTAGGCAAAGACTTGAGGAGTAAACAGATTCTGTCTGTTGACCAGCCTCGCACCCCTTCGTCATCTATTAGGCTGGCGCAGATGTAATTTTAATACATTGTTTCCAGTTTAGGATGTTGAACGCTGGATCTTCTTGACTCGTTTCATGGGTTTTGCTTGTGTCTCTGTTTTTATGACTAGGCAACTCATTCCATTATCTCCAAATGAGGGTACAGCTCTAAAACTCAGTTTTATGGTTCTGAGGCCAGCTGGTAGTCAGGTTTCCCGAACTCTGTGGTAGCTTTCAGAGAGGCTGATTCCATCAACAGCTGAAAAATATTCAACATGGCACTGTTAGAGTACTAACAGTGCCATGTTGCGCATAGATGGTGTCCCTGTTTGTACTTTTGGTGTGCATTGCCAAGGCCACATTGGAGCCCTTTGTTATGGCTTAGGGTTTATTAGTGGAAATGAGGCAATTGCTTGAGCTATAGAACAGTGTACTGAGTACTATCAATGTTTCGAGTCAAGTTCTTTAACAAATTTAAAAATGAATAAAGTAACAAAAACTATAAAACACAAAAAACCACAGTCATCACCAAGTTCGCTAAACCTATCATTCACCAATATTCGTGGTCTTCGAAGTAACTTTTCTTCTGTTGAGTCTTATCTCTTGCAAAGTTCACCAGACCTGCTTGCTCTTTGTGAGACTAATTTGAGTTCAGCTATCTCATCTTGTGATCTTAGTGTTGATGGTTATCTTCCTTTAATTCGTAAAGACTCCAATAGTCACATGCTTGGCCTGGGCATTTACATTCGTAAGAATTCACCCATTTGTCGGGAAACTAGGTTTCAATCCACAGACTACTCTTTTATGTGCTTTCGTTTAGCACCACTTCACTCTATCACCTTTCTCTTTGTTCTATATCTTTCTCCCTCATCCCAAGACTGCACTCTTCTTGATGTTATTTCAGATTATATTGATTATATTGATCAAGCCCTCATTCTTTATCCATCAGCCAATATTGTTGTTGTCGGTGACTTTAATGTTCATCTCACTGAATGGCTTGGCTCTAGTGTCAGTGACTCTGCAGGCATTAAGGCCCACAATTTTTGTCTTTCTCAATCCCTAACTCAAATAGTCAACTTTCCAACTCGCTTTCCAGACAACCCGAATCATTTACCTTCTCTACTCGACTTATGTCTTGTTTCTGATCCTAGTCAGTGTTCAGTTTCTTCACACTCACCCTTAGGTGCGTCTGATCATGGTTTGGTCTCTCTAAAACTATTATCTCATTCTTCTTTACCATTAGAATCCCCCTATCATCGAACATCTTACAACTACCTTAAAGCTGACTGGGACTCTTTTTGTGACTTTCTTCGTGATGGCCCCTGGGTAGAAATCTTTCGTCTCCCTGTTGACAAATGTGCTTCTTACATAACTTTGTGGATTCAGACTGGCATGGAATCCTTTATTCCCTCTCGACGATTTCAGGTCAAGCCTCACTCTTCTCCATGGTTTTCCTCACATTGTGTTGCTGCAATTGCTAATCGAAACCATTACTTTCATATCTATCAGCAAAACAATTCTCCAGAAAACATACGTCTCTTTATTACTGCTAGGAACCATTGTAAAAAGGTTTTGTCTAACGCCAAAACCCGCTATTCTCAGATCATGAAATCTCGTATTTCATCACAAAAATTAGGCTCTCGTGACTTCTGGAGAATCTTTAATAGTATCAATAATAAGGGCAAGTCTGTAATTCCACCTCTTTTGTACAGTTCAGACTTTGTCACCTCACCTAAAGACAAAGCTGAATTGTTTGCCAAGAACTTTTCATCAATATCATCTCTTGATTGCGTTTTACCTGATATACCCGTCAAACAGGTTGATCCATTGCTCGACATTCGTATCACTCCAGCTTCTGTATCTAAAGTGATTTCCCGCTTAGACTCTTCTACAGCTTGCAGCCCGGACAACATACCTGTTATAGTCTTGCAGAAGTGTTCTCCTGAGCTGTCAACAAGTGCTTATCAGAGTCTTGTTTTCCAGCCTGCTGGAAAGCAGCATCTGTTATCCCTATTTTTTAAAATTCTGGAGAGCGATCTGACTCATCTAACTACCGTCCCATTAGTCTTCTTCCTATCATAAGCAAGGTTTTTGAATCTTTAATTAACAAACACTTAATCTCTCATCTCGAATCTCATAACCTACTTTCTGATCATCAGTATGGATTTCGATCTTCTCGTTCTACGGCTGATTTGCTATCAGTAATAACCGATAGGTTTTATCGCGCATTAGATAAAGGTGGAGAGGTTAAGGCCATTGCTCTTGACATTTCTAAAGCATTTGATAAAGTTTGGCATGCTGGTCTCCTCCATAAGCTTTCTTCTTACGGTGTATCTGGAAACATCTTTAAGATTATTGAATCCTTTCTTTCCAATTGTAGTATAAAAGTTATCCTCGATGGACAGCACTCTTCTTCTTATTCTGTAACCTCAGGGGTTCCTCAAGGTTCAATACTTGGCCCTATACTCTTTTTAATTTACATTAACGATCTTCCAGATATTCTCACATCTAAGGTGGCATTGTTCGCTGATGATACTACCATTTATTCTTGTCAGGATAAGAAGCCAACTCCCTCTGATTGCTTGCAGGGGGCATCTGAGCTCGAAAAGGATCTCACTTCTGCTACAGCATGGGGCTCGCAATGGCTGGTGAACTTTAATTCAGATAAAACTCAATTTTTTTCGGCCAATCGTTATCGCAATAATTTAGACCTTCCTATATTTATGAACGGTAATGTACTCGATGCGTCTCCTACCCTTCATCTTCTAGGATTAACTCTTACTTCTGATCTTTCTTGGAAACCTTATATCAAATCCGTTGCAAAATTAGCATCTGCTAAAGTCGCTTCTCTTTATCGAGCTCGTCACTTTCTTACTCTGGATTCTATTCTCTATCTCTATAAATCTCAAATCCGGCCTTGTATGGAATACTGTTGCCATATCTGGGGCGGATCTTCTAATGATGCCATTTCTCTTTTAGACAAGGTGCAAAAACGCATTGTAAACATAGTTGGACCTGCTCTTGCAGCCAACCTTCAACCTCTGTCACATCGTCGTAATATTGCTTCTCTTTCTCTTTTCTACAAATACTATAATGGGCACTGCTCTAAAAAGCTAGCGTCTCTTGTGCCATCTACAAAAATTCATTCTCGTGTTACTCGTCATTCAATTAAGTCTCATCCTTTTTCTGTTACTGTTCCTAAGTGCTCCAAAAACTCTTATTCGTCTAGTTTTTTCCCTCGAACATCAGTTCTTTGGAATTCGCTTCCTTCATCTTGCTTTCCTGATTCATATAATTTGCAATATTTTAAGTCGTCTGTCAATTGTTATCTTGCTCTACAATCTTCATCTTTTCTCTTCCAGTAACTTCCAACACTAATTAGTGGTTGCTTGCAACCTTGTTGGAAGCGAAGATAATTAAAAAAAAAAAAAAAAAAAAAAAAAAAAAAAAAAAAAAAAAAAAAAAGATAATGGATGGGAAAGTATTATTATTTTATGGAATATTTTCGCGAACTACTTTAAGAAGCAAACTTCAAAGAAGCAATGGTTTTTGAAGAATGGAAGACTTTGCAATTATTGGTAAGTTCGTTTTACTCTAAATCAACTTTCATTGAAATTTGGGAAAAACTATTTACATACAGAAGATAAGATTTTCCAAATATCATTTTGTTATCCAAGTTGTGCCTCTGTTTATCATCGTCGAACAGCAAAGTAGAGGGATGTTTCAGAAGATAGTGTATCTTTTAGTAGATAGTGTATCTACTATCCTTACAGACCATCAGCTCAGAATGAAACAAAGTACCATGGAACAGCGCTTGTTTATTGCTGGGAATTCCCATGTATGGACAGATGATCAGCGTAAAGATATATTTAAAAAAGCTGTTTACAAATACTTGGAAAAAGGTAGAGTTGTTAAATTTCCTATTCAACCAGAAATGTTAAACAAAGAAAATACATTGAAAGCTGATACTGCTGAAGTTCATACAAATATTAAGCAAGTGGCTATACCAGTTGAAAGCAAAATAAGTTCTTCAGAACCATGGGGTTTAGATAAACAATATCAAGGATCCAGCAACAGTGATGACAGTTCTAACGATGATAGCACATCAGGTTCAGATGAAGAACACAGTTAATCCATGGACCAAGACTAATTTACCATTGATTACAATGAAACAATTTAGATTTATTAATTTTATTCAATGTTTATTTAAATGAGTTTTTAATGTTTTTTTCCACATTAAAATCTTGTTATGTTTAAAATCTCAAATAATATATTTAATAATAAACAGCAATTTATTTTCTTGTCTAATTATTGGGAAATAATGTCATCGCCTTTGCATTAACCTTTGTAAAAACTGAAATAAATAAAATGAAAAATAAAATAAAAAGTTTAACCAAATTTGTCTAGCGTAAATAATGAATTACTTTTTTTAATATATTGTTTGATGAAATTTGTAAATAAATTACGTATCAAGTCTTTATTTTCGTGAAATTTTTATGACTTATAGTCGTCTTTTCCTTGACTTGTATCAAATTTTGTAGCTGAAAATAATAACCCTATAAAAAGAAAACAAAATCAATATAAAAATTTTGAAAAAATTATTTGACTTTTTTTTTTGTTACAAGAATTTTTTTTTTGTAAATTTTTTTTTTATAATGAAATATTTTTCTTACATTTAATTTCAATTTTATACTTTGTTAAGATTTCGTTTCCTTTTTTTAGTATTATTTTTTATTCTCCTGTGAAATACTGCCATGGTTACGTTTTCTGAAAAGTTTATTTTATGCGTAGACAAACAAGGCGTGCGACCCCATGCCTTTCCTGAGAAATATATATATATAATATATATATATATATATATATATATATATATATATATATATATATATATATATATATATATATATATATATATATATATATATATATATATATATATTCTAAGAACACATTACAATGTTATGAAACCTTTCTCACTAAGTATAATCGTTTGTGCAATTACTACTTACTTGAATTAAGAATTTAATTCCCAAAATTCAAGGATTAAATATTTAATCTTATTGCAAAACATTTACGAATTTTAGTTTAGCAAACCAGATTCAAATTGTACCAATTCACAATAAATAGAAATAAGTTTGTAACCTAATTAAAAAGTGCACAAAACAATTCATCAGAAACTACAAAAAGTTCATAACAATTTTGAGAAACTGCTATATAGCTACATAAAATCAAAGCAAAAAAATAAAAAAGCAAATCAATGCAATGCAGGATTCAATTGGTAATATTGTTACTTCAGGTCCAGAGATAAGTAATATTTTAAATTCATAATTTTAATTTTTTTTTGTTAAGGTCTCAATTCTCTGATGCGGAATTAAGGAATCAAACCACCAGTTTAGTTTCTGAGGCCCAGGTTTATTTAAATAAAGTAATCTTAAAGGGATTCTAAACTCCCAACACATGTTGTGTTCATATTAAAGATAATGTTAAAAAAAAAGGTTTGAACCAAATTTTTTTGATTAAAAATAAATAATGAATGCATACCGTGAAAAACAAATGTTGTTGTTTTTCGTCGAAGCTCGTCTTTTTTTCAACTACTTGGAGTCTTCAAATTATGCGTCGCAATCTACAGACTTTGGCAATTCCTTTGAAGCGCATTTAATTCATAAAAGTTTTAGTATTTGACGTCACGGTAGACTTTTAACAAAAGAAACTCTGGAAATATTTATTGATTTTTAGTCGAAGTTTTTTTGGTTATTTGTTTAGTTTTTTTTTTTCCTACTTTTAATATTTAAAAAGATATTAAAAACCTTAAATATTTTATGCTGGTTCGTTGCTATAAATTGTTATTGCGCCATATATTTAATGTTTATAAATTATGAATATTTATTATCTCAATCAAGACTCTGATAAAAAAATGTTTTACATTAATTACCCGTATAAAATTATTATCTCAATTATAAGACTCTGATAAATAAATGTTTTACATTAATTACCCGTATAAAATTAGTAACAACATTTTACTTTGGTTAGACGATATTTTGTCTCAATTTGCTTGGGGAAGTCAAACAAAAAAAATTAGTTTGAATAATCACATTGAAATATATTTAAAACAAATTATTTAAATGACGGGGGTACTAAAGTCTTTTTATAACAAAAGTAGGTAAAAAATGAATAACTAAATAAAAAGTTCAACATTTAACATCTTTTTTTTGTTATATTGCAACTGTAATTATTAAAATATTAATTTTAACTATATTTACTTACTATATATACTAATTGTATAAAACGGGCAGAAATATACGTACTTCATGTTTTTAATTTGGTGGTTATAAAGTATTGAACAGTAAACTTATTATTTAAAATTCATAATGCCGGCTTGTGCTGTTATTGCTGTTATTCATTTTTGACGCCTTAGCCATAACAACATTAAAACTTTCTGATACTACTGACAACTGTATTGTTTAATGCGTTCTTGTTCTTTTTTAATAACCTTAACAGGTTCTAATTAGTATGGAGTTGCCGACATTTCAAAAGTTTCGTTATCAAAAATCAAATGCAAAATGAAATGATTTTTTTTTATCCATATCCAATTTAGCAAGTTCAGCAATTTAAATTTAATCAGCATAATCAAAAAAATTTTTTAATAAAAAAATTTAACAGTTTATCAAATATCTCTAATTAAATGAAAGCAATTGCTTGTAATTACTTTTTTTTCGACGGAAAAACAAAAAAACTTCATAGTGTAAAAATAACCAGAGAAGTTAGAAAATAGTTTTGATTGTTTAATGTAAGATTTAGAATATATAATACTGCGCTCTCTTGCACAAAAACGAGAGACCGTATATATAATGTTCTATATAATGTAAAATACTCGTAAGAAAATCGTAAGATTGGTAAGTAAAGCTTTAATATTTGTTTTAATTTAAAAACAAAAGAAATATAAGATATATAAATCGAAAAATTATTAAGATATCTGTAAAAAACAAGTTACTCCTATAAAATAAAAATAATTTATCATTTTTTCTTTTTACAAATTTTTCTTTGCGATGTTTAGAAAAATAATACAAATAAATTTGTTTTGCTGTATGTTAAAAAAATACTACAGTAGAAAAACGCAGCTTAGTTTAATTACACTTTTCTTTTGTTAAAAGTCTACCGTGATGTCAAATACTAAAACTTTTATGAATTAAACGCGCTTCAAAGGAATTGCCAAAGTCTGTAGATTGCGACGCATAATTTGAAGACTCCAAGTGGTTGAAAAAAATGGAGAAGACGAGCTTCGGCGAAAAACAACAACATTTGTTTTTCACGGTATGCATTCATTATTTATTTTTAATCAAAAAAACTTGGTTCAAACCTTTTTTTTTAACATTATCTTTAATATGAACACAACATGTGTTGGGAGTTTGGAATCCCTTTAAGTCTCAGTAAACTCTGCCAATATAAAGCTCCAGGTGTAGAGGATGTGCACTCATGGGTTCTTAAAGAATATACAATAGCATACCCTCTGACAAAAATACTACACAACTCACTCCAAGAAGGTTCTGTCCCCAATGCTTGCAAAATTGCTAACATTGTGTCTTTGCACAAAACCAATCAAATAAATTCAGCCAAATATTGTCCAGTTTTGTTCAGTCTGTACCGTACAAAGTCTTAGACTTTGCAAGGTACAGACTTTCAAGGACTTTGTACCATTTTTGTTCATCCTTTATATAAATGATTTACTGTCAGTTATCAATTACTTCCGTTGTAAGTTGTAAGCGGATGACTGCAAAATTATTGCTCAAATTAAAGATGCTCCAGATTCAGACAAGCAACAGTTAGATTTAAATGCTATTATGAAATGGTCTGAAAAATGGCACATGAGGCTGAACCACAAAAAATGTAAAGTGATGCATATGGGTAAAAAAAAACAACCAAATAATCACTTCATGTTTGATGCTGCAACTTTAACTACCATAAATATTTCAAAATCTAAAAAGAAGCATGATATTAGCATTACCATTACGTCAAATGGCAAGTGGGATACACACACTTCTGAAACTGCATCTAAACCTAATAACATTTTAGGATGGATGATAAATTCATTTATTAGTAGAGACAACAAACTATGAAATAAATTATACACTGTTTATATCAGACCGCATATATAAGTTGCAACTCCAGTATGTAATAATTATTCAAATTCTGCAGTAAAGCACATCGAACATATTCAGAAAAAAGCTACAAAAGTACCTCACGGTCTAAAATAATTCAGCTATAAAGAACATTTACACCTTCTTAATTTAGACACTTTAACAGTCAGAATGTGGTTTGATTGCTTTCAACATTTTTAAATTGAAAAAAAAATTGACTGAGTTGACTGGCATGATAAACCATTGACAGCAGAACCTAAGTACGGTCAGCATAAACACTTACACTAAGAAAAATAACTGATAATTGTGAAATACGTCACAACTTTTTCACTAACAGAGTAGCGAATCCTTGAAAATTATAAATAACGATATTTTACAAACTTCAGCATATTATTGTATAACCCATTACAATAGCTATAACAACTTAGAGTTTTTTTTTTTTTTTAAACATCTTCGCTTCCAACAAGGCTGCAAGTGAGCGCTTATTAGAGTTGGAAGTTACTGGAAGAGAAAAGATGAAGATTGTAGAGCAAGATAACGATTGACAGACGACCTAAAAGATTGCAGATTATATGAATCAGGAAAGCAAGATGAAGGAAGCGAATTCCAAAGAACTAATGTTCGAGGAAAAAAACTATACGAATAAGAGTTTTTGGAGCACTTAGGAACAGTAACAGAAAAAGGATGAGACTTAATTTAATGACGAGTAACACAAGAATGAATTTTTGTAGATGGCACAAGAGACGCTAGCTTTTTAGAGCAGTGCCCATCATAGTATTTGTAGAAAAGAGAAAGAGAAGCAACATTACGACAATGTGACAGAGGTTGAAGGTTGGCTGCAAGAGTAGGTCCAACTATGTTTACAATGCGTTTTTGCACCTTGTCTAAAAGAGATAGGGCATCATTAGAAGATCCACCCCAGATATGGCAACAGTATTCCATACAAGGGCGGATTTGAGATTTATAGAGATAGAGAATAGAATCCAGAGTAAGAAAGTGACGAGCTTGATAAAGAGAAGCGACTTTAGCAGATGCTAATTTTGCAACGGATTTGATATAAGGTTTCCAAGAAAGATCAGAAGTAAGAGTTAATCCTAGAAGATGAAGGGTAGGAGACTCATCGAGTACATTACCGTTCATAAATATAGGAAGGTCTAAATTATTGCGATAACGATTGGCTGAAAAAAATTGAGTTTTATCTGAATTAAAGTTCACCAGCCACTGTGACCCCCATGCTGTAGCAGAAGTTAGATCCTTTTCAAGCTCAGATGCCCCCTGCAAGCAATCAGAGGAAGTTGGCTTCTTATCGTGACAAGAATAAATGATAGTATCATCAGCGAACAATGCCACCTTAGATGTGAGAAAATCTGGAAGATCATTAATGTAAATTAAAAAGAGTATAGGGCCAAGTATTGAACCTTGAGGAACCCCTGAGGTTACAGAATAAGAAGAAGAGTGCTGTCCATCGAGGATAACTTTTATACTACAATTGGAAAGAAAGGATTCAATAATCTTAAAGATGTTTCCAGATACACCGTAAGAAGAAAGCTTATGGAGAAGACCAGCATGCCAAACTTTATCAAATGCCTTAGAAATGTCAAGAGCGATGGCCTTATAAACAATAATAGATAAAACAATAATACAAATAATAATACAATAGATAAAACAACTTTCACATAAAATGTACCATGTAATTACTTGCTTATATATATATATATATATATATATATATATATATATATATATATATATATATATATATATATATATATTCATTATCTTAACTGTTGCCAATTTTAGAAACTTTTGGATAGTAATGACTAAAAAGTAGAATTTTTTCTTATCAAAATTTTTTGGCTTAATATAACTAATGATATATGCCAAACATATAAATTTTTTAGTTTGAATGTGAATTTTATAAAACAATTAACAATATTAATTTTTTAACAGGCATGTGCTAAGGGGTGTTTTTAACAAGCACATTGGTTTGGGTGGACAGTTTTGGTTTTTTAAGAATATTAAAATACTATAATTAAAAAGTTCAAAAAGATTTTTTGTATGTTTCCTACTGAAGGTTTATTTTAAAATATGCTTTAAATGTAATATGCACATATAAAGCATCAAGCTGATTAAACTAAAAATTATGCTTTTGAATTTTCATTGAATTTGCTTTAAGAATATAATTTTAATTAAAAACAAATTTTCTTTTTTTAAAAGATAAAGAAGAATTTTTAAGAAATTTTTTTCAAAGAAACATTTTTAAAAAATTAAATACTTTTAAGGATTCCAATGACTAGCACTTCCTAGGGTCCTTAAAAACAAATTATGCCATAAACATTGTGTATGACTAAAAAAATGATAAACTTTTGCTTAATAGAACTTTTTCCTGCGCAAGTTACAAAATATTTACCCTTTGAACAGCACGCTTTTCAATTTTCTCCAAAACTGTAGCAGCCATATTATCATATTTTGAAACTCTCAAAACATCTGGATCATTTGTCATTCGATTTTGACTGAATTCAAACTAAAAATTTAATAACTAAAACCATGTAATCAACAATTTTAAAACACAATCTTAGAACGTATTATTCAGCATTATATATATATATATATATATATATATATATATATATATATATATATATATATATATATATATATATATATATATATATATATATATATATATATATATATATATATATATATATTTAACTTATTTCAAATGTTGACTGGGTACAACTATACAAAAATATGCCAGTTCAGGAAAGTGAACTGATTTATTACTCAGGCATAAAAAGTAATTTATTTTTTAGTGAATTGATTTATTACTTATAACTGTGACTGTTCCTAAGTGCTCCAAAAATATTTTTTTCCTATAGAATATTTATACAGAAATATTGCTCATGGTTTTTTATTTAAGCATAATATTTATAAGCTCACATTTTGTTAAAAAACATATACAAATCTTTTTGATTCTATGTAATTGATTTTTCTAAAAAAAGTTGAAAATTAAATATATAAAAACTAAAATATAACTTAAATAACTCAAACTCGAAATAAAAATTATTTTATGTTACTGTTACACAATAAAAATAACGTTAAAACCTTAATCTTTTGAAATATTTTAAAGTTTCAAAAAAAAAACTTTTACTTAAAGTTACAAATTACTTCTAACGATTGTTTTAATGAACTAATTTTATTCAAAATATCAATAAATATTATATATAATACTTTTTGATAATTTCAATAAAATTAGTTCATTTTTTAATTGTTTAAGAATACTATTGATTAAAAAAGATCTTTAAAATAATTGGTTTGGTATTTAAAATAATTGGTATTTATATAAATGCTTTTACTCTACATTACGAATGTTTTCTATCTTTATGGAGATTTAAATGGTGCTTATTTAATGAATGAAAATTATTTAAATGGTTTAAACTTTTTAATTAAAATTTTTTTTATTAAATTTAAACCATTTAAATCAAAAAAACAAAATTCTCTATAACTTTGATGATTTTATTTTAGAAAAATTAGGAAAACTCTGACTTGTGCTTCAAAAAAAAATTTTCAGTTACTGAAAATTGTAGCTTATAAATTAGTCAACAATGTTATTAATGGAAGGAAAAAAAAGTAAAGAATCAAAAGTAAGTAAGTAGCTGGTAAGAAAGGCTTTCAGCGAACTGTTGATGAAACAATTTACATCTATGATAAGGCAATATGAAAAGGCAAAGAAGATGAAACAATTTACATCTATGATAAGGCAATATGAAAAGACCAACATAGCCTTACCAATTTTATCCAATTCACAATAAAACATTTTTTTTCTAACAATTTTATCCAATGCACAATAAATCATTTGTTTGTAACAACTTTAACCAATGCACAATAAAACTTTTCTTTTATAAAAACTTAATCCAATGAAAAATTTCTTTTATAAAAGTTTTTTAATTCAGCAGTAGAACAAGAGGATTGAAATTTGTTTTGATTGTCAGAGAATAAGTTGTTTGACACAAAATAAGATATTGAAAGTTTGTTGTGTTCATATATATATATATATATATATATATATATATATATATATATATATATATATATATACACACACACACACACACACACACACACACACACACACACACACACACACACACACACACACACACACACACACACACACACACACACACACACACACACACACACACACACACACACACACACACACACACACACACACACACACACACACACACACACACACACATGTATAATACAATAAAAATAAAATATTGAATATACTACAAAACCTTATTTGAGTCAATAAATTTGAATTGTGTGATTTGAAATTCTTGTTCAAACTTTGGTCCTAATTTGTAGTATAAATCAGCAATATCCAATGATTCAATATATTTATCTGTTACTTCATTTGGACTGTCAATAATTACTTCATCGCTGAATTTCTCTGTGGTACACTCAACACGATAGACAGGCTAAATTATAAATTAAAAAATACTTAAGAACAACTTGACATAGCAAAAAGATTTATGTTTTTATTTCATTAGAATTTAAAAAAAATTTTAAATCAATAGTATCAGAATAAAAATGTATCTAGAAATAAAAAACCTCAATTTTACGAATAGCAGTTGCAGATTTACTACAAGCTTTATCTTGATCTTTTGAAACTACAACTTCACCAGCTATATCACAAGTAGCTAATAAATCCAGACGATTGTTATAAGAACAACTCTAAAATAAAAGTAATTAAAACAGCAAAAACATTCTCATTGCACTAAAACAGAAATAAAAAGGAAGGCTCATTCAGCAACCTAGACATTATAATCATCAATGAGTCTGACCCCATAGATGACCAACATAGAAGAAACACTCCCTGATTTGATGGAAGTTAATTTGATGTGCTTTCAACATAAATTAGAAGACATTGTGTGTTCCAAATTATTTCATTATAGTAGTACCTAGTCATCAGTTCATCCAAATTTACAAATCAAAACTTACAAACACAAGACATGCATGTGGCAATACGCGCTGTACATTTTTTTTTATATATGTATATGATATTTTTAACATAATTCATGTTTTATATAAATACTAGCAGCTTGAATTAAAAACAATATTTTACAACAAGAGATCTACTTTTGCAAGTAACCAGGGCTAAAAATGAGACTTTTTGCAAACCCGGCCCTGGCAAGATTATAAGATTTAACTTAGGGTTAATAGTCGTAGCTTAAATAAAATTTATAATACTTTATATATTATAAATTTATGCATACATTTACTATTTATTTAATACTGGCATATATTTTTAAACATATATATATTTTAAACAAGATTGCAAGCAACCACTATAAGTTCTGAGTTATTAGAAAATAGAGGATATGGTTAAAAAGAAAATGGTTAATTGAAGACCTAAAAGTTGTAGGTTGTATAAGTTAGCAAAATATAAAGATATGTGAGAGTTGTGAGGTTTTGTTGATGTGCCAGAAAAAAAACTGGATTAAGTTTTAAAGCACTAAGGAACAGATACAGTAAAAAATACAATTCTAAATAAAAAGCCAAGTGAGAATGAGTTTTGGTCGATTAAAACAGAGATAGCTAGTTTGAGCAGTGACCATGATAACATTTTTTAGAAAAAAGAAAAAGATGGCTTGGCAGTTAAAACAGGTTTAACTACATGTAAAATAAGCTTTTGGACCTTGTCAGAAAGTGAGAAGGTTGTCATTTGTCAATATAGGAATGATAACAATATTGTGATAGCTGTTTGCAGTAAATAATTGAGTTTTTTTGGAGTTGAAATTCATAAGCCACTGCAAGTTCCAAGCTGTAGACCTTCGAGGATAACTTTAGTACTGCAGTTAGAAAGAAATGATTTAATAATCTCAAAACCTTTATATAAAGAAACTAATAATAAAGATTGTAGGACAGTTAGAGAGGTCAGAGTGTTTTCTAGAGTTTTTTTAAAAATTGGAACAGCTTATTTTGTACTTATTAATAATACTTTGGTAAGACTATAATTAAAACCTTACCTGAACCAAAAGAAGTAGAAGATTTTATTTGAAAATTAACTTTAGCATTGGAAGTCGGAGTAATGTTGATGTCTAACAATATGTTAATATGTTTAAATGGAATGGCAGGAACAGTATGGCTATTAGATTTAAGAGTCAAATTAGAGGAAAAGTTCTTTGCGAATAACTCTGCCTTATTATAGGTAGAAGATCAGAACCATAAATTAGAGATTAAAAGTTAGACTTACTAATTACTTAGCTAATGACACTAGTGAAGATTTTCCAAAGTTGCTAGAAACTTACATCTAAGATAAAATCCAAAATTTAGTAAACTGAAAATAAAATAGCATAAAATCAGACAGGACCTTTTTACATTGGCTTTTCGCAATAATAAAAAAATATTTTTTTTAAGAGAGATATTTTTATAAGAAGATTTAAAAAAATGATTACAACTGCTCAAGATGGTTAAATGATGGAAAACCTGGAGTAGAATGAGGCTTGACTTAAAACTGAAGAGAAGGAATAAAAGCTTCCAAACCTGTTTAGATCCAGGAGGTTAAGATCCAGGAGGCGAGATGAGTATTTATGCATACATAATATAGATAAATATGGATATAAACATATATACTTATTTTCATATTTATTTAGATGCTGGGATACAATATCCTTACATATTTATATAAACTTTAGTTTTTATATGATGTAGTATTTACCAAAAAAAAAAGAGAATGATCTGATGGATGTATGGCATGACTCTAACACGACAAGAAAAGGAGCCATAATCTTAGACAGAGATTATAAAAAAAACCTTGTATAGAATGTTTGTCAGAGAAGATTAAAGTAATTTGGGTGTCAGCATGTAGAGAGGTAGCAGCTTCAGAAGAAAATGCTAGTGGTAAAAGTAAGAAAACTTGGAGAGAGTGCGTTACATATTGTATAAATGAACTTTATTTTCTATTTAACAGGTCCTTAATATTTTTTTTAGTAGGAAAGAAGATACTAGAGATGTTTATATTAGCAAAACAGCATAAAAAAGGGCAGACTTGATGATGATAATGATGACTATGATGATCATGACGATATATAAATATGAATGCATATATATATATATATATATATATATATATATATATATATATATATATATATATATATATATATATATATATACACATACATACATACATATAAGTATATATTTAGGTAATTAGTCAGTGCTTAGTTTCTCTACATACACCCTTAGGTGCTTTTGATCATGGTTTGATCTCTCTATAACTATTATTTCCTTCTTCTTCGTCATCAGAATCCCCCTATCCTTAAAACTGACTGGGACCTTAAAACTGACTGGGACTCTTTCTGTGATTTTCTTTGTGATGGCCCTTGGGTGAAAATCTTTCTTGCTGATAAACTGAAAATCTTTTCTCTTCTTGCTGATAAATGCGCTTTTTATTTAACTTTTTGGATTCGGGCTGGTATGGAATCTTTTATTACCTCTCAACAATTCCAAGTCAAGCCTCAATTTTTTCCATAGCTTTCCTCTCATTGTGCTGCTGAACCTTCTAATCAAAACCATTACTTTCATATCTATCAGCAAAACTATTCTCCAGAAAACAGTCTGTTAACTATTGCTAGAAACCATTGTAAACAAGTTTTGTCTAATGCCAAAGCCTGCTATTCTCACAAAATCTTGTATTTCATTTCAAAAATTAGGCTCTCATGACTTCTAGAGAATCTTTAACAGTATCTATAAAAAGGGCAAATCTGTTATTCCACCTCTCTTGTATGGTTCAGATTTGTCATCACACCTAAAGACAAAGCTAAATTCTTTGCTAAGAAATTTTCACCAATCTCACCTCTTGATTTCACTAATTACATCTTACCTTCACTAATTACATCTTACCTGTATAGTTGACAAACAGGTTGATCCATTGCTTGACAATTGTATCATTCTAGCTTCTGTATCTAAAGTAATTTCCTCCTTAGACTCTTCTACAGCTTGTAGTCTGGAAAACATACCTATTATAGTCCTGCAAAAGTGTTCTCCGGAGCTGTTGTCTATACTTTCAAAACTATATTATAAGTGCTTATTATTAGAGTCTAGTTTTCCAGCCTGCTGGAAAGCAGCATCTCCTATCCCTATTTTCAAAAATTTTGGAGAGAAATCTGACTCATCTAACTACTGTCCCATTAGTCTTCTTGCTATCATAAGCAAGGTTTTTGAGCTTTTAAATAACAAACACTTAATCTCTCTACTTAAATCTAATAACTTTCTGAGGGGGGAAAGAGGGGGGGGGGGGGAAGAGAAAGAGAAGGGTATTTGAGCATAAAAAAGATTTTATATCTGCAACAGCACAGGACTCTCTGTGAACTTTAACTCAGATAAAACTCATTTTTTTTTCCCCTTTATCTTCTAGAATTAACTCTTACCTCCAATCTTCCTCGGAAACTATATACCAAATCCATTGCATATTAGCATTTGCTAAGGTTGCATCTCTTTATCATGCTTGCTACTTTCTTAGTCAGGATTCTATTCTTTATCTTTATAAATCTCTTATCTGTCCTTGTATGGAATACTAATGTTATATCTGGAGTGGATCTTCAAATGATGCCCTTTTTCTTTTAGACAAAGCGCAAAAACGCATCGTAAACATACCTGCTCTTGCAGGCAACTATTGTTATATTGTTGTTATGTTGCTTCTATTTCTTTTAATGCTTTTTCTATAAAAGTTTCTATATAATTTCTATAAAATAGGTGCTGTGTCTCTTGTACTATCTACTAATATTGATTCTCATGCTAAAACTCATCATTCAATTAAGCCTCATCCTTTAACTGTAAATGTTCCAAAGTGCTGCAAAAATTCTTTTTTATTTAGTTTTTTTCCTCAAATATCAGCTATTTGGAATTTGCTCCCATCTCCTTGTTTTCCTGATTCATATTTTTGGAATATTTTAAGTCGTCTGTTAATCATTATCTTGTTTTATAAACTTCATCTTATCTCTTCCAGTAACTTCCATACCAAAAAAGTAGTTGCTTGCAGCCTTTTTGGAAGTAAAGGTGTTTAAACAAAAAACTCAGTGTTTTTCATGTGCTGTGGTTATCTTTTTTAATTAATTTAAGCCTAATTTAAGTTTAATATATTTTTTTTGAAGTTCTTTGAAAATAGGCCTAGTACTTATATAAAGGGAAATTTTATAAAAAATATGGAAAAAAAAAATTAATTGCAAAAAAAATTTTTTAAAAGATAATAACTTAATAAATTTAAAAATATATAAATATTTAAATAAAAAGATATAGAATTTAAAAAACTTATGTTTTTTATTTTTAATAAAAAACTGTAGTTTTTCTGCAATAAAATCTAAGGAATTAACTTTTGGACAATTAAGCTTAAAATAATCACAAAATTATACTTAAATTAATCACAAAAAATAACCACAGCATTGTAAAAGCATTGTAATATATATATATATATATATATATATATATATATATATATATATATATATATATATATATATATATATATATATATATATATATATATATATATATATATATATATATATATATATATATATATATATATATATATATATATATAGCCTTGCATGGTAATCACAAAGTTTTCCCCATAAACTGTTGTTTCAAAGAGTGCGTTAATAAGCCTGACCAGAAAATGTTAAAAAAATTTCAAAAAAAAATTTTTTTTTTTAAATGATAGACTGCCTGTCCAAACCAAACCCTCAGTCGATGTAGCAGCACTCCCTTGCGAGTCAGGCTATTTGTCAGTCGATGTAGCGGCACTCCGTTGCAAGTCAGGCTATTTGTCAGTCGATGTAGCAGCACTCCGTTGCAAGTCAGGCTATAAGATAGACGACGTAGTAACACTCCCTTGTAGCAGCAGGTTATAAAATTGTGGATGTAGCAACACTTACGCATGTTTTAAAAATGTTTTTTAATAAAACAAAAAAAAAAACACCACTAATTAAAAAAAACTTTCTAGTCATTATTATAGCGGTTTTTTTAAAAAACAATAAAATTTAATGTACTTCCGCATTAATTTAACTGCTTTGACATTTCGACGACAGTAAAATAAGAGACAAGGTAAAAAAATTGTTGTCAAAAGAGACTTTTTTTTACCATAAAAGTTTCTTTCAACTACACTATAAGGATATATATATATATATATATATATATATATATATATATATATATATATATATATATATATATATATATATATATATATATATATAAATGTAAAAAATGCAGATAAAAAAGATAAATTATGAATAAATAATTTATGAATCATTAGATAAAACTGGTTTGGATATGGGATACATAAAATCAGAAAAACTCCAACTAATGCAGTAACACTAACATAATGCTACTGCATAAATAATACTTTAAATTCAAATTTTTATTTATTATATACAGTAGTACTGTAAATAATATTTGTTTTACAGGTGCCAACATTTATATTATCTTATATAATTTAAACAAATGATGAAATTATAAATTATTTAATATCATCTTATATAAATTTAATTGATGAAATTACTAAATTATTGCTTTTTATTTGTTTAAATATTTATTTATTTTAATTATGTACAAAACTATTTTGCACTTTTGACAAATTGATAACTATTTTAAAATAATAAAACATTATTAACTCAAAATTTTTTAATTTTTCCTGTAAATTAAGTAAAGTATAAGGCTTTTTATTATATATACGCAGGGTATTTTTTATATAAACACAATATATATTTTTGTGACAAGTATAACAAGCAAACAATGTAAGACTAAATTACTACAGGATATACAAATGCTCAAAAAAATAAACAGTCATAACAGATTGCTTATTCCTTTGAGCATTTGAAGTCTGATGTTAAATTGCCATGGTATAATTTTTACAAATATATTTACATTATCAAAATTAAAATGGAAATTTTTTTACAGAACAATTATAGTTTCAATACATAATGGAGAATAACACATTAGATAGGAAATAAAACATGACACATTAACATTCCCATACAGTAAACCTAGATTTATAACCAACTTGAAGCTAACTTAATTTTTATTTTAATTATAAATAGGTGTTTATAAATGTATTTGTGCTCAAAATGATCATGTATTAAAAATATACTAAAATAAAAAAAATAAACATTCTAAAATTTATGTCAAAAAAAAAACTAAAAATTGCTAAAAAAAAATATTTTTACTAAAAAAAAAGCAAGAGTTTTTGCAACTTTTCAAATATATACATACATAAAGCAAGTTAAAGTTAAAGTTAAAGTAAGTTAAAATAAAAATTAAAAACCCACTAAAACAGCAGCATTGTGTCGAGTTGTTAAATGAATTGAATCAGCCTCGCACTTTTGCAAATTAAAAAAATATTCAAGAACTAAATATCGAGCAGATCCTGGTAAAACATTAAAACAGGTATCAGAAGACACAAACAACCCGATCCTATTTTTTGGCCATTCAAGGTGAAATATTGATTCTAAAAAACACGCACAAAAAATTTAACAAACAAAGTTGCTTTTTAAAATCATACTTTTTAAAATCTTTTAATAACATAATCTTCAAAAAGTTAATTTTTAATAAATAAATAAAACATTAACTTGTAATTAAAAAATTTCACAAATTTACCTCGTTTTGAGCAATACACTGGTAAATATGGATTGTTAATATCAAATATTTTTAAATGCTTGTCACCAGATCCTTAAAATAATTAAACATTTGAATAACTATGCTTTTAAGTGAGTATAATAAAATACACCTACATCTATTACTTTCTCTCATTCTTTATATATATATACGAGGTGTGTTCAAAAATTAAGGTAATTTGTATTTTTAAGAAAAAATATTTATTTATTTATCAATATTTATTTTGTCCCCCTCAAAGTAATCCCCCTCAGATACAATACACTTATGCCAACGGTTTTTCTAATCCTCAAAGCACTTCTCATAAGCACTTTTCGGTATAGCCTTAAGCTCTTCCAGCGATGCAGTCTTTATCTCTTCAATCGTTACAAATCTCCGTCCTTTCATGGGTCTCTTAAGTTTTGGGAACAAGAAAAAGTCACATGGGGCCAAATCCGGTAATATGGTGGCTGAGCCATAATTGTGGTGTTGTTTTTGGCCAAAAAATCTCTCACAAGCAAAGATGAGTGAGCAGGGGCATTATCGTGATGCAAAAGCCATGAGTTGTTTTTCTGGACGTTTTCTTCGTATTGTTTCTCGCAAACGGCGCATAACTTCAAGATAATACTGTTTGTTGACCATAGAACCATATGGTAAGAACTCCTGATGCACCACGCCATGGTAATCAAAGAAAACAGTGAGCAAAACTTTGACATTTGATCAAACTTGGCATGCTTTTTTCGGTCTTGGCACACCTGGCCTCTTCCATTGGGACGATTGGGCTTTGGTTTTGATATCATAACTATATATCCATGATTCGTCACCAGTTATGACACTTTTGAGTAAATCTGGGATGTCGTTGATGTCATTCAACAATTCTTGAGCGATGCTCATGCGACGGTTCATTTGGTCAAAATTAAGTAATTTCGGAACAAACTTCGCTGACACACATCTCATGCCCAAAACGTTAGAAAAAATTTCATGGCACGAGCCAAGCGATATACCAACATCATCAGCAACTTCTCTAATAGTGATTCGACGATTTTCAAAAC
>NC_061157.1:59565340-59585340 GCF_022113875.1 Hydra vulgaris
AAAAATTAAATTGAGCCCTTCTTGGTGTAGTTAAGGTAATTTATAAGCTATTCAAATACTTTCATTTGGAATTAGCATGATTTTGTTAGCGTATTATGTCCAAACAAGAGCTTTAGATGCTATAACTTTTTTTGCATCAAGTTTTTATGTATGAGTCTTTAGATCAATTCTGCTCAACTGCATTAACTTAACTTTAGTTACAATTTATTTGAAAAAGTGCCTTAATTTACTATTGATCCTAGCTCTAATTGGTTCTAGCACATATTAATTTAATATAATTGTCAAAACACAACATTTCTATCAATTTTCACAAAAAATATTAGAATTTCGACCAAGAATGTGTTTAAAATTAAGAAAAATTACCAAGAAATGATCAGAACAGATCATATTATTATTAAACCATGACGTTCATTTCACCTAAAAAGCGTATTCATTTATAATCTTATTTAAATTTGAACAAGTGATCAAAATTTTGAGATTTTTTTAATAGAAAATCTTAAGATTAAGATTTGGTTTTTTTTGCTACAATTTTTTTTGTCCAACTATTAAATTTATTTTTGCTACAATTATTTTTTGTCCAACTATTAAATTTATTTTTGCTACAATTATTTTTTGTCCAACTATTAAATTTATTTTTGCTACAATTATTTTTTGTCCAACTATTAAATTTATTTTTGCTACAATTATTTTTTGTCCAACTATTAAATTTATTTTTGCTACAATTATTTTTTGTCCAACTATTAAATTTATTTTTGCTACAATTATTTTTTGTCCAACTATTAAATTTATTTTTGCTACAATTATTTTTTGTCCAACTATTAAATTTATTTTTGCTACAATTATTTTTTGTCCAACTATTAAATTTATTTTTGCTACAATTATTTTTTGTCCAACTATTAAATTTATTTTTGCTACAATTATTTATTTGTCCAACTATTAAATTTATTTTTGCTACAATTATTTTTTGTCCAACTATTAAATTTATTTTTGCTACAATTATTTTTTGTCCAACTATTAAATTTATTTTTGCTACAATTATTTTTTGTCCAACTATTAAATTTATTTTGCTACAATTATTTTTTGTCCAACTATTAAATTTATTTTTGCTACAATTATTTTTTGTCCAACTATTAAATTTATTTTTGCTACAATTATTTTTTGTCCAACTATTAAATTTATTTTTGCTACAATTATTTTTTGTCCAACTATTAAATTTATTTTTGCTACAATTATTTTTTGTCCAACTATTAAATTTATTTTTGCTACAATTATTTTTTGTCCAACTATTAAATTTATTTTTGCTACAATTATTTTTTGTCCAACTATTAAATTTATTTTTGCTACAATTATTTTTTGTCCAACTATTAAATTTATTTTTGCTACAATTATTTTTTGTCCAACTATTAAATTTATTTTTGCTACAATTATTTATTTGTCCAACTATTAAATTTATTTTTGCTACAATTATTTTTTGTCCAACTATTAAATTTATTTTTGCTACAATTATTTATTTGTCCAACTATTAAATTTATTTTTGCTACAATTATTTTTTGTCCAACTATTAAATTTATTTTTGCTACAATTATTTTTTGTCCAACTATTAAATTTATTTTTGCTACAATTATTTTTTGTCCAACTATTAAATTTATTTTTGCTACAATTATTTTTTGTCCAACTATTAAATTTATTTTTGCTACAATTATTTATTTGTCCAACTATTAAATTTATTTTTGCTACAATTATTTTTTGTCCAACTATTAAATTTATTTTTGCTACAATTATTTTTTGTCCAACTATTAAATTTATTTTTGCTACAATTATTTTTTGTCCAACTATTAAATTTATTTTTGCTACAATTATTTTTTGTCCAACTATTAAATTTATTTTTGCTACAATTATTTATTTGTCCAACTATTAAATTTATTTTTGCTACAATTATTTTTTGTCCAACTATTAAATTTATTTTTGCTACAATTATTTTTTGTCCAACTATTAAATTTATTTTTGCTACAATTATTTTTTGTCCAACTATTAAATTTATTTTTGCTACAATTATTTTTTGTCCAACTATTAAATTTATTTTTGCTACAATTATTTATTTGTCCAACTATTAAATTTATTTTTGCTACAATTATTTTTTGTCCAACTATTAAATTTATTTTTGCTACAATTATTTTTTGTCCAACTATTAAATTTATTTTTGCTACAATTATTTATTTGTCCAACTATTAAATTTATTTTTGCTACAATTATTTTTTGTCCAACTATTAAATTTATTTTTGCTACAATTATTTTTTGTCCAACTATTAAATTTATTTTTGCTACAATTATTTTTTGTCCAACTATTAAATTTATTTTTGCTACAATTATTTTTTGTCCAACTATTAAATTTATTTTTGCTACAATTATTTTTTGTCCAACTATTAAATTTATTTTTGCTACAATTATTTTTTGTCCAACTATTAAATTTATTTTTGCTACAATTATTTTTTGTCCAACTATTAAATTTATTTTTGCTACAATTATTTTTTGTCCAACTATTAAATTTATTTTTGCTACAATTATTTTTTGTCCAACTAATTTGATCTTTTGCAAATTTTATTTTGGCTTTCAAATTCTTTGCAAAGAAATTGAAAATAAAGTGTTTCCATAAAGAAGAAGCCATAAAGATTATTTTGTTTTAATTGACATTTAGTTGTATCAAAACTACATTTTTGTAACATGAAACTGACTAACAATTGTATTAACAGACATCTTGTGAGGATCATTCTTGAAATATTTTACTAATAATCTGCATGATACCCTTTTCAGTAGTAACATTAATATACCCTTTTCAGTAGTAACATTAAGTCATCTATCGTGAACCTTGCTTTTAATAATTTTGCAATGAAAAAATTTCTTTATACCTGATTTTTAAACATTGTAAAATTTTAAAAACTTTCTGTAAGTGGTTTTTACACTGACTTTATAAACAATTTCTATATTACATTTGAAACTTCGTAAGTTTTTGCTTTTGAAAAAATTTCAAAGTAATTAAATTATTAAACTTCAAAAAAAATCTTTAATTATGCTTTTGTTTACAAAAACTTGATTTAATTACCAAGTATGATGCTGTTTCAAAACTTTTGCGCTGAAACCTTTCCAAAAAAAAAAATTAAATTAAAATTAACAGTTAGAACTTCTAATTTTTATTGTTGGTTGAATTCGATTAACATAAGTAAAAATTTTAGTTCAAAGTTTGTTCAAAGTTATGCTTTTAAAACTGAAAAAAACATGGTGTTTCTAAACATTTTTAGGGGTTGCTACGGATCCTCAAACATTAAATGGGTACCTAATATTATTAAAAAAACATAACATGACATACTTTTGAAACAGTTTTTCTAATATTAGAGACCTATTTAATGTTGGAGGGTCAGTAGCAACCCTAAAAATATTTTTTATTCAAGAATTTTTTAAACCTGTTATTTATAAATTATTTTGTTTAATGTTTTTTTCACTAACAATTTGCAGTTAAAAATAAAAAAGCGTAATGTAAACTGAGGCCAATGTTAAACTTAAAGTTTTTTTTCACTTTTAATGTTTTTGATTTTTTAGCTTGACCTGATATTTTTTTCTTTCTTGGTGGCAATAACTGTCTTCTTCAATAACTTTTCTTCTCTTTCCTTTTCCTAATAATGCATTTCTCATTCTTCTTGTGATCTTTCATTCATGTAGCATTAGTTTTTGGTGTTTAAAAAATAATTAATTAAAAATTATTATAATTTGAAAAAAAAAACTTAAACTTCTTAATTAAGCTTCTGTTTGTCATACTATGCTGTTATAAACCTTAACAAACAAACAAACAAAAAAAAACATAAACATTGGAGTGTAAACAAAAAACAAAGTTTAATTGGTAAAAATTCTTTATATAAAAAAAAATGTTAAATCAAAGCTAAGATTAACACAAATGATTTTTTTAATAATTGTATTTCCAAAAATTATTTATTTAGAAAAAAAAAAATTCATTTAAATCCAACTCTGTAATATCACATTTGATAAGCTTAATTTAGTACAACTTTGATTTCTACTTTTCTAAGGCATTGGCTGATCCCAGCCTTAGTAAACATGATCAGCAGTCTAAACATCCATATATACTTCTTGTATAAGAACTAATCAAAAATCTATTATAAGGCATGCTTCTGTTAATATGAAATATTCTATTACTGTCTTTTTGTCTTACAAGTGGTTTATTACAATTTACCTTTGTGGTCATTGTGCAACACATACACAATCTTATATGCGCCACAGCACATGTATCTCTCATTATTGCATTTTTTGTCACAGTAACAATATTTTCTAAAGATTTTGCATTTGTTGTTTTACCGATCCAGCACCAAATACAGTTTTAACAATGTGCAATTTTAATTTGGACTAAATGTGAACCTGTGCTGGTAAATTTTCAAACACATTTTTAAACAAGCTCAACACACTCTAACAACTAAACCCTCTAAATTATTAGAGGATTATCCTAAATGTTACCAATTTCCCAACATTTGCTTGTTACATGAATTTGTATTAAATGATTCTCTGTAAATTTCTATTGTGAAAAAATGTTGACATTTTTGATTTCCAGAAAATGACAAAAATCAACTATATGGTTTTGAAAAATTAATTAGAATTAATTAACATAACTAACAAACCTGTTGCAATGATATTTGTATTATAAGGGCACCAAGCCACTGCTCTCAATGAGTAAGAATGGGCATCAATATATCGGAAAGGTAGAAGAGCTAAAATAAAAACCTGAAAATTGCATGTATATAATAAATTTGTCATATATATATATATATATATATATATATATATATATATATATATATATATATATATATATATATATATATATATATATATATATATATATATATATATATATATATACAGTGGTGGCCAAAAGTCTTGGAACAAAACATTCAACGACCGAAAATAATTATTTTTAATCTAAAGTATAAATTTTGAAGGTTTGATGCTTTTGTTTTTATATAGCAATATGTTTATAGTTACATATTTGTATATTGCGCAATTTATTATCGTTTTTTATTATTCATAAGCAATTTATCAGCTATATTATGCCAGAACTTTCACCTAAAAAAAGAGGAATTATTGCTGCATTATATGAACAAGGTTTAGTTCAAAGAGAAATATCTGAAAAGCTTGGTTGTTCATTATCAACTGTAAGTAGAACTTTAAAAAGGCATAAAGAAGGGTCCCAATTAAATTTTACTTCAAAGATGAGATCAGGCAGGCCCAGAGCAACCACCTCAAGAACTGACAAACTTATTGGCCGGATCAGCCATGCAAATCCACGGCTATATGCACACGAGATTTCAAAAGAAATTTTTATTGAGAAAAAAGTAAGTGACCAAACAGTTAGAAGAAGGCTTTTGGTTGATTTCAAAATGAAGGCATGCAAGCCAGCAAAAAAACCTTTTTTATCATTAAAAAACCTAAAAGATAGAATAACATTTTGTCAGCGCTACAAAAATTGGACTGGAGAAAATTGGTCTAAAGTTCTTTTTTCTGATGAAATATGTATTAAACAATTTAATGTTACAAACAACTTTGTAAGAAGACCAAAAAACTGTAGATATATGCCAAAATATACAGTTAGCAGTGTCAAGGCTCCTGTGTCTTGTATGGTTTGGGGTGCTATTTCTGCCAAAGGACATGGGCCATTATGGATAATGCCCAGGAATATCACAATAAACAGCAAAGTCTATTTGGATGTTATGAAGGAGAAGTTGCCACCTTTCATGCAGATCTTGAACTGCACTTATTTCCAACAGGATGGTGCACCATGCCACACAGCCAAAATTGTAAAGAAGTGGTTTGCTGATGAAGGAATTCAAACCCTTGAAAATTGGCCTGGGTCATCACCAGATCTTAATGTTATTGAAAATTGTTGGCATATTATGAAAGTAAAAGTTGCTTACAAAAAGCCTAGATCCTATAATTATTTAGTTGAAGCAATCAAATCAGTGTGGATCCATGAAATTACACCAGACTATTGTACAAAACTTGTTAACAGCATGCCAAAACGTATCCAAATGGTAATTGACAATAACTATGCTTCCATTATATATTGAACTTTTATCATGTATGTGCATGTACCTATCATCTTTAAAATTCTTATAAACACTTATTTTATTGAAAAAAATAAAAAAATTTACTAATAAATTGTTTTTCACACAAATATATAACATAAAATATGATGTTCCAGGACTTTTGGCCGCCACTGTGTATATATATATATATATATATATATATATATATATATATATATATATATATATATATATATATATATAACACAGGAGTAAATAAGTGTACAGGCAGTAAAACGTCTGTCTAAAATACGCTTGATAGTCCTTTCGCAGGCAATCAGCATTTTTGGTGGCTTTTTTGATATTTAGATAAAAAAGTTCATGAAAAAAATAAAATGATTATGATAATTTATTATGTTTTAGAAATAGAAGTTTTGTGAGTTACACTTTAATGTTTTATATTATATAAATAAATCAGAAAAAAAAATTGATTTTATGATATTTATTTAAGCACTGTATTGTTTTCTAGAAAAATTGTTAAAAAGAATGTTGCATTTGACCAAACTTTAGTTTATATTTAGCTTTATAATATAAATGATTGATTATTTTACAAATATTATTTTGTTTAATGTTTTTTCCTAGTTTTATATATAAAAATTCATTTGTTACTCTTTTCCTTTGTAATTTTTTTTTTCTAATTTAAAAAGTTTAAAAATTTGAACTGAAATAACTCCAAGCTAAAGAGCGAGTAATTATAATAAAAGACTTGTAATAAAAACTTTTAATACTTTCAAAATTATTTTTGTATGAAATAATTCAAATCAAAAGAAACAAATTTTTATAACTGTTTATGAAAAAAGATTTTATCTAAGATATTAAATATGTGTGAATCCATTATTTTTGCTTTAAGTAGTATTTTACAACTTTTTTACTACATATGTTTTGCTTTAAGTCATATTTTACTAAGTTAAAAATGCAGCTATATAATTATTTTATATAAGTATTTTCAATTTAAGAATAAATAGTTTACATTTTATATTTTATTTTTAAAACATTTTCAATAAAAAAAAAAATTTAACTAAAAATTTAAATAACTTTTTAAAAATGAATAAAGCTTGTTGCTGTTTTGTTTTCTTTACAGCTTTTTAAATCGGAATTTAATGAAACTCTTATACTTGTCATATGAATTTATCAACATTATTAAAAAATAATTATGCTAAAACAATAAAAGAAATCTTCAATAATGTACTTTTTTATCTTAAAGATGCTCACAAAAATATCATAAGGAATAACCATTTTTTTGCTTTTTTTTTAAAAATTCTTGCCTAATTACATAATAGTAAGGCCATATTTTATTTTTTAATGTGCTAGATAATTTTTTACTATTTTTGTTTATCTAAGTAAAAAAACAACTCAACCAAAAAAACATTAAATTTAATAAAAAAATTAATAAATTTAAAAAAACTGTATAAATTTTGGTCTTATAATAAAAAAATAATTATATTTTGCACGGGCTTTATTATACATACATACATACATATATATATATATATATATATATATATATATATATATATATATATATATATATATATATATATATATATATATATATATATATATATATATATATATATATATATATATATATATATATATATATATTTTTTTTTATATATATATATATATTAGACCCCACTTAATTGCATTTACAAACGATTTGTTTTGCTAAAACAAAAATAAAAGAGATTCTAACTGATTTGACAAATTTAAAATGGATGTAGTTTTATGTTACACAAATTTAAAATAAAAATGTGCTTTAAAGGGATCCCAAACTCCCAACACATGTTGTGTTCATATTAAAGATAATGTTAAAAAAAAAGGTTTGAACCAAATTTTTTTGATTAAAAATAAATAATGAATGCATACCGTGAAAAACAAATGTTGTTGTTTTTGCCGAAGCTCGTCTTCTCCATTTTTTTCAACTAATCGGAGTCTTCAAATTATGCGTCGCAATCTACAGACTTTGGCAATTCCTTTGAAGCGCGTTTAATTCATAAAAGTTTTAGTATTTGACGTCACGGTAGACTTTTAATAAATTAAACTCTAGAAATATTTTTATTTATTTTTAGTCGAAGTTTTTTTGATTATTTGTTTAGTTTGTTTTTTTTTCTACTTTTAATATTTAAAAAGATATTAAAAACCTTAAATATTTTATGCTGGTTCGTTGCTATAAATTGTTATTGCGCCATATATTTAATGTTTATAAATTATGAATATTTCTCTATGAATTATCTCTCTCTATATGAGAGATCTTTTATCTTTTATCAATTATCTCTCTCTATATGAAATATCTCTCTCTATATATCTTTCTATATGAATTATCTCAAAAATTGTTTTACATTAATTACCCGTATAAAATTAGTAACAGCTTTTTTATTTGGCTAGACGATATTTCGTTTCAATTTGCTTTGCATGAAGTTCGGAAAGTCAAACCAAAAAAATTAGTTTGAATAATCACGTAAATCAATATATATTTAAAACAAATTATTTTAATGACGGGGGTTCTAAAGTTTTTTATAACAAATGTAGGTAAAAAAATAAATAACTAAATAAAAAGTTCAGTATTAAACACCATTTCTTTATTCTATTGCAACTGTAAATATTGAATTATTAACTTGAACTAAATTTACTTATTATTTAGAACGACTAAGCAATAAAAATAAAATGCCCCTAAAATTATTTGAGATTGTGTTGTTTATTTGATAATTGTTGTTGGCAATGTTGTTTATGTTGATTATTTTCATAAATATCAAAATAGTTCCAGATTAACCGGTTCGTTGCTTTGCTCATTGTTGATTTATTTCTAATTTAATTTTATCTCAAACTATAATTATATGTTAAAAAAGAAAAGTTTTTATTTCATCGGGCGCTCTTTTTATAAAAGAGTAGAACAAAAGAGAAAGAAAAGCAATTAAACTTTGAATGAGTAAGAGTTGTATAGAATGTATATATTTTTTTGCTTCACTCATTCTTTTTTTAGATGAGAGAAATAAAAGTTTAATAGTAAATTTTCTTTGAATAAGTGAGAATTGGAAGAGAAAATTGCTTGAAAATTTGTATTTGTTAATTGTGTTTTTAAAAATTTTTAATTTTTCATGTTAAGAGATAAATACCAATTACGACACAAATTTGGAAATACCAAATATAATATGTTTTTTAATTCGCGTTATGACATTTTAACAATCTAAATTACCATCTATCTTGAATTATTGCCTTTAATTAATGTGTTAATTATTGCGTTATTTAATAATAATTTGTCCGTATTTTTGTTAAATATTAGTTGTATAAAACAGGCGAAAATATACAAACTTTATGTTTTTTATTTGATGGTTATAAAATATTGAACAGTAAACTTATAATCAAAATTTCTAATGCTGACTTGTGTTGCAATTAATTCTACTTTTAATGCAAAATCAGGATCTCACAAATCCTTTCACGAATTTTCATATCTGATACTACTGTCAACTGTATTGTTTAGTGTATTCTTGCACTTTTTTTTCATAATCTCAACAGGTTCTAATTGGCATAGAGTTGCTGACACTTTGAAAATTTCATTATCAAAAATCAAATGTAAAATAAAATGGTATTTCCTTTTTATCCGTATCCAATTCAGCAAATTTAGCAATTTAAATTAAATCAGCGTGATCAAAAAAATTTTATAATAAAAAAAGTTAACAATTCATTAAATATCTCTAATTAATACTGTCAGTTTATGAAAGTAATTGTTAATAAATACTTTTTTTTGACGGGAAAACAAAAAATTGTCATAGCGTAAAAATAACCAGAGAAGTTAGAAAATAGTTCCCTTTGTTTAAATAAAAATAATTAAGAATCAGAATATATAATACTGCGCTCTCTTGCGCAAAAACAAGAGACCGTATATATAATGTTCTATATAAAGTAAAATACTCGTATGAAAATCATGAGATTGGTAAGTAAAGCTTTAATATTTGTTTTAATTAAAATAATTAAAGAAATATAAGTAAGATATATAAATCTAAAAATTATTAAGATATCTGTAAAAAATAAGTTGCTCCTATAAAATAAAAATAATTTATTGTTTTTACTTTTTACAAAATTTTTTTTGCGATGTTTGGAAAAATAATACAAATAAATTTGTTTTGCTGTATGTTAAAAAAATACTACAGTAGAAAAACGCAGCTTAGTTTAATTACACTTTTCTTTTGTTAAAAGTCTACCGTGACGTCAAATACTAAAACTTTTATGAATTAAACGCGCTTCAAAGGAATTGCCAAAGTCTGTAGATTGCGACGCATAATTTGAAGACTCCGATTAGTTGAAAAAAATGGAGAAGACGAGCTTCGGCAAAAACAACAACATTTGTTTTTCACGGTATGCATTCATTATTTATTTTTAATCAAAAAAATTTGGTTCAAACCTTTTTTTTTAACATTATCTTTAATATGAACACAACATGTGTTGGGAGTTTGGGATCCCTTTAACTAAGCATTGTTATTCAAAACTTTAAATGTGAAAGTGTAACATTTGATATTCTTTCGCATATATTATTAAAAAATTCAAGTTTTTTAACTACATTTTAGAAAAAACAAAACTTTATCATGTTTTTGTTAACTTATGTTACATGAAAATTGCAAAAAATCTTTTGTTATTTTCCTGAAATATATATATTTTACAAAGTATAATCTCTGACCATCAAAAGTTTGAAAATATTAGCTCTATTTTCACACTAAATTAATACTGATTATGCAAATAAATATATGGTTAAAATAAAATTTTACAATGATACTTTTTTTATCACGTGACAATGATAAAAACCGTAACTTTCGGAAGCATGACTTAAATTAATTTTAGTACATAAAGTATATTTTAAATAAATTTTCATGTGTCTACATCAATATTCATTTGCTAAAAGTTGACGTAAAAGCGAATAAAATTTGACTAGATTTTCATTTTCCGCCGTGGAATTGCCCATATATATATATATATATATATATATATATATATATATATATATATATATATATATATATATATATATATATATATATATATATATATATATATATATATATATATATATATATATATATATACATATATATATATATATATATATATATATATATATATATATATATATTTGATATTTAAGGCTAAGAGTGCTCAATATTAACAAGATATTTCAAATAGAGCGATATACATATATAAGTATATATAAGTATATATATATAATATATATATATATATATATATATATATATATATATATATATATATATATATATATATATATATATATTAATGAAGAAAAAAACTTTTTATATGGTACTTAGTTTCATGATATAATTTAAGGCAATTTTTCTTTATTCAATGCAAAAGTTTTAACATTAATTATTCATTCATTATACTAGTAAAAATGTTTCAGTAAAAGAATTTATGTATTGTATACACGTTGTACACTCAAAAGGTAACGTAAAAAAAAGTTTAACAACAGAATAACTTCCTTATTATTTGGTAATAAAATCGTATCTAAAAGCTAGCTATCTTTCATGAAAAATTTTATCAAAACAATAAACTAATTGCTTTTTTAAGGATGTATTACAATAATTTGTGACAGTTTTATTATAGTTATTTTTTATTATAGTTACATTATGTTATGTCTTATATCTATTCAATTCAGATCTAAATACAAAGAAAAAGTATTGAAAATATTAGGCTACTGATATTTATGTTGTATTAAGTTCTTAAATTGCAATTAAAAATTAAATTTTTTTTTGATCAAGTTATTTTGATTTCTTTAATTACGAAAAGTTCAAGTTAATCAAAGAAATTTGCTGAAAGGGGACATAAAAATGATTTAAGTTAACAAAGTTCAAGTTTCAAAGGTTTGACTTGAAGGGATTTAAAGTACCCAGTTGTGATAAAAAAATGTTTGGGCTGAATTTTTTTGAATAAAACAAAATAATAAACGTATACAAAGAAAAACTTTATTGTTTTACTTGGAGCTCGCTATCTCCATGTTAGCCAGTTGCTTTAAGTCTTTAAAATTTACGCTGCAATCTACAGACTTTATAATTTATTTAAATGCGTTTAATTCAAAAGAGTTTTAGTGCATGACGTCATTGTAGGATTTTTTTTTTTTTTTTTGGATCAATAATATTTGCTTTTGTTTTATTTGTTTTTTTAAATAAGCATTTATCATTAATGGTGACTGACTATTATGACTTTCCTATAAATGTTATTATTAAAATTTATATGCAGCTAAACAAAAGAATGTTTTTTTCATAGTGCATGAGAAATAAAATTTATACGCAGCAAAACAAAAGAATATTTTTTTCATAGTGCATGAGAAATAAATTTATACGCAGCTAAACAAAATAATGTTTTTTTCATAGTGCACGAGAAATAAAACAAAAGTTTTTTTCATAATGCACGAGAAATAAAATTAAGCATTTTTTGATACACTTTTAAATATAATAATATAAAAAATATTATATTTAACAATATAAAAAAGAATATAAAAAAGACATTGTAAACAATGTGAACTTTTTTTCTAGTTCATCTAAGCCGTTTAATGCTATGACCTTTTTGTTCTCCTAATGAACATTTACATTTTACAAATTCAAAAATTTTAAATAATATATAATTTTGTTAAACAACAATATTTATTAGAGATATTTGCCAAATTCGTTAATTTTTGAAAAGTATTTATAGATTTTACACTTAAAAAATTTACAGAGAGCTTTTTATTAATTAAAGCAATAACTAATGTTTTATGTCAACAATTCAAGACAGATGGCAATTAAAATTGTCAATGTGTTGCAGCACGTGTTAAAAAACATATTTTATTTATTATTTCCCAATATATATGCCATATTTGGCAAGTATTTTACATTAAAACCTGACTCTTAAAATTGCAAATCAAAAAACAACTAAAATTGACAATAAAAAGTTTTTTATTAATGATATCAATTTTAAAATTGACTCGATAATGTTACACTTTTTTGCTATCTTGACCAATTATTGTTCAATTTTAAAAATAAAATAGCAATACATGTTTTACAGATGTAGATTTTAACTGACGCCATTATGCTATTTAATAAAAACTATTTTTATTTTACGCCTGTAATGTCTTCTTTCTTTTTTTGACAGTTTGATTTAGGTAATTTTGTAACAATTTTTGTAACGTTTTTTATTACACCTGATGATGCTGACCGCAATAGGTCAGTGAAATATTGCAAATTTATAATTATATCAAAATATATTTAAAACAAAAAAGTTTATATGCACCATTCTTTATCAAATTTAACATATATTAATATTGTATAACAAGAATATGATTTTAAAAGATTTTATTACTGCTCTTTATGGCAAAGAAATTCACAAAAAAACAACAAGAAAAAACAAAATAATTGAAAATACCAAATGCAAACGAAAAATATTTTACAGAATAAATTTTGTTAAATATATTCAAGATTAAATAAGAATTTCAAGAATATTTGTACCAGATGAAAAGGTCAGCAATAAATGCTGTTAATTAAGCTTTCATAAGGTTAAATAATACAATATAATTTTTTTAACAGAATCTTAATAATGATAATAATTATTTCATAACAATAAATATAACATCAAATTAATTTATAGCAATAGACAAGCCTAAAATATTTGAATGATTTTATTCATATTTTTAATGTGAACTTCGCTAGATTTAGAAAATAAAATAACTAAACAAATTCTTTAGTTATCTATAATGAAAAAAAAAAAAATTTATAACTTAATGAAAAAAATAATTATTAGATTTCTTATTGAAAAATTGCAAAATAATGGAAACTGGCTTCACTAAGTTATACGTAAAAAGCTGCATTTAGTTATATTATTACGTTATTGGTTTTGATAGTTGCGTGAACAATTCGAATTGGGATATATATCCACCAAAATTTATAAACTCTTTGTCTCATGGTCACCATTTAATCAGGGTCACCATTCTAAAATAAGGCATGAATATGTTTCAAACACAATACAATTGCTTCGAGTAAAACAACAAAGTTAGTTTATTTTGTATACGTTTATTATTTTGTTTTATTCAAAAAAATTCAGCTCAAACATTTTTTTTATCATTCTTTTTAACATAAACACAACTTGTCTTTGCTCTTTGAAATCCCTTTAATAGAATATTAACAGTAATCACTTAAAGAATTTCAAGGGACCAATTAAAACAGTTTGAAACAACAAAAGTTTAAGTTAACTGGTGTTTGACTTACCGGGAATAAACTATATAATTATAAATAGATATAAATAAACATATACATATATGTAGTGCTTCCAATACCGATACCATATTTTAGTACCGGTTTTTCGGTACTTAATAATTTCAATACCGGTAATAACAGTATTATACCGGTATTAAACTTTTTTTTTAATTTACCATTATATGAATAAAATCTCAAGTTAATAGTAAAATTCATTGATTCAATAAGCTTATTTATTTTATATCAAAATAACTAACTTTTTCATTTTTTGCTTTTTTCTCCTTTGTAAAATGAGCCTGTAAAAAAAAGAGGACGTCAAGAGTATCATCCCCAATTGATGGTCTAATTTTGTGATAATGTTGCCACTCGCTGAAAATTTACGCTTTAATTCAACATAAAATGTCAACAATTTTTGAACTAAATCAATGCATTTTTCAGCAGCATTTTGAACAAACCAACAACTCTTGCTAATCCAGGATTCCAACATAAAGGGTGTTCAATCTAGAAAAACTGAAAACAACAAATTGTCGCGTTGATTTTGTAAGAAATCGGTGATCAGAGGTTTGGATTTTTTGTCCGTTGATAATGGTACCAATAAAAAAAACCCGATGATGATGCTGCATCTTGGGACAATTTTCTATTCAGCAAGTCAATTTTATGTTTAGTTTTTAGATGTGTATTCAGTACACTGGTACTCCACCATTTGATTTTATCTTTTATGCACTTCTTACACATTGCAAGTTTTCTTTATCAAGCAGAAAGTAAAACCACGCAGAACTTTCATCAACTCGTCCAGTGCTGAACGGTTTGAATACTTTTTAGGATGTTTTATGTTTTTCTGGATATTAAGGTAATTCTATCTACTAGATAAAAAATCTTGATTTTTAGTTCTTAATTCAAAATGCATAAAGTTAAGTAAGCATAACTATAATTGCTTTTAATTCAATAACTTTACATTTATAAGTTACACTATGAAAAACGATTAATAATCTATCATCTTGACATTTTTACTAAATTAAAAATGTTTTCAACCGTAACGACTTCAAACTTTTCATATTCACGTTAATGCAAAACTTAAACATGAGATCTACATTAAAGCAAGTGACATAATGATAATATTTAAATCAGTGCTTTATTAATAGAAGGAAGACAAAATTTTACTTTGAAATTAAACAAGTTTTACCTTTAACTAAATAATTTTAACAATAATTTTTTTTATAAAAATTCAATTAAACAACTTATTATTTTCTCCATTTTAAACTCTTTAGCGAGCCTGATTTTATACTCTCATTACAAGATGAACAAGCCTGGTGGGAAATGAGCTAGCGACTAGCCAGCGAATATCTAGCTAGTTGCTACCTATAAATAAAAGACGCGTTTAAAAAGTAACATAGTTTGTAATACGTGTTTTACACGATTTAAACACATTTTTTGTCATTTAGCTATCTTTATCCCACCAGGAGCGTTGTTTATTGCAACGGAAAGTTTTAAATATCATTTAATTTTGTATTTCGCAAAAAGAGGGCTTTCCTATCTGCTATATCATAAGCCCTCTACATATACTTTTAATACCGGTACTTGAAAAAGTCCGGTATTACCGGTAAACCGGTATCGGTACTACCGGTATTGGAAGCACTACATATATGCAAACATTACAGTTCCTATTTCATCAACTGGCAGAAAAGCAACAGTACTAGAAAATATTCTAGAAGATACACAATTACTAACTTGCTTTTTTAAATTTACAAGTTAAACATAGTTGCAAACTTTAACAAGCAAAAACATGTACATGTACTAGGTGCTTCATGAAACCTGTTCAAACTGGTAACAAAGTAACAGTGAAGTAATGCTTAATTTAGTACTTAAATTACTTCTATTCTTAATATTCTTAAGCAATTTTTTTATCAACTTTTCCACACAACAAAAATATAGGCTGATGTTAGAAAATTAAGATACAAAAAAATGAATTACAATTTGATATAGATAAATTAGCTAAATGGTGTCAAGTATGGAAAATAAAACTTAAAATAAGAAAGTGTAAAACAATGCATTTCAGTAAGAAGAACAACAACAAATCCTTGACCACAAAAACAATTTATGCATTTTTCTACAAGACTTCAAGATATAGGTGTTATGACATCTACTGTCTCCAATTTACAAATTACAAAACAGAACTTGGTGGTCCAAATCAACTAGTGTACATCCACTTTGAAAATAATAATAAAACAAGCTAAAGAGTTAAAAGATCAATCTGAATTTAGAAGAAATTTTATTAGATTCAATAAAGAAATAATAAAAGAAAACAATATATGTAAATTGTGTGTTGATGTTATTTATTACTTTTGTATTCGCAAGTTTGTTTTACTTTTCATAAAACCTTTGCGATCTAACACATTTAAGTTAACTTGCCCTTTTCACAAAAATAAAAATTGAAATAATTAGTATTCTATCAATCTATTAAATAGTTAAATGCAATTATTAAAACTAGCCACAGTCAAATTACATAGCAATGTTGCAGCTAGCATGACCAGTCTCAGTTAAATTACATAACAGTGATGCAATAATTTTGACTAGTCCCTGTCTGAATACATTGTACTGTTTTAAATATCATGACAACTCCACAACACTCTTTGCAACTAATAAGACAACCCCTTCCCCATCAATATAATGTGAGTACTAAATTTACCATTTTATACTAACATTGTTAGTATTAAATAGTAAATATTATTAATAAACTTTTAATTTATCTTATTATTATTATATTATTTATATGTTTATAACTGTTATATCTAAAATAATTATTATTTATATGTTTACTAGTTAACTTTTTCTTACATTGTCTAAACATTTTTAACAAAAATTAAAATGAAAAAAAACCTGGTTTTCCTTGATCGTCTGTTTTAAGAAATATTGATGATGTTTTTAAATCCCATATTCTCAAACCACCTTGAAAAAAAGTTTATTGAAAAAAATAACAATAGTAATAATTACAACAATAACAATCAGATAACCTTTACAAAGAAAAAATTTTACTTTAAAAGCTTATCACATTTCTGCAATAAAACTAAAAAGATTCGCTCAAAACCTTTTGTATTAATACATTAAAAACAATTAAAAAATAAAAATAAAGAGAATAATAAGAAATAAAGAAACAGAAAACCTAAAAAAAAATATAGAAATAAAGATAACAGAAAACCAAAAAATATATAGAAATAAAGATAACAGAAAACCTATAATGCTTAATCAAGAAAACACAACAGTAAATTTCAAAGAGCAAAAACCTGTGAAAAAGACTTGTTAATTAAATGTTTTGAACAGAGAAAAAATTGTTAAAAGATAAGACATTAAACTGAAAAAAAAAAGCGTGAGTAAAAATTTTTCAAATAACTAGCATTGAATACAGTCTGTATTCAGTAACTGAAGTTGAAAAAATAGAATTTTTTATTTGGTTGCTTATGTATATGTAGACAGTGTATTACCTTCAATCGTATCTACATTTTATGAGTCTATATTTAATTACATTAAATCTTATTATTTATAGATTTCTACTGTCTTGCAGAAAGCCCTAGGCAAAAACTTTAAGGGTAAGCAGAATAATTCTGTTGACCAGCATCGAACCCTTTCTACATTTATTAAGCTGGCATAGATGTTAACTAGTGTTACATTGTTTCCTGCCTAGGATGATGAAAGCTGAATCTTCTTGACTATACTCTTAGATTTTCCTGTTGTCTTTTAATGAGGCTACAGCTCTAGACTTAGTTTAAGAATTCTGAGGTCGGCTGGTAGTAAGGTGTCCCAAACTCTGTGGTAACACTTAGACAATTCCTGTTGATGGAGCCTGATTTCATCAACAGGGATTGTTGATGGAGCTAGGCTCCCTGCAAGAGGTTGAAAACCTCTAGCTAAATTCACCAGACATGCTTGCTTATTGTTAATTTAATTTATATTCGGCTGTTCCTTCATCAGATCTCAGTATTGATGAGTACTATCTTTTGATTAACAAAGACCATAATTGTCATATGCTTCGCTTGGGGTATACATACGCATCAAATCATCTATTTGTCCAGAAATCAGATTTAAATCCTTGGACCATTCTTTTTTGTGCTTCCGTTTAGTATTTCTTCACTTTATCATCTTTCTATTTATTCTTTATCATTCTCCTTCTCATGGCTGTTCCCTTTTAGATTTCTGATCAAATTTGACCATTTCTTTTCTTTTTACCCATCTGCCATTATTGTTGTAATATTGAAGTTTCTGATAGTTTCTTTATAGTTTTTATCAGTGATTTTAATGCCTATTATACTGAACAACTCAGCTAACACCACTGAACCACCTAGCACTAAAGCCTATAACTTCTGCATTTCTCAACCTCTTACTCAAATAGACAACTTTATCACTTACTTTTCAGATAACCCTAATCACTTACATTCACTTCTTGATTTGTGTCTTGTTTCTGACATTAGCTTGTGTTCAGTTTGTCCTTGTTCTCCTTAGTGGTTCCAACCATGCAATGATCTTTTCACAACTTTCTTCATGAGGATCCCTGGCCTGTTGTCTCTTCTCTCCTGGCTGATAAATGGGCCTCCAGCCAGGAATGGAAGCTTTTAATCCTTCATTCCGGTTCCAAATAAAACCTTATTCTACTCCATGATTTTCACTTTCTTGTGCAGCTGCTATATCTAACCATAATCAATTTTTTTATCATTTTCAAAAGAATAACTCTTTTGAGAACAAAAACCAATTTCTTATTGCAAGAAATATATGCAAAAAAGCTGATGCATAACCTCTATTATTCCCAAATTATTAAATCTCATATCTTATCTGAGAAGTTAGACTCTGCAAAGAATATTTCTTCTAATTCAACTCTTGAATTTTATGGCATACTCTTTCTTCCATACTAGTTAAACAGGTTAATCCATTGTTAGACATTTGAATCACCAAACAACATTACAGTCATAGTTTTACAAAAGCATTCTCTAGAACTCTCTTCAACTCTCTCTAAACTATTTAACAAGTTTTTGATTGAATCTTGTTTTCTGCTTGCTGGAAATTGACATCTGTGGTTCCAATTTCTAAAAATCTTGGAGAACAATTTGACCCCTTTAACTATTGCCCATATAATTGTGAAGGTAATGAAAATTTATTAATGATGATCATGAAAAAAATATTTCAACACTAATGCATATGCATATAAATGCATAAAAACACATAATACACTATGCTTATAACTTATACATAAACAAAAAAACTAACCATCCCCATAACCTGCTGCTAATTTAGAGTGTCCACTAGATGGTAACCAAGAAACACACAATGTTAGTCCAGTTTTTATTTGCTCAATTGCATCTAACTTTTGAGGAAGCAAAGTGATAACAGGTTCAAGATTAGCAAAGACTAATAAATAAAAATAATTAATGCAGCAATAAAGTCAATGAATAAACAACTATTTAAGATAAATAAATAATTTTACTGTTTTTGCAACTATATAAAAATTGTTCATTAGATGTATATAAAATTATAAGTATATAAAGTTGTTCATTAGATGTATTTGAAATGCAAATCAACTCACTTGGTTCATTATGTATAAGACTAGAAGGATCTGGTATACTATAAGTAAAAATAT
>NC_061157.1:59590340-59610340 GCF_022113875.1 Hydra vulgaris
ACCATTACCTGTGCTACTTGACACAGGTGATGAAGTATCGGTGTCAAGAAGCCTTTTTTTGAGAAGTATTAACTTTTTACTGACTTAATCTTTCTAAGAGCATTTAAATTTTTCTTTAATTTTTCTCGTTGTGTATTAACTTATCTAAGGAAATTAGTTTTAGAACATGCATAACTAAAAAAGGCAACAGTGTTATTGTCATTCACATTAAAGTTAAACCATGCTCTAGGTTTAGGTTGTATCATTTTTAATATCATTTTTAAGAGTTCTTTGTGTTATATCTATCTATAGAAACTTCTGAAATTACCTTGGAAATTCAAGATGAGTTATTTTTTTTTGTAACCTTTTTTGAATTGTTTGAAGAGTATAATCATGTCAATCCCTCACACTCCCCTGCCCATCCCTCCCCTCCCCCACTCCCCGAAAAAAAAAAAGCAGATGCATGAGAAAATTTTTTTAATCAAAAAACTCCACCACATACAATTATATATATTTTTTGTTATTTGTTTGTACTTAATTTTTGTTCTAATAATCTCTATTTTTGTTTTAATCATCACTTAAAATTTAGCAAGACATTTCATTTGACTACATTATGGACATAATAAAAATTGGTGCTCATACCCTAGTGGAAATATTTCCTACAAAAAAAAAGTACAACAGAAACAGATTACATTTTCAAAACCATCGTACCTTGTTCTGTTATGACCTAGATTTTGAAAATATTCTGTCGATATCTAAAAAAATAAAAGGGGGTTAAACAAAGTGGTCCAGAATTTTTAGTGTTTAAGATAGATAACTTCCAGAAACGGTGCTTTCATAAAATTTTGTAATAATTGTACTGATGCAAAATAAGAATGTTTTAGAAAAAATTGCGGCGATTTGAGACTAGAAACAATATTAAACTTAAGATTTGGGTGTGTGCTACGATATACCTTTAAATTAAAAAGCACAAAAAAATTTTAATTATCTGGATAGATGTATTTTTTTTTATTTCTTATTTAAATTTATTCAAGAATATTAGACCAGTCATACATAAATTCTTAAAGATTAGTTGCTTCAAGGTTAGTCTTTGGACATTAACAACAGTAGGGGAGGGAGGAGGAGGGGGAGGGGGATGATTAAACAAAAGAATGTTCCATGGCCAGATAAGCAACATTGGTAAGCAAGGAGTTGTGTCTCATCAGAGACTTGTGTCCCACAAGAGGAACCACTCTGGGTGTACACCAGGTTATTTTTTTGTTAGAGTATCCCTTTGTGTTATCCCAAAAGGACTTTTCTCAGGGTATCCTATCAGGACAATGGCACAGACCTCTATATTGACATTGAGACCACTGGAGATAAGTAAAATTTGCATACAATTGTAAGTAATTTGACATGAATGACAATAAGTATAGTGATTTGTTTTAATTTCTTATAACTGTGCATGTGATGTAAATTGTCAATGTAAAGTATGTATGTATCCATACTGTAGTAGCAAGTGTTATTAGAATGTACAAAATTGGTACAAAATTAGTTGCAAAGTTAGTTGAAAGCCATTTAAACTGGTATAATGTAAGTTAGACGTGGATTCTAGTAGTCATATAAATTATGCATAAAAATTGTTGCAACTAGATAATCTAGAATATTCAAATAGAATGACAACAATATAGCAACATATTATGCAAATATAACTCACAACTAATTAGCTAAAATCATATGGAAATTAGTGCATTAACAGGTAAAGGTATGTAGTACCAAAGTATGTAATTTCTATAGATAACAAGATAAAATGTGCACATGTCACGTGAATTGGTATGGCATTTTAAGAATTTTGTTCTGCATTATGATAACAATTTATAACAAAAAAACAAAACTTACAAAATATGCATTACTTAAATTTTTTTGAGAATTTATATTGATTTTGTTTACAGGTAAATTTGTTTATTCTTAAGATAATGTTTATAAGCTTTAATTTAACAGCTGAATGTACTTAAACTTTTATTACCATAATGTTATTTTTAGAATAATTTTATTTTGTCATGCTCTCCATCTTCTGTTGAAAGTGAACAATTGTTCAGTTGTGGAGGACAAATTTATTTTCCTCAACGAAATAAGTTGGCTCTGGAAACAGGAGAAATGCTTAGGTTTTTACATTACAATATTCATACACACAATTTTAAATACTAAATATATTCTTATACACAATGTAACAACTGCTTTTTTATTCATCTTTTATAAATAGTTTAAAATTCTAAGTAAACCGCTTATCCTAGTACCATTTTTTTTTAAATTGAAATAAAAAGCGTTCTTCTAAAATTGTATTTTTTTATTAAAGTTTTCTTTCCATAGTTAAAAAAACTAAAAAATGTATATTATTATAACTGAGCTTTACTAATATTTTTTAAAATAAAGGTTTGGCTCAAATTTGGTTACGAGTATTTGTTTACCAGTTCTAATTCCATAAAAAAGTTTACACAATTTTAAAATTGTATGGTTTTATATTTTCAAAAATTTTAATAGTTAATTATTCCATTGGTATTGGCATTGGTATTGGCTTTTTTTCTATCCATTGGCATCGACCACAAATGTGCAATCAGTACATCATATACATAGTCTAGGTGTACACCAAAGTATCTTTTTGTTGCCAAGTAGTTTGAGAGAACTTAGATGTTAAATCTTTATAGCAGGTACCTGTTTGATGAATATTAAACATTTTTTAGCTTTTAAAACAATAGTAAGATTATTTTCAGACAAAAGGTATTTCTTTTATTGTATTTACCTACCAAGCTGCAGCTTTCTTTTATTGTATTTACCTACCAAGCTGCAGGGGCACTACAGTCAAGGAGTCTCCTTTTTTTGAAAAATCTTTATTACAAATGTCTCTTTTTCATTCTGAAAGGCAAGCCTTGACAAATAAGGCTTATGTAATCAGCATAATGTTGGGCATCTTTGTTGGCCTCTGTTGACATTTCATTGCTTAAAATATGTACCTGTCTTGTGTACGTTTGTTCTTTGCTTTAAGTTCCAGATATATATATATATATTTATCTACATAATTTATCTTCCAAAAATCCTCTTCACTCCAAAAATGCTCTAAAAACTATCCTCTTTACTATTTGTCACATGGCATACTATGACTTAGTTCTTTATTTTTCCATTGCCAAAAACTTCACCAAGATAGGATTAAATTTTTTAACTAACCTTTAACTGGTATCCTTTTTGTTATTGATACTAGATTCCTTTAAACAATTCAAAATTTTGTTTTTAAAACTGATAGACAGATTTTTTACTACTATTGTAAAGAGAAAAAATTTTCTTTAGCAACTGATATTCAAATAACCAACATGTTTTACTTTATTATATATGTATCTTGTTAGCAAAAATACAAAAATCAATGTTTTGTTTAATGCTTATTTTTTAGCTATACTTAACTTGAAAATCATTAAATTTAATTCACAAGTGCAATTTAGTAAATAACATTTACTTTAAATACTTTTTTAAAATTATTTGAATTAAGCCTTATTAATGATTTTAACTTTTCAACTTTTTAAAAATTGCTCAAAATTTTTATTTTAAAACTTTTTGCAATGCAGTTGCTATTATTTAAACAAATAATCTTTTCTAAATTTTTCAAAATATTTATAATTATAAATTTACTTTCCTAAGACTTCAGAAGTTTCACTAGAGTCAAGGAGGCCTACAACTAGTTGAGTGTAAGCCAAGTGTTCTACTAATAGTTGGCTACCACATTGCATGTTTTGATAAAGTAAAAAATTAAATTAAATGAATAAAAAATGGAATCTACATCTACCACTAATTAAAGTCCAGAAAATTAAAAGCAGTTAAACATCCTTGTGTACTTTTTAGATAAAAATAATTTGCCTTCGAAGTGATTTAAACTTGTATTGAAATATTTCTGCTAAAGGCATTTAGTAGTCATTTTTCAACTCACTTTTTAAATAATTTAATTTCCTTATAAGCTAATATTTTATAAAATCTAACTAATAACATTTTTTTAAATTTTTTAAACAATTTTTTAAAATTATTCTAACAATTTATTAATAATTCTTTACATAAGTCAAGTCGTTTAAAAATTATTACAGGATTAATGGTGAAATAAATTGACGTTATTGTAATATACTAACTAGATGCTAAATTCCAGTCAAGTTGCTAGCTTTTTCCATGCCTAGAAATTTTATTAACAATGAAGTGTTATTCAGATAATAAAATAACATTTATGTGATATTTATGTGGTTACATTTAAATTCGTTAGATGCAAAAATTTTAAGTAAATGAATTAACTTAATAAATTTATTTAACTACATTAAAATACTATATAGTGTGGTCTCATTTACTATAATTATATCATTTACTATTACTTGTAATTATTTATAAAAATCAATTTTGTTGAATAACCAACTGCCATATTGAAATAAATTATTAAAACAAATTGTATAATTATTTAAATTTTTTATTATTGCTTGAAAAGTAATATTTTCCAAAAATATAAATTTCCAAAAAAAATTTTTTTTAAATCTTGAGTAAATGAAACCTTTTTAACCTTTCAGTTTAGGAAACGATTTAAATAATTCAGCAGAATGGAATTCTTTTGTTGAAGTTTTCTTTGTATCTGTAAAATACTCCACTTCAATATTGCGAATATTTGAAAACGATGGTAAATGTTGATTGTATTCACTAAAATTTCCAGTAAAAAATATTACAATAACAACTTAACTAAAAACCTTTATGGTAAGTTATTGTAAACATTTATTGCAGCATTACAAATCTATAAATTGCAAGGAAATAAAATGAAAACTGCAACACTACTTCACAAAAAATATAATCGGATTGCAAAGTTGTTTGTTTTGAAATAAAATTCCTATAGATGACATTAAAAAGAAAGCTGCTTAAATGTATACAATACTGTTATACAATACTAAATATATATGTAATACAATACTAAAATATAATTTTTTCTACAGTTACGTACTTTAAAGAAACGCTATTGAAGAAAATATTAGCACAAGAAACTGTGCTAATATTTTCTTCAATAAAACTATATTTTAGCATGGTTTTTACATGCTTTTACAAAAGAATGGCAAATTTAAGTTAAAATGAATGCATTTGCAATTACTTTGAACGAAACCATGCTAAAACATATTTTTTTCAAAAGCGTGTTTTTTTTAAATTCTCGTGACTTTTTTTTTTAGTAATTTAATTTTATTATTTTATTACATTAAATTTAAAAAAATTTTATTACATTAAATTAATGGTGACTTTTTTTTGACCGTTTAAAAAAATTTTTGAAAAAAAATTTGCAGAAATATATATAATTTAATAGAATTTATAGAACTATTATGCTTATTATAGTTTTCATTTTTTATTGTGCGTTTAACAACACCAATAATATATTTTTTTATTAAATAATTAATATTATAAATATAATAATATCAGGTATTTAATAATAACTTATTAAATTATAAATCTACTGCTTAATTTAATAATTTAATAAATGCTTAATATTATATTATTATTTTTAAATGTTTTGAAAAAGTAAAGTCAAAACAACTTTTATTTTATTTTTAGTTCCCTTTTATTTAAATTTCATCAAGTTTATATCTTTTTTTTAAAACTTAACAAACTAAATTGAGAAAAATTCACTATTTTGTATTAATAGATAACAGTTTACAGTCAAAAGGTTATTGTATATTAGTTATCATTAATTTGCGCACACTTAGCAAATGCGTGAAAAACTGTTTTAAATTAATAAAAAATTAATAAAATTCAATAAGTATCTTTGATATATCTAATTAATATATATCTTATTAACTAGAACAAAAGTTATTTAAAAATAAAACTCCCTTATAATTTAATAAAAAATTATTTAAATTAAAAAAAAATTGAAAGAATTAAAAATAAAACTGGCTTATTCCGGCCAACGATATATATATATATATATATATATATATATATATATATATATATATATATATATATATATATATATATGAGTGGGTCAGAAGCCAAGGGGTACAAGTGACAATTTTGCCAAAATTAAGTTAAGTATAGAATTTGATAGAAGAAGCAAACAAAATTGTTGGTGGCCAAGGGATACAAGTGAATCTCTGCCCTGTGCTGCTTTCTACTAGAAAAACATAACAACAGCTGAGTTTATTTAACAAAAATACTTTAACTTTAAACAGCTGTATCTCAAAACTATGAAAATGTCACTTGTACCCCTTGGCTTCTGACCCACTCATATATATATATATATATATATATATATATATATATATATATATATATATATATATATATATATATATATATATATATATATATATATATATATATATATATATATATATATATATATATATATATATATATATATACATGGGTAGATCATTAAAAAAAAATTGGTTTTGAATAGCAACAATTTGTTGCTCTTGGATGATATAAAGTAGATAAGAAAAAAATATTTTGATTTTTTTAGCGTCTTCCTTTGCTGCCAGTAGGCCTTAAATCACCATATTTTTATATTTTTATGCTTTTTATTGCTATTTAATTACTTACTAATATTTATAAAATTTAACTTTGAGAAGTTAAATTGTTGCTCATGGGCATAAGTTAAATAAGATTAAAAAAAATTTTGTCTTCTTATTTTAACATATTTGTGCATTTTTAGGCTTTTTATATTGTTATCAAATTACTTTTTTTTATATTTTTGTTCTAAAATTAAATTTTATTTTAAATTGTAATAAATTGTTATTATTAAATGATTATAATTATAAATTGTTATCATTAAATTGTTATTATTAAATGAAAACAATTTATTACAATTTAAAATAAATTTTAATTTTAGAACAAAAATTACTAAGTATTTTGATAACGATATAAAAAGCCTAAAAATGCATTAGTTAAGAAAAATATAATAGTAATCAAGTTTGTTTTGGTTTTCTTTTTCTGCTAGGGAACTTATAATGTGCACTTTTATACTTTTTATTGGTATTTAATTATCAATAAGTTTTCAAATGTTTTCCGTGATAAAACTATGGCTGGATTTATAAACCACTTTCCAATTATCTATTCTATAACTAGCACTATTTTAAAGTATTATTATTTATTTTAGACATTTTAAGGCTATGTTTATCATTTTAAATTACTTAGTGATTTAATATTTACTATTTATATAAATTGTAGTGATTGTAACTAGCACTTTTTAAAATTATTATTATTTTTTTATTTTAAAGTAAATAGCAGAAAAATTTACTATTTATTAGTATTTATTATTTTATTATATTACTATTTATTAAAATATAACAAGGAAAATGTGAATGCTCATTCGAGCATGTTTGACATGGTACTCTTAGCAGCCATTGCAACCGAGGTATAGCGAGAAAGAGTTTCAGCACTTTTTTTATAAGAAAAGTCAACAAAAGTGTATGCAAATATCTAATTTACATAAACTTCAAACTATGTAATGTTAAAACATACTAAAACCCATATCAAGTTTTAAAGTTTTACTTTCACTTAAAAATTGTGGCCTCTACTTAAGATCTCCTTAAGATCTCCTTAAGATGTTTGATCTATAGCACTTATTACCGTTTTATAAAGTCTTTTATTTAATATATAGTTTTAAAACTTCCGTTAGACAATGTGCCTGCATAGCCAAGTGGTTATTATGCCGGTATGCTATTGTGGAAGCCCTGATTCGATTCCTACCACTGGCGTTTTTTTTTTTTTTTTTTTTTTTTGATTTAATTTTTTTCGATTTTTCTAAAAAACAAAATAAAACACTTTTGAAGAAAGAAGTTTGTTTTAAATGAAAGAAAGGTGTTTTGCATTTTAAATAACAAAAATTAAAAAAAAAAAGAAGCAAGCTGATGATTTGAACTTGTGAAGGGGCAACCTTTTTCGTGACGTTAAGTTTCAAACGGAGAAGACTAGTAAACAGTATGTATTTTTTAATTTTTTAATATTAATTTTTTTAGTTTTTAAAGTTATTAAAGTATAGTTATTTAATGTTTTACTTAATGAAACACGTTCTGTTTTATAGGTGATGTATTGTATCTTAACAGGATGTTAATTTTATATAAGCTTAAATTGACCTTAATTAGTATTTTTGTAGTTGGTTAATCTACCAATTGTTAATTGATAATGCAGATGTTGTTTATTTTATTTTTTTTTTGCAAATAAAACATTTTATATATATATATTTTTTTTCAGTTATTATGTATAAATAAATTAATTTCCAGTTAATACATGTGGTGTATTTTTTCCTTTTTTTAATTTATAAATTTTTTAGATTAATCAGATGACATGTTTGTTCAATATATTCATACAATTGAAAACTATTAAAAATTGTTATGTTTTGTTAATTTTTTAATAAATGTGTAAATAAAAACATCATTTCTTTTACAAAGCTATTAGGCATTTTTTTAAAACCACAATTCATAATGATTTGTATTTTATCATTGTAAACAAAAGTCTATGTAAATATCTAACATGTAAACTTCAAGTTATGTAAATTGTATCAAATTTTACAGATTTCCTTTTACTTGAAAAGTTTATTTTCGCATTATCTCCTTAATTTTGATTTATTAGCATTTATATGCCATTTTGTAAAGTTTAATAATTTTTTGGTTTATTAAACATTTTTAAAAGATGATAAAGCATGCTAAAGTGTTTAAAGTGCTTCGTGTGGGTTCAAATCCTTTCGCTTACACACTTAATTTTTTTTTTAAATTTCTATTTTTCTAAAATATAAAGTATGACTTTGTATTTTAGAAAAATAGAAATGATAATTTTTAAATGCCTATCGATATTTTATATAACATATATAAAGAAAATGAAATGGAGAGAATTTTGTAAAAAGCTTTTTAAAATTTCTAACATGAAAACACCGTTAAAAATTTGTTGCGCTTATGTCATTATATAGAAATACTTACGTTATTAATGTGCTTAAGTAATTAGTTAAGCCTGCACTTTAACACGCATTAAAGAGACAACTTTCTTTCTTATAGAAAAATTTTTTTACATACAAACTTTATTTATTTTTTCAAAATTAACAGGGCAAGAGTCCTAATAAGCTGTAGATAGTCTGAAAAAATTGATTAGGAGAATGGTTGGTTGTAATTATTTGTTACGTGAGTGGTTGGTGGTAATCATTGGTTACATGAGTGGTTGGTTGCAATCATTGGTTAGGTTGGTTGGTTAAAGCCATTAGTTAGGCAAAATTATTAAAACATTTCTACCTCATATTGCTAAAAATCCAAGGGTCTAGAATGGCTGCATTGAATGGTAATTAAACCATATGATTTAATTTTATTTTATTTAAACTGCTAGTTACAAAACCACTCTTTTTCATTATTAAAAAAACAAAAAAAACCACAGTTCTAACATACCTATCAGGGATAACTTTCAAACAGTCTGATCTCGGGAGCCATTCCGGAAAAAGGACATCATCAGACATGTTCTCCTTTAACCTATGATACAAAATATGCTATTAGTAGACTTGAATACTATAAAAACTAATATATAAAACTTTATTAAATAATTCTAATGATTATTTTTAGAAAAAAAAAGTTAATCTTAAAAAAGTTAAAGCCTCACCATATTTCATAAAAAGCATTGTCTTTGTAAACCAGCTTCAAATTACTTTTATCACCTCGTGTTCTTATTACTAAATATTTTAAAAATAACTATTTAAATGTATTTTATATTGTCAAATGTTTAAATAAAATTTAAACATATTTTAAATTTTACTTTTTTTACTAATTAATTTTAACTAATTAATTACATTATTCTTTATTGCATTGTACATAACAAAAAACTTTTGTTTTATTATAAATTAACAATAGGAACGTATATTGCAATTGTAAATTAACAACAACATTGTAAGCGAACATTCCGTTCATACTAATCATAATCATATAATTGAACTATGATATGGAATGGTATTCATTTCAAAGCATTTTGAAGTCAATAAACTTTCCTATAGTGAAAAACAAGCTGTGCTAGTTTTTCAAATCTTACCATATTTCATGTTCATTATAATAAATCTATTCCTGCGATAGAAGGTTTGTCATGTCACAAACATATATTTGCAATAGATGGTATGAGCATGCACTAAAAGTGTATAGCAGATAAAGCTGCATAGTAATCTACACCTAGTTGTTTGATTTAGACACAAGCAATGATTTATAAACTGAGTTTAAGATTCAACATCTGAAGTATGAAACAATCTGACTGGCATTCAAGTTATTGCCTGAGAGGCTTTCTACAAGACATTAGTAGAATGAGTTATAAATTGCACACATAATACTTTTTTAAAAACCCAAATAAAATTCATAATAGTAATGTCGCAATTTATTTAAAATAAAAATATTTTTATTTATTTTATAAAAATATCTTTTATTTAAACAATAAATTAAATATTTATTATTTATTTTGCTTTTTAGAATAAAATAAAAAAAAAAAAAAAAATTACAGAATTAAACATACCTTCGTTACAGTCTTCGAGTTCATTTTCAACAAATTCTTCAACATCTGAAGACGCAGATGAAGCAACAAAATCATCATCTTCTCCAATGCAATCATCCACAACATAATCATCACCATCATCTGAATTATGCTTTCTTTTCTAAATATTTTTAATAAAAACTGAATCAATTCGTAGTAAATATAGTTTTTCCATTGAAGTTTTAAAACCAACCCTAAAAATATTTAATACAAATAACATATATTATTCAAATTAAATAATATATAAAAATTAAAATTTTTTATAAAATATTTTGTTATAGTGATCAAGGACATAAAAAAAATTTAAATTATTTTAATTATAACTTTAACAATTATAATAAGTTTCAATTAGTTTTAGTTAAGAAACTCTTTCTTATAATTATGCATACCTTAGTTTAGTTACCTGTAGAATAGCATTTCATATTTACCTTAGTTTCAGCTATTTCAGCAAGTTTACTGATTGCACTAAAACAGAAAAAATCTTTTTAGCACAATCTGATTTCTTGCTTTTACCTTAAATACAACTTAAACTTGAATAATTATAGAAAATAATTATACCAAATATTAACATCAATACATATAATATTTTTCATAATTCAAAATTGTCTAATGGTCCTTATTTACTGTTTCTTTGACACAATCTTACATAATAAGTTGGCTGTTTCTTTGTTACAATATTGCATAATAATACTCATAATAACAGTATAATAATAAACATAATAACAATGTACAGTACACAGTAAAAAAATTTAAATTATGATGTTAAGTATGAAAAAGCTGCAACATTATTAAGCAGACTTGCAGATTGCATAGCATTTTATTTTAGAGATAATACATTTAATGTCAGCAGTCAGAAGACATCAAATACCAGGAAATAAAATAGGAAAAAGAACTAATTGCTTTACTTTTGGAGGTTATGTTATCCATCAACATATTCAAAAAAAGAATTAAAAAAATAGAATAAATAATACCATATGAAAAAAACTGTAAAAAAAACTGACCAAAATAAAATATAGATTAAGCCTTCTCAGGAGACGTATGCCGTTGCACACCTTATATGTCCATGCATATAATTTTGACAACTTGGCCACAGTTTTTAAATTTTAAATATTTAAGTTTTAAAATAACTATGCTTGGATTAAATAATTTTGAAACTTCAATTTTTTTAAAATTTTTTGTAGTAAAACACTTAAATTAAAATAAAAATGTATATTAATTTTATGCTTTTATTTTTTCTGGTTTATTTTTTATTCATTTTATTATTTGTTAAGATTTTTTATTTTTTTTAATTTAGTTTTTTTTTTTTAGTTATTATTTCTCGTTCATGTTTATAGCTTGTTTATTTTTAAATTTTCAAAACAAAATATTATATGTGTGGCCGTATAAGGCTTGCTGAACGTGCTTCCTGAGGTTCGACGCCAGCTCTAGTGACATTGGTAAGGAAGGAGGCATGAACTTCTAGTTAAATGCTCTCCCACTGTGCTACGTGATAAGACCGTAAGGACTTCTTGGAGCACTTAAATTAAAAAAAAAAAGAGGCTTGTAGCTGACCAAAAGTTTATTAATACTCTTAATTGTGCAGGACTTACTGGTATTACAAATAAGTTTGAATTGCGGTTCAGTTGTATTTTTTATAGCGAAGCAATGAAAAATAAAACAGAAAAACAATCTGTACAAGAATCATCTAAAAATACAAAACAAACATATATACTAAATAATGCTAAATATAAAATATATAGTTTTTCGCATTCTGCAAAGAGTGTTTTCCTTCTTCTTAAAGTAAAGAACAAAAATAAATTACTTAGACATTTCAAGTAAAAAAAAAAAAATATTTTCAATTGACTAATTTATCTTCTTTTTTTTCTCACTAATTTTATAATAAACTATTTCAATTTAATTTTATTGTCCTTTTTTTTCTCTAAGTCAAACTTTTAGATATTTATCTAAGACTTGTTGTATGAGCCTTTAATATTTCTAGTATTAATATAAAACTATGAATGTGTATTGTATTAATACTATATCTAAACTGTTTAGCATTATGATTATTTGAATACATATATATATATATATATATATATATATATATATATATATATATATATATATATATATATATATATATATATATATATATATATATATATATATATACATATATATATGAGATATAAAGAGTATTCAGGTAAAATATAGCTGAACTCCCTATTTTCCTTTGAGCACTGAAATTATTCTCTTATTGGGTCTTAAAAAAATCTACTTTTTAGCACATCATCCTTTTGTATTAAAAAAATGTGTAAATGTTATTTCATGGAAGACACCAAACATAACGTCACTGTTTAAAAATGGCAGTAGAAATAAAGTTTCAAATTATAGGCCAGTTTCCTTGACTTCAATTCTTTGTAAAACTTTAGAATGTTTAATATCTAACCAACTCTTACATTATCTAAAGATTAACAATTTATTATTTTCTAATCAGCATGGTTTTACAAAAGGCAAAAATTGCACAACTAATCTCCTAGAGTACATGGATATAGTAACAACAGGTGTTGCAAATGGTAAATCGTTTGATTTTCTTTATACTGATTTCAAAAAAGCCTTTGACAAAGTTTCATATAGGAGATTAGCACTAAAACTTGAAGCATATGGCATTACATCTACGTCATTGAAGTGGATAGTTTCTTTTTTAATTGATAGGAAGCAAAGAGTTGTACTTGGAGAAAGTGTATCATCATGGGTAGACAGAGTAAGCAGTGTACCACAAGGTTCTGTGCTTGGTCCAATTTTATTTTTAATATACATCAATGATCTTCCAAGTTAACTTACAAACCAAATGTTGTTGTATGCAGATGATTGTAAAGTAATAGCTGAAGTTAATAATGAAACGGATGCACATGCTTTACAAAATGACATTGTTATGTTAGAAAAATGGGTAATAAACTGGAAAATGCAATTTAATTTTGAAACATGTAAAATCATGCATATTGGTTATATACTTATAACTCTTCTGGTCCGTGTTCAAACATTCGAGGTAATAAATATTATAAATTCACCGATAAGAAATATTTAAATCGAAATCATGAAGGTTTTTTTACAAATCGCACAATCAAGTTCTGGAACAATTTACCAATTGAAACAGTGGAAGTTAAAAATCTCAACTTATTTAAAACTAAACTAGACTATCTTTAACTTTCTTGTTATGTCTGTAAAAGATTTAACATGGCGTTAAATCTCAACAGTATTGTATATTATATTATAGCACATAAAACATAACAAAAGTTTGCAACTTTTTCTATTGATTTATTTCTGAAGACTTTATATGTATGATGTAAAACAAACATTTTACATACATACATATGAAGTTGTCAATACTTTTATGAGGCTCAAGCCTCATAAAATTTAACTTCAAAAAGACAACCAGTTTTGTTTACTCTTTTACTGATAATTTATTTCCAATTTTTGGAATGATACTAGAGACAATGATACTTAAACAACCTTAAAAAATATTAATTTTTTCATAAAACCTAGATGGCTTTTTACTTTTTACAATTCAAAACACTTTCAAAACAGACTCTACAGTTTGACTTTACTGATGATGCAGATGAAAGTAGAGAGATACTCATATAAACATTCTGAGACAATTTAAGTGTTGCTCTGTTAAGGTAAAAACAGTTACTTTAGGCTTTGTTTGTATGATGTGCCTGTGTGGCTTAACTTTAATTTAAAAGTTGTTGAGTTTTATGCTTAACTATACATCTATTATTGTTTTGATCTAATGTCTGAATCAAATAAATAAGTTAAGAATAAAAGCTGTCACAAAAGAGAGATTCGCTGCTACCTGTTCTAAGCAATCAAAATATTTTTGTCTGAAGTATGTAACTGTGTAATCAGCAAAGTTCAGGAAAAAGATCAGAAACTTAGTCACTAATTTCACTTTTATCCCTCCTCAATCATTATCATCATCATCATCATCATCATCATCATCATCATCATCATCATCATCAATAAATATATTATACATTAATTTGGCGAATTAAAAATATATATTTTTAATTCACCAAAATAATGACCAAATTTATAAAATAATACAAAATGTGGTATTAAAAAAAATTTATTTGAAACCTACACTGTTGCAGATTTTCTTTTTTTACGCTTGCCATCTAAACACAGTAGTGGATCCTTCAAATCAACTTTCTATAAAAAAAAAAGACTTTATGCTTGTAAGATATGATATACTGTTTGTATAGTCATCCAAACTTTTTTTAAATTTTTTTAATTTGAAACTTGAATTTTTTAAATTAAAAACAAATTAATTTATTTTTAATTTAAAAAAATTTAAGTTTTAAATTTTTATGCAAAACATAAGTAAATAGTAAACTAAAAAAATATATATAAATACTTTATTGCAAAGGTGATTTCTTGAAGAGTTTAAACTCTGATACTCATTTGAACATGATCCACATTTCCATAAAAATTTGCACCGCTCATAATGTAGAAGTGCTTCTTTTGAGGTTTGAATCTTGGCTCCACACTTGTAGTTAAAACACTGAGCAGTTCCGCGTGACACATGATATAACAATTTAAAAAGCTAAATATAAAAAATCACATAAAAAAAAATTTAAATTTGTTAAACAGTTATACTACTTTTGATTCATCTTTTGTAAAAAATCTAAAAATTTCAAAATCCTACTTGTTGACCATTGTGATTTTAAAAAATGTATTTTTTTAACATTTTAATTTGTAAACTCCACGTCTATGTTTAAAAAATTGTAAAAAATTGGTCAAGACGGTTAGAAATCCCCATTGTCTCATTTCTGCAGTATGAATTTGCATGTCATGCAAATGGCTCTTGAAAACTGTAGTCTTTATGTGATCTTGTATGAGTTTACATTTTGAATTGTTTTATTTGATTTTGCTTTCCCCAAACCAATTTATTGCAAACAACAAAAAACTTACAAATGTAATCCAAACAGGATTAACATATTCTTAATAACTTTTTGGAAAGCAGTTAATTCTTTAACAAATTATTTTCCAAAAAATTAGTTTTTGTAAAGAAAAATACTTTTTTGTTGTTGATTTTGTTTACTCAAATTTTCAATTTAAATTAAAAATTCTAATCATAGAGTAAATATAGTGAATAGAAAAAAAAGTTAATTTTTGAATCTAAATATATGCCTGTTGATTTTTTTTAACCTGAAAATTTCAAATACAATATCTGTCTTATATGTAACAGTAGGATTTTGAAACTATGTATTCATGAAATAAGTCCTGTAAAGATATAGAACAATACTCTAAATTATCTTTTTGCAGGTACTTATATACTAGGTATCATTTTTTAAAAGAAGTTTGTTTAGCTTAAGCTAATTAAGATTTAGCTTAAGCTAAATCTCTTTTAGCTTAAAAATTTCTCTAATAGACTCTTTTTGTTTGAAACTACAAATCTATTTCTATAACAGCTCATTGTGAAATAAAAACACAAAGACTTACAATCATATGGATAGTTCTGTAATGGGAACAGAAATCTTGAAGTAAAAATACTTCATTATACTTCTTACAAGATGAAATCAAGCAAGGAAATTTCATACTTTCAAGTTGATCTGTAATTGCAGTTGCATCTTTTAAACTGGGAGTCATTAGGCATTTTGTTTTTAAATGTTTAAATAACTGCCATGGTAAAAAAAAGCTGCCATTGCAACCAATAATGGGGCATACAACATTAAACTCTAGAAATTGTTTAGACCAGTTATCCAAATCAAGCTAAAATAAGCAAAAAAAGTTTTAAGCACTTCTGTCACTTTAACAAAATAAAAAGAATACAATAAAATATTATAATGTTGTGACTCACAGTGTATGTCTTAGAACGTGATAAGTCATCCTGTAAAAATAAGGAAAAAGCTAGCTAAACTACAAAATTATATATATATATATATATATATATATATATATATATATATATATATATATATATATATATATATATATATATATATATATATATATATATATATATGTATATATATATATATATATACATATATGTATATATATATATATACATATATGTATATATATATATATACATATATGTATATATGTATATATATATATATATACATATATATATATATGTATATATATATATATATATATATATACATATATGTATATATGTATATATATATATATATATATATATATATATATATATATATATATATATATATATATATATATATATATATATATATATATATATATATATATATATATATATATATATTCATCTACTAAAACAAAAAAAATATATACCAGAGGTGTACGCTGAATTTTAAGATGTTTGAGTTTTAAAGTTTTAAACCCCCTCAATTTGAGGGGACTTTTTAGTGTTCAGTTTTTATAAACTGTGCAAGGTCATAAAAACTGAACACTAAAAGATTATTGCATGAAATTTAAAATTAGTTGATAAATATAAATTTAGATTAAAATAGTATAGAAAATAATTTATAAACTCATTGCTCCTACATTAGGAATGGGGTGGGCCCAAAAATAAACTTTTGAGGGTTTTTTGTTCCCAACTTCACAGTAATTCACAGTAATTCTTTGCCAAACATCCTCTTTTGATATAAGCATAATTACAATAATACAATAATTACAATAATTAAAATAATACAAAAGTTTGGAGTTTGCACAATGCCTGTAAATGTCAAAACTTAAACATCTAAAAATCCAGAGTACACCTCTGAGTACATATAAAACCCTCGGAATCAGGAAAAATGAGTTCGGCAATAATTTGCCATCCTCAATCTTTCAAAGGTCAGCATCATGTCTTCTCTGTTTGAAATTAAAAGCAAGCCCACAAAAAAGTGCAGGATGGTCATTTTTAAGTTAGTCTGCACGATTTAAAAAAATTTATTTTTTCATGCTATTTAAATTAAAATTAAAATAGAAAAAATAATGCTTTAAATAAATACTAGATAAAATATTTAAAAAAAAGAACTGGTAAAAAAAAAGCTATTTTTTATAAAAGGTGTATAAACCTTTATTTTTTTATTGCAATTTAAAACAAAACACTTTTATTTTTTGGCAAGCACTTTTATGCACTCGCCAAAGTTTTTGCAGTAGTGTGGGATAAGCGCTGGCTAAACAGAGAAGACTATATACATATATATATATATATATATATATATATATATATATATATATATATATATATATATATATATATATATATATATATATATATATATATATATATAACAATAATAATTTTTTAATAATGTTGATAAATTCATATGACAAGTTATAAGAGTTTCATTAAATTCCTATTTAAAATATTAATATATTTAATATCACAAATTAGAAAAAAAAATTCACAAAGCAAAAGAGTAACAAATAAATTTTTATATATAAAACTAGGAAGAAACATTAAACAAAATAATATTTGTAATAATATTATTAATCATTTGTTAATAATAATCAATAATTATTATTATAAAGCTAAATATAAACTAAAATTTGGTCAAATGCAACATTCTTTTTAACAATTTTTCTAGAAAACAATACAGTGCTTAAATAAATATCATAAAATCAATTTTTTTTCTGATTTATTTATATGATACAAAACATTAAAGTGTAACTCACAAAACTTCTATTTCTAAAACGTAATAAATTATCATAACATTTTAATTTTTTCATGAACTTTTCAAAAATTTTTCAAAAATATAAATTATTTTATAATTAATTTTTTATTATAGATTTTAGGGAACAGAAAATTACATTTTTTAACTAAAAACGATTAATAGAGAAATTAACAAGACTTTTTTATTATAACTTTTTTTATCAATGTTTTTTTATAAAATGAATATTATTTTTGAAATTTTTATATAACTTCGCTTCGCTTGAGACCCAACATGACATACTTTTAAAAAACTTTTTTTTTTATAATATTAGGGACCTATTTAATGTTCGAGGGTTGGTAGCAACCCCTTAAAATATTTTTTATTCAAAAAAATTTTAAATCCAACATTTTTTTATTATATTCAACATATTCAGGGGGTGCCAGCATTCATTTTCAAAAAAAATTGCTTTTAGAACCACCCTAATATATATATAATATATATATATATATATATATATATATATATATATATATATATATATATATATATATATATATATATATATATATATACGCACACTTATATATATTAGAGCAATTCCATTTTTACCATTTAAAATTGGTATAGATGTGGAAAATTCTGTAACAAAAACTAAAAATGGTGTAACTATTTTTTAATTAAAATGGTTAATTGATTAGGGCAAGGTATTTTAAATTTTTTTTATATAAAAAAAATAAATATTACAAGTTCAACTAATTATGTTTATAGCGAGCTGTATGGAACAGTAAAATAAATAAAATTCTATACAAATGATGTAAACAAACTACCATAATGGTAGTAGTTTTTTTTTAAAATAAAAAGTTAAATTTTGTCACATATTGCCGACAATTTTCGATGCAGTTAATATTCATATATATATATGTATATATATCTATATGTATGTATATATATCTATATATATGTATATATATGTATATATATATATATATATATATATATATATATATATATATATATATATATATATATATATAATATATGTATATATATATATATACATATATATATATATATATATATATATATATATATATATATATATATATATACATATATACATATATACATATATGACAATATTTCATAATCAGTAGTTTTTATAGCTTTTATGTTAAGTAAATATCTTTATTTAAATATGTGTTTATGTTTAGTAATACATTTCTTGCTGTATTGTATTATAATCAGCAAAAAATTTATAATTTTTAAAAGTAATATTATAAATATATATATATATATATATATATATATATATATATATATATATATATATATATATATATATATATATATATATATATATATATATTTTAATTATAGTCAATAATTTTATTTTTAATTATAATATTAAAAATAATAATCTACAATTTCTACAATTTGTATTTAGTGCATTGATCTAACTGTAACTAAATAAGAAATAAAATATTGTATTTTAAAATATGTAACTGAATCTTGTTTTCAAATAGATAATAAATGAAATGGGAAAAGTTGCCAAGTCCCTTAAAAGTAGAACTCTCTGCACAAGTTCTCGGTTTGCAGTACTACCAAATGATCTTCCTGTTAGCAACCTTCCTATGTTTAAACAAGTTATACAGTTCAGCTACAAACTCAATAAACAACTCACTGCCAAAAAAATAACTGATCAACAAATTGTTTCTCAAATAAGCATTAAACTTGTTGAGCTATGGAGAAAAGTGAACTCTAAACTTCCCTTTATCCACAAGAAAAGTATACGGAAAAAACTTGAGTTACTTTTTAAAAAAGTTTTATGTGCTGAACATAAAAAATCAAAGGGAACAAATCCAGCATTGTTTATTTGAAAAT
>NC_061157.1:59615340-59637840 GCF_022113875.1 Hydra vulgaris
TATAAATATATACTTCTACTTATTATTCAAGGATAGTAATAATAAGGATAGAAGTATATATTATAAATATATATCTCTACTTATTATTCTTTTTGAAAATATAACTATATATTTTCAAAAAGAATAATAAGTAGAGATTGTTTCTCTTTTTTTTTTAAAAATGAAATACCAATGATGGTGGATACAAAGATTACGTGTCTTAGCAATTTTTTTTTTTTCAAAAAAAGTCTGACTTTATGTCTTAAAAAAAGCTAATAAAATAATAACCAAGACTTAAAACTATCAACGGTGGATTATAAGAGTCATCAAGCACTTAAAAATCTTTAAGATATCAAAAATTATCAACAAATTAGCCAGGACAAGAAAAACTTAACTAAATATAATACAGTTTTATAGCATAAAAGGCATCAAATACGCACTTCAAAACTATATATTTAAAAAACCTAACTCATAGACATATATCTTTAAAAAAAATAACTTAAATATAAGTGATAACAGACATTAATATCATGTGACTTTTGCTGAAAAAAATTTTAATAAAAAATCAAACACTAAAAAAACTGTCAACGTAGGGTTCGTTCACAAATTACGTCACTAAATTTTTGATCATTTTAGACCCCATAGTGACAACATTGTAACACTTTAGTAACAAGTTCCGTATGAGTTGTCACAAGATACACTACCTTTCCCCCTTCCCCCTCCCTAAAGCATGATGTAAATTATGGACCCTCTTGTTTCTATAACAGAGCTTAGGTTACAGAGCTTAAGTTAGTTTATTACCGCTAATTTTGAAGTGATGATGGTAATATTTTGAAGTGATATTTGAAGTGATATTGGGAATATTTATGGTTATCCTTATTTATTGTTATTGTTTTACAAAATAATAGCAATTTTTATCGAAATTACTTCTAAAAAAAAAAAAAAAATTTTTTTTGATATATACAGTAGCTTTTTGTACTTGTAGAATAGTTAATTAAGTTTGTTACTTTATATTTATTTTTAATTAGAGTGTTATGATGCAATAATCAACTGTTAAATGCTTAATAACTACATAATAACTCTCCTTTTAAAAAAATTTGGTAAATTCCAATATTTGATTTTGAAGTGATCTTTTTCAATAAGAAAATCAAGTTAATGTTTTTTAATTACTTCAATTACTTTACTCATCAATTTATGACCCAGAAACATTAAGTAACAAAAGTATATATATATATATATATATATATATATATATATATATATATATATATATATATATATATATATATATATATATATATATATATATATATATATATATATATATATATATATATATATATATATATGTGTGTGGTTGTATAGTGTTATATATATATATGTGGTTGTGTAGTGTTTTTTAAACAAGAAAATACTTGACAATTACACATTTCACACAGCTCACAGAAATAGTGAAAATGAAAACAAAAGATTTTGTTATAATTTATTTTTACTTATTTTAAGTAGTGATTAGTAAACTTTAGGATTTATTACAAATTTTATCAACCCCTATCTAATCTAAAATTTATTAACCACTACCTACACTAAATTTTATCAACCCCTAGGGTAGTCGAAAGTAATATAGAATTGTTAAACATTTCTGATATGCAAGGGAAATTAGCAATAAATTTTAAAAAGGAATTTAAATTTGGTAAACTCTATAAACATTTTTTTTAAACAATTACAATATAACTTTGAACACTCGATCTCTTCTATTTTAGTAACCCTTCAAAACCGCAAGATTGTAATAAGTTTATATAAAAATATATATTAGGAACAATATATTTTCATTAAGTTATTTTTTACAAATGATAACATACATTTGTACACTGTTAATATATCTCTTAAATTAATTAGAATTTATGGTATAACACTATTAAAAAATAACCTGTGTGTCACAAGAAATTGTTGATTTTTCTTTTTTCTTTTTAAAATTTTTATTTTTCACAACAATTTCAAATGAAGGTTCTTTTTCGATTACATTATTTATGTCTTTTAAATTATTTGTATGGTTATGGCTTATTTGACCAATAAATTCCGATGAAATTTCTTTTGGTAATATATTGTTTATTTCAACTAAATTATTCGTGCAGATATGTTCATCCTCAATTTTACTAATAGTTTTATTGAATGTGTTTATTTCTTTTTTTTTTGGCTTTTTAGTATGTTGTTGATTGTTTAAAACATATGATTTTTTGATGTTAATTAATTCAGTGCAATCTTGATTAAGTTCATTGGATTTTTCATTAACAGAAACTTCATATGATTGATTAGTTTCAGTATTCGTAGAAACTTCACATATATCTGATGCTTTAGAAAAAACTTCAGATGATTGTTCTTTATTTAATGAAATGTCTAATGATTTGTTAGATTCTTTTTTTATAACTACCTCAGTTGATTTATTTAATTTTTTGTACTTTTTTTTGCCTAGCTTAGCTTGTAGTGCTTTTATTTTAGCAGCTAAGTATTTATTTTTGCAAGGGTCTTGTTCTATTTTGTTTGACTTTTTTGGTTCAGGATATTCTTTTTGGGTTGGCTGACAGCAATGCTTTCGAACTTTATATTCTGATTGAAATTCAATAAAACAATGTTTACACTGCCATAAATAGTCACATGAGCGGAAATGTTCAACAATGTCATCCACTTGATCCATGTACTTTCCACATTTGTAATTTTGACATATAGCCCAATTACCTTGGTCTACTTGACCGAAATACCAATTGAGCTAAAATTAAAAAAATTAAAATTAATGACATACAATGCACAAAAATCAATACAAAATATGGGAAAAGAAATACCAGAAGGTGTTTCTTCGAAAAATGTGACAGAAGGTCTTTCAAACAAAATTTGTGTTGACATTCAGGACATTTAATAAGTGTTGACTTCATATCTGCTAATAAAACTTTATCAATGCAGTTTTCCATGTGAGTAAACAACCGAGATAATCGTAAAAACTTCTCCTTACAGTCTTGTCGTGGACAGGTAAAATCGTACTTAGATAATGATTTTTCCAAAACAACAATAGGCTACCATATAAAACAAATAACAAATTTTTAGCAATCACATCAAATCTTTATTCATTTTTAACAAACATATCAAATATTTATTAAATTTTAAACAATCACATCAAATATTTATTTTTATTTTGTATGACAATTTATATAATAAATATAAGTATTTATTATACTTTATAAACTTAAATTTTAAATTAAAAAAATAAAAATATATAATGGTTATATAAAATATTAAACAGTTTTAAAAATTTTAAAAACATGCTACTAAATATTAAGACAAAGAATTACGTACATCTTTTTCTTCTTCTGTAATCTTGGATGTAAAATCGATTTCTAATGATTGTTTACCAGAATTTTTTATTACTTCAATAGGAATATCCTCTGCCTCATTTACAGTAACTGAGAAAAAATCTAACAAACTTCCATTATTGTGTTCACTATGGTGATGCAGCATAACAGAACTTTCGTCATCATCTTGAAGACTTGAAACTTCAATAGGAATGGAGATATTATCACGAATCATGTCTAGAGTTATTTTATTTTTTACTTTCTCAGTAGTAAAATTTGCACTAATTGGTAAAATGTCCGGTCTAGCAATAAAAATCATCATACTAATCGATTCAGGACTGCTTTTTATCGGAGAATACCTTTTTATCCGTAATTTTTTACTGTTTTTATTATCAAAATTTGGAGTTGAATATAAGTTCTGCTTTTGTCCAATACAAGATAAATTCTCTTCATTATTTTCTGTTTTCACATTAGAAATATTGCAGTTTAATTTAGACATACTGTTTCTTATAAATAAACTTTTGGTATTATAACTTTATTAATAGTATTAAACAAAGATTTTACAATTGTCTAAAATAAAGGATAAAAACATGAATATAAAAGTACTGAATAATTTAGCAAGCATTTAAAAAGTTTAAAATTCAAAAGTTAAAATCTTTCTTATCTTTGAAACATAGTAGTACACTTACAATGAAAACCAGTTAACAATACAACCATATTAATACTAAATTTAAAAAGTCTTTCAAGCCAATTGAACAAATGCACTGTGTTCATAGCAACTGTTTCTTTTATGATCTTAAATTATAAATACATCACAAAATGCTGTTATTTTTTTCTAATAAAAAATATGTATGCATACTTTTTATTACATTAATGTGTTGCAAAATATATGAAATATATTTATAAAAATATAAATATATGAAATAAATTATGTTAAAACTTAGCAATATAAACTTAAAATCTTTTTAAAGATTTAATTAACTAAAGAAAATTAAAACAAAAAATAACTTAAATAGCTACAACTTCATAATATAAAAATATATCAATAAATAATTTGAATTAAATATTCTTTGAAAAAAATATAAATTACTAAAAACTCAACTTCTTTGACAGACATTATATTTTTACTGTCATAATAATAAATTTATGTTAAAAATATACTTTTAATATTACATAAGATTGATGGCTAAAAAATCACAATAATAAATAGGAAACAATAGTATTTGAAAAAAATTCAAAGCTAATTGAAAAACAACAGTCTGCTGTTGAAGCATTTGGAAAACCATGATTTTCATGTGTAAACTTTAGTATTGTGTGTAAACTTTAGTACTGTGACACTATTTTTTTTTAAACGGTTTTATCACCATTATTTTATACTGTGAGCAATGAATAGTAACCATCGAGAGTGAGCAACAAAAAACAAAACTTATGCTGGACCACAAGTTTTCTTATGAAGTGTAGCATTATTCTTACTGTCATAAACAGTGTGACACTCATTGCATTTCCACAAATACTTACACTTTCTATAATGCTCAACACAGCTACAAACAGTTTTCATAATCATTTTACAAGTGTAGTTATTACATTTTGGTTTGTTAGTTTTATTCAATGACTTTAAATAAGACAAGAGCTAAAAAAAAACAAATCATACAATTAACAAAAATTACAAAATAATACTCAAGTTATTAATGACTAGATTTAAATTAGGTATCACAAGATTTAACACATAACAGGTAGAAACTGAACCTTTTAAAAAAATCTTAACTCTGTTAATATAGAATTATTTTTATTACTAAATCCTAAAGAAGACTGAATTACAACTGTCCTTGCAATGATTATTTACTCTTAAAAAGTTTTGGATACATACCACTTTCAATTAAAAAGTTTTGGATTTACTACTACTAAATATCTTCAGCATGTTTTTATATTAAATACTTAGTACATAATTTTAGGCTTAAAAGCTTGTTTGAAAGTTTGATAACAATCCCTTAGTATTTTAATATTGAATATAATGCTGCTGCTCATGCTGCTGTTGCTGCTACTTATTTATGCGTGTTTGCACAGAACTGGTAGCAGCCATTACATCCAAATTAATGGTGAGAAAGAGTTGCAGCTTTTTTTGTATAAGAAAATGTCAACTAAAGTTTATCTAATTTATTTAATTTAAATATCTAACTTATGTAAATTTCAAATTATGTAATGTTAAAAATATATATCAAGTTTTATAGTTTTACTTTTACTTTAAAATTGAAATGCGTCGACATTTCCTTAATTTCAACATTTCCTTAATTTTGATTTATAGCATTTATTTACTGTTTTATAAATGTTTATTAAATAGTAGCCAAAGAGGTTAAGTAGCATGAAGTGAAAAGCCGTAGTTCAAATCCATGTGCTTTTTCGATTTTTTTCAAATAGAAAATGAAACATTTTTGAAGTTCTATTGATGTTATATACATAATATAACATATATATATATATATATATATATATATATATATATATATATATATATATATATATATATATATATATATATATATATATATATATATATATATATATATATATATATATATATATAATATATATATATATATATATATATATATATATATATATATATATATATATATATATATATATATATATATATATATATATATATATATATATATATATATATATATATATATATAGGTAATGAGATTTTAAAAAAGCTTAAAATTTCAATAAACCTCAAAACAGTGGTAGAAATTTTTTGCGCAAAGGTCACAATAGAGATACTTAAGTTATTAATGTGATAAGGTAATTAGTTAAGTTAGCACGTTTAACACACATTAAAGAGACAACATTTAAAAAAAAAAGTTTTTACATTCAAACTTTTATTTTCTTCAAATTTAATTAACGGGGCGAGGGTCCTAATAAGCTGCAGATGGTCTGGAATAAAAATTAACAAAAACTTAATAGAAACTTGATAAAGATAACAATTTATAAGTCTGCACCTGTTTTTTTTTATAGAAGTTTACAATTTTATAATAAGAAGTTATAAAATATTGAACATTAATCGTTAACATAAAACTATAAGTTATAAAATATTGAACATTAATCGTTAACTCAAAACAAAGAATTGACAGATTTTTATACCACTTAAAAAAATTATTGAAATTTTTAGAATTTTCTACTGTTTACTGAAAATTATTAAAAATAAAACAACTATATAAAGAATAAGTAAAGAAATATAGAAATGGTTGGTGTCGAATAATGTTACCATAACTTGTATTAAACGAATTATGGTTCATTATTTCACATATTTTTATTAATCTAATTCCAAATGTTTTTTAAACTTTTTATATTGATTGTAATTAATCAAAACATTTCAAGCAGGTATTCAAAATATTATTTAAATACCCGCTTTGGGTACTAATATCTGAACTGCTGATAAATAACAGTTTTTGACAGACTACCGAAGCGTTTTAAATTGTTTAGGTTGATATACTATAAATTATTTAAAAGGTAGATATATAGTTTATCTACCATACTAGTTTTTTCTTACATACTTTGCATACCATCGCTTACTAAAAAATATTGAAATAAAGAATAAGTATAGGAATGGTTGGTGTTGAACAGACTTCGACCCATATTTTATGGGTCCGGACTACCTTCTATGTCATACATAATACTGATGCAAGGACAAGAACTGTCTTGCATCCTTATTAAAAGTTTAGAAAACTTAAAAGAAGTACTTCTTGCTTTATTATACAAAATAATACAGCATAAAAATTATCACAGATAATTTTTATACTGTATAATTTTGGCAAAATTCCTTTTTAAATGATCATAATTGGAGATTTTGAAATAGAGAGCTAGAAATAAAAAAATAGGAAAAAGAACTGGAAGATTTGCGGTAAGTAAAGTATATTTTTTTATCTTTTAAATGCATATCTTGAAGATTAATGACTAAATCCTATCGAAAAAAAGAAAACATCTAAATTTGGTTAACAAATTAAGCACAACTTTTAATCATCTCATGATTTTCAATCGAGGTTTTTAAATTTTTATTCTTTAACTAATAAACGTTATAGCACCAAAAAAAATAAACTGCTTACCAGCCCATGTGAGGTAGAATAATGTTTGCCATATTTCTTCAGCTCAAGAGATTCATTACATTCAATGCAGGATACAACTTTTGACCCAAGCATTTTCCAAAGTTGGTTATTTCCACAATTACAACGAGCCATATGTTTTATAAACAAATTTGGACAGTTAAAACTTTGGTTGCAACCATTAAAATAGCATACCATTTTATATTTTTGAACATCTTTAAACCAACAATCAAAAAAACTCTAACAAACATTTTAGCTGATTTAGAAAAAAATTGTAAAAATCACCATGAAATATGAAATAAAAATTCAACTTCATAATAGTCGAAAAACAAATACTTACCTCGGGTGTCTTTATAGCTGACATGAAGAGGTCTTGGAGTGCAGTTTGTATATCATTAGCTTCTTGAAGTTCCTTTGAACCATCTTCTTGGCTAAAGTCTTTTTGAAAACTAAAGCTGCTATTTGAAAGATTCAATAGCAAATGAATATTTTCTTGTAAAGATAATAATTCTTTGTGTTTTGTTCCAGAAGATAACTCTTCAAGCAAAAAATTTTCACTATTTTCCTGTATCAAATGTAACATTAATTATGTAATCAACAATACTGCAACAGCAACATATAAAAATTTGCTTAATTTTAAAATCTTCAAACTTTTGAAATTCTAGTTATTTGATTTAAATTTAAAATAAAAAAAGAAATAAAATATTTTAAATTTCTAATAAAACATTTTACTGAAATATTTTTATCGTACCGATTCATGATTCACTTTTCTTTCAGAAATTTTTCTATTTTCTTCTGATGATTCTTGCGTGATTGGTACAACTGAGCTAGAATTATCTTGGGGTTTTTCTTGAGCTGATTCTATTTGAAAATCAATAAAATCAAAAGCTTGGTCTTCAGTTTTCTCATTTTTGTTGTTCTCATGTAATTGATATCTTTCGAATACAACCCCTAAATTGTTCAATGAACAATCTTGATTAGAAACTAGATAACCAAAGTGATCAATTAGATTATCTGAGTGGTTTCCTTGATTAGCTAGATGATTATCTTGATTATCCAAGTGATTGATTCGATTACTAAAGTCTTGATTATTCAAATGATTACCTTGATTATCCAAGTGATTATCAACTATTAGTTTAGGATTTGTTGATTTTAAAACATTCTTGTGATCATCAAAGTCACTGCTTTTAGGCTTTTTCTTCAGAAAATCAGATTCAAAAATATGAATATTTGGGTCTGATAATGATTCTAAATGACATTCAGAAATAGCTTGGCACAGATCATTGTTAACACCCATATTAGAATCAGCACACAAATCATTGTTAACATTCATACAAGGGTCAGCACACAGATCATTATTAACTTTAATATCAGAGTCAGTACACAAAGCTTTGTTTAGCCCAAAATTAGAGTCACCACATAAATCATCTTCCTTATTAAAACATAATTGGCTATTTATTTTATTTTCTACATTTATCATTTTACCAACTTTTTCGTTATCAAATTTTATCAAATTTTCTCCCAGATTATTGAAACGCGATTTGTTTACAACCTTGTTTTTATCTTTATTAAACAATGACTGTTTATCCATTTTACTTTTATCTTGCATATTAAGACTAGTTTGGATATTGATTTTCCTTTTTTTTTTAATAAAACATAATCGGTTGTCTAACTCATTTTCAACATGCATGTTGTTACTAGTTGGGATACAAATTTTATTTGTATCTAGCTTATTGAAATATGACTTAATATTGTATTTACTTTTATCTTTTTTATTGAAATGGCTTGTTTCCATATTGACACATGATTTAATATTAGTTTCATTTTTATTTTGCTGATTGAAATGAGATTGGATATCAATTTTATTTTCATTTTGCTGATTAAAACAAGATTCGATATCTGTTTTAATTTCATCCTGTTGGCTGAAACAAGGTTGAATATCAGGTTTTTTTTCATCCTGTTGATTGAAACAAGATTGAATGTTAGTTTTATTTTCATTTTGCTGATTGGAACAAGATTGGATATCAATTTCAATTTCATTTTGCTGAATAATACAAGATTGTATTTCAGTTATATTTTCATTTTGTTGATTGATACAAGATTGGATATTGTCTCTACTTTCATTTTGCTGATTGAAACATAATTGGATATCTGTTTTATTTTCATCCTTTTGATTGCAACAAGGTTGGATATCAATTTTATTTTCATTTTTCTGATTGTAACAAGATTCTATAGTTTTATTTTCATTTTGCTGATTGAAACAAGATTGGAAATCGGTTATATTTTCATCTTGCTGATTGATACAAGATTGAATATCAGTTTTATTTTCATTTTCCTGATTGATACTAGATTGGATATCAATTTTAATTTCAATTTGCTGATTGATACAAGATTGAATGCCTGTTTCATTTTCGTTTTGCTGATTGAAACAAGATTTGATTTTGGTTATATTTTCATCTTGCTGATTGATGCAAGATTGAATATCAGTTTTATTTTCATTTTGTTGATCGAAACAAGATTGGAAATCAGTTATATTTTCATTTTGCTGATTGATACAAGATTGAATATCAATTTTATTTTCATTTTGCTGATTGTAAAAAGATTCGATATCAGTTTTATTTTCATCTTGCTGATTGAAACACAATTGGACATCATTTATATTTTCATCTAGCTGATTGATACAAGATTGAATATCAGTTTTATTTTCATTTTGCTGATTGGAACAAGATTGGATATCAATTTCAATTTCATTTTCCTGAATAATACAAGATTGTATTTCAGTTATATTTTCCTTTTGTTGATTGATACAAGATTGGATATTGTCTCTACTTTCATTTTGCTGATTGAAACACAATTGGATATCTGTTTTATTTTCATCCTGTTGATTGCAACAAGGTTGGATATCAGTTTTATTTTCATCCTTTTGATTTAAACAAGATTGGATATCAATTTTATTTTCATTTTTCTGATTGAGATACAATTGGATATCAGTTATACTTTTATTTTGATGATTGAAACTAGATTGAATATCAGTTTTATTTTCATTTTGCTGATCGTAACAAGGTTGAAAATCAGTTATATTTTCATTTTGCTGATTGATACAAGATTGAATATCAATTTTATTTTCATTTTGCTTATTGTAAAAAGATTCGATATCAGTTTTATTTTCATCTTGCTGATTGAAACACAATTGGACATCAGTTATATTTTCATCTAGCTGATTGATACAAGATTGAATATCAGTTTTATTTTCATTTTGCTGATTGGAACAAGATTGGATATCAATTTCAATTTCATTTTCCTGAATAATACAAGATTGTATTTCAGTTATATTTTCCTTTTGTTGATTGATACAAGATTGGATATTGTCTCTACTTTCATTTTGCTGATTGAAACACAATTGGATATCTGTTTTATTTTCATCCTGTTGACTGCAACAAGGTTGGATATCAGTTTTATTTTCATCCTTTTGATTTAAACAAGATTGGATATCAATTTTATTTTCATTTTTCTGATTGAGATACAATTGGATGTCAGTTATACTTTTATTTTGATGATTGAAACTAGATTGAATATCAGTTTTATTTTCATTTTGCTGATCGTAACAAGGTTGGATGTCAATTTCAATTTCATTTTGCTGAATAATACAAGATTGAATTTCAGCTATATATTCATTTTGCTGATTGATAAAAGATTGGATATCAACTTCAATTTTATTTTGCTGAATAATAAATGATTGTATTTCATTTATATTTTCACTTTTTTGATTGATACAAAATTGGATAGAAGTTTTATTTTCATTTTGCTGATTAAAAATAGATTTGATATCTGTTTTATTTTCATCCTGTTGATTGCAACAAGGTTGGATATTAGTTTTATTTTTATTTTGCTGATTGAAACAAGATTGGAAATCGGTTATATTTTCATCTTGCTGAACAATACAAGATTGAATATCTGTTTTATTTTCATCCTGTTGATTGCAACAAGGTTGGATATTAGTTTTATTTTTATTTTGCTGATTGAAACAAGATTGGAAATCGGTTATATTTTCATCTTGCTGAACAATACAAGATTGAATATCAGTTTTACTTTCATTTCGCTGATTGTAAAAAGATTCTATATCAGTTTTATTTTCATTTTCCTGATTGAAACAAGATTGGAAATCAGTTATATTTTCATCTTGCTGAACAATACAAGATTGAATATCAGTTTTATTTTCATTTTGCTGATTGTAAAAAGATTCGATATCAGTTTTATTTTCATTTTGCTGATTGAAATACAATTGGACATCAGTTATATTTTCATCTTGCTGATTGATACAAGATTGAATATCAATTTTATTTTCATTCTGCTGATTGTAAAAAGATTCGATATCAGTTTTATTTTCATCTTGCTTTTGTTTATTAATAGTTACACTTGATTTTTTTTCACCATATGCTAAGCTATCATGACTAGTATTGTGAAGATGTGATGAAGATGATATCATGAAGCTATCATGACTAGTATTGTGAAGATGTGATGAAGATGATATCATGAAGCTATCATGGCTAGTATTCTGAAGATGTGATGAAGATGATATCATGAAGCTATCATGACTAATATTTTTTATATAACTACTTCTACACTTTTTTGGGTGATCAAATTGTAGTTTCTGAACATTTGACTGAGCAGATTCAACTTTAAAATCAATGAAGCTTGTATCATCTTTCTCGAGCTTGTCAATTTCTTGGCATTCATAAAACTCATATTTTTTGTATAAATCAGACTCTGATGGAAAATCTTGCTTATTATATGAAGATAAGTATGATGGGTTATTAGATTTAAGTGGAGAAATAGTTTTAGAAATAGTCGTACTTGAATCTAAATTTTCACTAATTGTAGAATAATCATGATCTTTTTCACTGGAACTATCTTTTTTAACATCACAACTAAGTTCATTTAAAACTATACTTTTTTGAATAGAAATGTTTTCCCTATCTTTGTTTGGAATATCTTTTGTGGTTGACTCAACAAAATGAATTAGGTTTTCAAGTTGAGATGATTTTGGGTGAGACTCTGAAATAGGTTCACACAAGTCTTGAGAAATTAACTTTTGAATGTTACTTTCCAAGAAAGTATCATTAATTATTTGTGTACAATTTTTTTTACTTATATCATTTGTCTGGAGAACACTTAAACAGCTTTTAAACTGTTCTGACTCTGATAGTTCATAAACAATCTCAATAGATTCACTGTTTATTATAAGTAATAGAAAGCTATCAATATCATTATTCAAAGTACCAGTTTGGATTAAATCTGGTTTATTCGCGCTTCCTTCTAGTTTCAAACTATGAATTTGTTTGTCTACTATTTTATCAGTTTTAAATGTACAAAAACTGGTTAAAATTGGATCACTAAATTTATTTATTTTACGATTTTCATCAATAGTCATGTTTGATTTTACTTCATCATGATTATTCCAATAATAACTGCAGCTACGTTGATCACGGTTAGGTATTTTACCAGTTAGTTCTATAAATTTTAGAGAATCCAAATGTGGTTTCTGAATATAAAAAAAAGGCTTTGCCTCATTTACCATTGTTTCATCTGGATGTTTCTCTAGATGACTATGTTTTTGTTTATCTTGTCTATTGAAATGAGATTTCATCTTTTTTTTCATATTGAAATGGGAACTTATTATATATTCTTCATTTTTATTTAAACATAACTGTAAATCCGTTTTGTTTTCATCTTTTTTATTAACATGGGATTGTATATCAAATTCACATTCATATTGTTTATTGATGCTTGCCCGATCAGTAATTTTGTTTTTGTTTTGATCAATACTATTAATACTTTTCATTCTTTTCGTTTTTCGATCATTTTTCAGAATATCATTTGAATAATGAACAATATTATCATCTTTTATACTTTCAGATTTTCCATTTAACATTTTATTGATATTCAAATTTTCAATAACCCTATTGAAAGAGTCACTGTTTGTTAACCCTAATAGCGAATTATTATTAGTATATATATCCTTGTTCTTCCACATCATTGGATGAGCATTTTTACCACTATTTATTTTAGTTGGTTTAACACTGTCACAGCCTTTTTGTTTAGATTGAGGCTTTGAAAAAGTCTTAACTAAAGTTTGGTTTGCAACTATAATAGGTTTTGAAACATCGTGCATTTCATTTATAGCTGATACAACATTTGTATTCAATTCTAATTTATCAGTCTTTGGAGATGTGTCATGAATACTTTTAATACCATCATGTGAAAACCAATTTTGATCCTTTTGAGAAAAAGATTCATTGTGCTTTAAAAGAGAATCACTTTTATAAACTTGATGAGTTGTCTGTTGAATTTTACACATATTTTGTAGTATATTTGAATCGGATATCAATTCATTATCTATACTACAATTGTTTTTTTTAGAGGTTTCGATTGAAATATTATTATGTTGTGAACTAAAATTTTCAAATACATGATTAAGTTCTGTTTCTTTTTTAAAAGTTTCTAAATGCAACAAATGAGTTTTGTGGTCTTTATTATTTTCATTGTCATTACATTTAATTTTTTTCGCTTTCTCTGTGATAGTCCAAGAACCAGTATAAAAAGAACCTTGAGAAATTTTTCGCTTTTTTCTTTTTTTAACTTTAATAAAGTCATACAAAAGTTTTAAAAGAGACAAATCATTTTCATTTTGTTCTTTGAATTCTTTAAACTGGCTTAATAGCTTAGGAGATTTGAGATGATTTAAAGGAGTTGATTGGTAACAAGGTGAAGAAATAGAAGAGGTTCCAAAATTAGGGGTAATATTTTTTTTGACCGAAATTAATTTGCTTGTGTTATTGGATGTGTTGCATAGTTTATTTAATGTTTTATTAGAAGATTCAATTTTAATATTAGCAGAAGGTTCTAAACAACTGTGTGGAACTGAGGGTATAGGGTGAAATAAGTAAGGCATATTATTTTCATCTATAAAAGTATTTGTGTCTGTAAAAGAAATATCAAATGTAGTCTGTGTTGCTTTAGTGGACAAACCATCAGCTAGACTGTTGTTTTGAAGTTTTTCTTTTCCTTCATTCTGTGAATGATCAACTGTATATGTAGAATTACGCAAAGGATAATTTTTTGCATTTTTTAAAGTGTTTTCTTTTCTTTTCTTTTTTAGTTTTAATGTTTCACTTTGAATATTTTCATTACCTTTCTAAAAAAAAATGCAAATAATTAATAACAGTAGACATTTATAAATCAACTTTCAGCAGATAAATTTTTTTTTAACCATCAAAAATTTAAAAATTCAAACTATTTTGCAAATGATTCTATAAATCCATACTCTAATTATAGTTATAAAATATTTTATTTGTACAATTCTGTTAAAATATTTCAAAATTAAAATAATTGATTATTAGTCAAAACATAACATGTGCATGGCATACTTAGAGAAAACATCTTAACATCCTATAAACACAAGAAAGTCTATTGTTTGGCTGTAATTTTAGGAATGGAATAAAAAAAAATATTATAAACATTATTTTGTTCAAGTCAAAGCATACTTTTATACTATAATAGTAATACTTTATCTTTATAACAATCGTAAACATGTATAAAAATGTTACAAATAATATTAAAATATTTTTAAGTAAATAAGAAATAATTTCAGGTCTATCTTTTTTTTTTTTTTATCTCTTTCTGTAGGGTTTTTATAATTTTTGCGATGTCAACAAAAAAAATAGTCATCTACATATCAGCATGACTCTCAACCTTTTGAAAAAAATATAAATAAATTGCGAAAAAAATATAAATTTAAAGAAATTACTACACAACTAAAAAATGTAGTTGAGTGTATCAATTGTGAAAAAATTAAAACTATATCTTTGAACCACTCATAATTACCAAACTTTTTAGTTTGCATACATGTTGCCAGAAAAAAGTAAAATATGAACATGCTAAAAATGGCATGAGCATAGTTATAATAACTTAATAATTGACTTTAAACAAAAGACAAGTCATATAAAAATAAATTTTGTTAGAAAATTTGTTTAATTTTGCAAGAAACAAAAATTATTTCTTGGTCATAGCAGTATGGATAAGAAAATGGTGTAACTCTATGTAATGAAATTTTACCAACTTTTTTTTTATATCGCAATAATGTTGATACTCCAATCTTGATGAATAGCAACACAATTATTTAGTCCTATATTTTGTCTTCTTTGATCATCTTTCACTGATAACCTCTCATGAAAAAAATCAATCTATTGCAATATTAACATCTACTAATTTTGCCTCTTTATCATGTTTGCCATTTTCTTACTCCTGAGAATAATTCTCTAACTCCATTAATCTATAACTCTATTAATTAATCTGGACTAGCTCTAGCTGCTAAGCTTAGACTTCTGTTCCATTATTGTAAGGTTGCATCATTCTCATTTCTATAATTACTACTTTAATACTCTCTTGCTCCAAAATGCTCTCACTTTATACCTTGCTCTAACAACCAAAATGCTCTCACTTTATACCTTGCTCTAACAACCAAAATGCTCTCACTTTATACCTTGCTCTAACAACCAAAATGCTCTCACTTTATACCTTGCTCTAACAACCAAAATGCTCTCACTTTATACCTTGCTATACTCAACTGAAAAATGTCTTTAAACTAATATTTTAACAAAATGAGATTTAATAGTCATGTAGACATGTATTTGACTTTTTGAGTTTGCTCATACATAAAAACTGTACAGAATTAGGTCAGCAAAAAAAGTTAGAAAACGAAAATATATATAAGCTATAGTACAAATGTATGTATACATATATATTCATATTTATATGCATGCATGTGTGTGTTCATGCGCATGTGTGTGTGTATGCGTGTGTTAGGAAACGACTGGGATTGACATTTGACAGGGGCTAGGCCCGGGTTTGATAAAATATAACTGTGGTCAGGTTCTGGTTTGCAACTGGGGCTGCATAAACATTTATACATCCTAAAGCATATTTTCTTTATTAAAGATTAATGTTATATTTTGGATAACATTAATGTTATATTTTGAACATGATAATGAATATATGCATATATATACAAAATATAACATGAATCTTTAATAAAGAAAATATACTTTAGGATGTATAAATGTATAAATACAAGTCTTCCCGGGAAGCTCGTGCAGTCGCATACCTTGTTTGTCCACATTTTAAGTAATTTTTTTAGAGACACTGACCACTCAGTTTGTATCTTTTAACTTATAAAGCACTTGATTAATTTGTGGCAAATAGCTAAACTTATCTGCTAAGAAAAAAAGAAGAATCCTTAAAGAAGGAAATAAAATTGTAACAAAATATCAAGTTTAATTAAATAAATTAGAAAATTTAATAATTTAAAAAAAAAAAAATTTTAATATTTTTTATACAACTTTTGCATTCTTTTTTTTAAAGTGGTTGCTGTTTTTAGCCACCCAATTTTATACAAGTTGATGAAAAAAAAACATTATCTTTTATAACAATTTAACAACAATTGAAAGTATTGATATGCAATTTATGTATGCTAGAACTATGAGAAATTTTGTTAATTTTTTTCTCTGAAAAAAGTCGTGGAAAAATTGTATATCAAAAAATGTTTTTATTTTCGTTGTATTCTTATCTGTTTTTTTGCTCAACTTGTATCAATTTTTTTTTATTTGCATGTGATGAATAAAATTGCCTAGCGCAATATTTCGTGTTCGTAATACTGAAACACGTTATCAACGAGCGCAATTAAGCCCACTCAGCATCAAATCTTTGAGAGCGATATTCAGAGTTAGATATTGGTTGCCATTGGGCTATCCATAAAATTATGTACGCAAGTATGGGGAGGGGTCACTCAAAAGCGTACCAGGGCAATCAAAGCGTAATAGTGCAAGGAAATGGGAGGGCAATTTTTTGTTTGAATTTTTTTTTTTATGTGAAATCCAGGAAATCAGAGAAAAAAGCTTTGTTTTTTAGTTGAAAAAATCTAAAATATGTTACTGCAGCTTTGATATTAAATAAAAACAATGAAATATTGCTAAAAATTTACTAAAGGTTGACTACATAACTTTGTTTTCTATTGGAGTTGAATTATCATGCTTGATTGCAGACATTCTAAACAATAGAAACTTTTTAATTTAATTTAAAATAAATGATAGTTTAAAAAAAAAAAAAGATGTGTGAAAAATTAAAACAATAATATATTTATTCTTTTAAACACCCAATAATTACATAAACTATAGGTAAAAGTATTAAAAAAAAAACAAAGCACATTTAAGTATTTTCTTGCATCGTTCTTGGAATGTTTTCCTCCATCAGCGTTCTAAATATTTCTCTTTGTTCCTTTAAATTCCAGTGTTGGAACGATTGTTTTAAGATCGCCGCAACATTGGCCTCCAATGCTTCCTGAGGGCGTGCAATTATAATTTTCTTACCCTCGATCATAAATTGGAGCATGTTTATATCAGCTTTCTTACACATTATCATTACCTCACCCACAAATGATCGTTGATTCATTAAAGGCATCTGAGTCCGTATAATCGAGTAACATATGGGGTTGTTTAAAAGCCTGATAAATAGATTTAACTTGTTGCGAAAAAGAATGTCTGACACAGCGTCTACTTTGAAATAAGAATGTAGATAATTTCTACTTTGCTTTGAAATATTAAAGAAGGATTTTAAGACAGATCGTCCAGCTATATCAATGCTATTTAGAAACTTATTGCTGCTTCCACACAGTTCTAATCCGTATAACAACGTTGGAACAGCTAAAGAATTAAATAAATGAACTATGGTAGCAGGCTGGCAAAAGCGAAGTCCATTTCTTATAAGACCTTTTGCAACAGATAAAAATTGCGTTACACGTTCAGTTATATTTTGTTTTTGGAGTGTTGCTGTCATTTTTTTGTTCTTATTATCCCAAAGGAAACCAAGATGTTTTAGATTGTTTTGAGGCTTGATAGGATCACCGTTAATATAAATAACGTTAATTAAAATCGAACTTATTCCAGATATTAGAAATTCAGTTTTTTCTGTATTCAGTTTAATAAAGTTCGATAGTCCATACTTTTGAACAATGTTAATAAGGCTCTGAAGACCAGATATAGTGGAACTTTGTAAAACTATATCATCAGCATATGCAATGATACCTGTGTATACACCATTTATTGAAGTTCCAACTTTTGATTCTGAAACAATTTTCTCTAGAAGGTTCTCTGTGTAGATATTGTAGAGATGAGGCGACAGTATGGATCCTTGACGCACTCCCTGAGACAGCCTAAATTTGTTTGATGTACATCCAAGATATGATATATTAGAAGTTCCTGTTTGATATAGTGATAATATTGTATGAACTATAGATAATGGGATTTTTTTCTGGTAATAGAGTTTCTCGAATAGTAATTCCCAATTACAACTGTCAAAAGCTTTGTTGGCGTCTAGACTGCATATATATAGCGGTGAGTTATTATGATTATAGTGCTTTATTGTTTCACTCAGAAGAAATTCTGCGTGGAGGGTAGAGCTGTTTTCTTTAAAACCGAATTGATGGGAATGACTTTCTGTTATATCTGGACATATGTGTATGATAAGATATTCGAGAAGTTTTGTAAAAATTGGTATAATGCTGATTCCTCGATAGTTATTTGGATTTTCTAGTGATGTTTTATAAGACTTGACTAATGGGATAATTTTGGCGGTTGATAAACCGTGTGGAACCTTTCCATTTGTTAACATATTGTTATAAAACGACGAAAGTAAAATAAGAAGATTCTTGTTGTGAGAGTTTTTAAGATGTTCAGCACTGATTTCATAGCAATCGTAAGATTTATTATTTTTAAGCTTTAAAATACATTTTTCAATATCAGCTGTCGAGATAACTTTTGAATTAGGCTCTTTACTTAAATGTGGAATTTGGAGAGGATTGAACTCGTTATTTGTATATTGCGGTGTATTAAGTAGTTTTTGGAAATGATGACTAAATTCTTCGACGATTTCGTTTTTGTTCTGCAATTTATTAATTGTAAAGAGTCGATTGTTAGTATTTTTTTTGATTTTTCGAATATTACCCCAAAACCTTTGAGGATTTGTATTGCGTAAGTGTTCTATATTTTTAGTTTTTTCGTGAATTTTTTTGTTATGTGCCGCTTTTACAGCTTTACGAAAGTTTTTTCGGGAATAAATAAATCTTTTGTAGGATATACATTCTGTTGACTTATTATAGCCTGATTTTTGCCATTGTCTAAAGTGAAAGGAGAGATTATCTTTAATTTTTTTAAGCTCAGGTGTCCACCAAGGTTTCGAGTACTTATAAAATTCTTTTTGTCCGAAACATTGTTTAACTGCCAAGAGAGCTGCATTTTTTATATATAAGCATGTTTTTTGAATTTCTTCTTCTATTTTATCTTCCTTAAATGCGTAACTAGTAAATGCTTTTGATAGATTGAGATTATAAAAGTCAATAAACCTTTCGTTATTCCATGCATGTTTTGGTATTGAATTATATTTTTGCATTATATTATTTATTTCGTGTGATAAGCCGGTACCTTCAAAGTTAATATTCGTAGACACCGGAAGGTGATCACTAAGGTTAAGCGGTGAAGATTGCATAACTTGACAGTTTGTAAAACATAGTTCTGTCTGTTTATAGGATGCAATATGGTCAATGTAAGAAGAATTAGAAAGAGTTTTATGTTGATAGGTATAAGTAGGCCCAGCACCGTTGATTATATCGACAAAAGCGAGCTGATTTGATTCAATAAAATTAGTGAGATGTTTTGAGAAATTGTTCCTAGTTTTGTTTTTACGAATCTCTGAATCATATATTTTATATGGAAATGACTGAAAGTCTCCGGAAATAATACATTCTCCTTCATCCTCATAGTTGTTCATTATTGAAGTGATTGTTTGTAGCTGAGAAGAGTATTTTGCGTATGATTCGTTATTATTACGACAAGATGAAAGGTAAACACCAATAAAAATTAAGTTACGATTGTTAAGTGTGCCTTTAATAGCAAGAATGTTTTCATCTTCATGTATTATGTAAAAAGACGACAATTTTTTTCGTACCATAAAAGCATTTCCTCCATATGGTCTACCGTGTGTATTTTTTTCTGCCGCATGAAAAAAAACTTTGTGTGTTAGTAATGCAATGTTATTTAACAAAAAACTCTCAATATTTAAAAGCCAATGTTCTGATATAAAAATAATATCGAAAGACTTTAACAACTTAGAAATATAATATGAATTCGATTTAAAACTTTGACAGTTATATGCACATAGCGTAATATTTGTGTTAGTTACATTTAATTCTTTTTCTCCCATTATGATTTCAATTTTTATTGTTGCATAAATGCTGAAGAGTGGTGTAAGAATTGTGGCAAATGATTTTCGGTATTTTGATGTGGTTTTTCGATTGTTAGTGCTTCTCGCCGCATTCTAAACGGTTTAACAATAATGTTGTTATCCCAAACATCGGGTTTAAGTACCATTCCTTTTTCAGTACTATTAATTTTTACTTTGAAAGAGCGGTTGTACATGTTTTCTCTATTAAGCTTTATGTCTAAAGGAGTAATACCTATTTCTTTATTCATGTAGTTTGATAGATCTTCTTCGGATATGGAATTACAAACTCCGCCTACAAATATATATGATTCTCGAATAATACGTTTGCCCGCAATCGAGCTTCTGTTGCTAGCGACTTTGTTTCCGAAAACGGGTTCTTTTTTTTGCTTATCCATATGGCTCTTATTAACTTTATTATTTTTTCCTACCACTTTGAATTCTTGATAGTCTGTTACACAGTCTTTTTCTTTTTCTGGTTTCCGGTTATTTTGTTCCGGGTTTTGCATTTTAACCACGGTAGCGTAGGAATCTCTAATTTTATTTTTTCTATCGGTATATAAACTTGAAATCTCTGTGCTGGAGTGTGCAGTAACTTCTTCCAGCGTATTTCTTTGATTTGGGGAATGATATTTTATTGAATTTGAAACAATAGATTTTATATTTTCTTGCGATTTATGAGGTTCACAATTACTTGTGTTGTTAAATTGTGACGCACATTGATTTTTCACGATTTCGTTATTTGTTTTTTGTAGTTCGTCGTATTTTACCTGTAATAAATGCAAATCTGCCATAATTTTTTTATTTTCTAATTGTAATGCTTTTAACCGATCAATAACTTCTTTTAAAATCAATGCCATATTTATATCTGGCGGTTGATACATTTGTTGACTAGCTTGTTTGGAGTTAGAAATCAATTTAATAAAGTCTTTATGAAGTTGATTTTCCGCTAAAGAAATCGACATCAGATAAATATCATCAAGACATGTTAATATCTTATACCGTTTTCTCAGATTTTTTTTAACGGGATCTTCCGCGTCTAGAATAATGTTTAGCAGTGAGAACTGCTCTATGTCAAAACGTTCCAATATTTCTTGAAATAATTCCACTCTTAATTTGAAAACTTCCGCCTCCTTAAATTGAGAAAACCCATAGATGATTACATCCCTTGGATGTGAGCAGATTTCCTCTACATTTATAATATAGTTCTCTAAAATATTGTTACTTGACTGTATTGTTAAAAACAACTCACCAATTTCTCTTGGCGCCATATAGCATAAAGTTTAAATACATCGAGATTAAAATCTTTTTTTTTTTTTGCTGAAGTAAATTTCTTAATAAAAAACACGTCCGTTCGCACCAAATTATGCGCAAGCCAAAAAATAAAGCAAAAGAATTTTACTTTCTTGTGTATTAAAACTTTTGATTTTCCAAATTTCAATCAAGTTTTATTTGTTTAATTTAAATTTTCTATTGAACATTCCATTCTATCTGTTAGCAGTAATGATTTCATAACTTTTCAGTCATTTTCAGTTTGTACAAAACAGAAAACTGCTTTCTAATTTAAACTGAATGCACCATTTAAATATTATCAAATCATTAATATTTTATATACTTGATTATATACTTAATAAATAGACTATATACTAATATAGGATATAATAGGGTGAGTATATATATTTTTATACAAAAATAATTTATAAATAACTTTAATACTGACGTAATTTTGAGAAATGTGTTTATAAAAC
>NC_061157.1:59642840-59697840 GCF_022113875.1 Hydra vulgaris
TTTATTGTTTTCATCACACAAGTATATCAATATGGAAAAACTTTTTATGATTCTTTCAATCACACTCATTGGTGCATTATAATAAACTGCATGATGAGCAAGTGTCCAAACCCTGGAAGGAAACTTGCTACAATTATCAAACCCAGTAGATAAAAACCAGAAACTAGAACTAAATGGCTCATATTTTTCTACACAATTAAACCATTCGCTTTCTGTCGAACATTTAGTCAATTTAGAAGTTTGGTTTACAAATTCAAGAAATGATTCATCTTCTATATCAATGTAACCAACAAATTGATTCATTTTTTGTTTTAAAAAAATAATAAAACGTGCTATAAATATAAAATGCTTAAGTAAAAATATATTAGTAAACATAATGACACTATATATGGTATATAATTTTTTAATAAATTACTAATAGCATTATTTTTCTGTAGATTACTATTTTACATAAAACACTATTAAATCAAATTAAAATTCATTTAAAAAATATTAATTGTAATACTATTAATAACAATAATAATATTAATAATAATAATAATAATAATAATAATAATAATAATAATAATAATAATAGTAATAATAATAATAATAATAACAATAGTATTACTACTATTAAAAGCGTTTTGTAAAATAAAATTAACTTCATTATAAAATAACAATAGATTTCGTGCTAACAAGATGTTATAATAAAAATAAAGATAACAATATATTTTGTGTTAACAAGATGTTACAACAAAACACAGGTCATTGCAAATAGTGATTCACTAATAAAGCGCAATAACCTAATAAGATAAAGGAAAAAATAATAATAAATAAATAAAAAGAAAAAGAAAAAAGTTAACCAAATAATAAAAGTAAGTTAAATATTAAAATTAAAGTTGAATAAGTTAACCACATAATAAAGTAGAATTTCATAAATATTTATTTAGTAACACCAATAAAACAGACTTTGTTAAATATATATATATATATAATGTAAAGGTAAAGAAAAAGGTAGAGGTAAAAAAGTAAAGAGTAAAGCGTAATTTTTAGGAAGAAATGATGGATTGACTTTAATAACAGATTCTTGAACCTAAGGATGGGATCTGATTTTTGGGTATTCAGAAGGGAGTTCCAAGATACACTGGTATTTAATAGAACTAATTCCATGTTTACTTGTCTGTTTTAGTGGGATAGTTAAATTGTTTTAAGTGACTGATCTTAGGTTATGCCCCAATGTTGTTCTATTAATAAAGTAGAAATATAATAGGAAGGATACCATGTTGTTGATGCCAGACCAATGAACAATTTAGGAACTGAATTAAGTCATAGAAGTGAAGAATTTCGGATGTAAGATATAGGATGTCAGTAAAAAAGTTTCTTTGACAGAAACAAATAATTTATACCACTCTATTTTGAAGTGAGACAACTCTAGAGAGATAGACGGTTTTAGATTGTCCCCAAACTTGGCATGCATTATATAAATGCAGCCCTCAAAATTAGGGTCAGCATTCAGCAATGCAAACCTAACTGCCACCCTAAAAGTGTTTGAGGATGGTTAAAAGTTGCCGACCTCATTTCCATGTTTTATGGTAAGACCTTTCTATCAAATTTTTTTGTCAACCTCTTAAAGATTGAGGTCAGGAAATTATTGCCAAGCTAATATTTCCAAATTCTCAAAAATTGAGTGATATATATAGATAATGTTTCAAAGTTAACGTAATGTCGAACTTTTGCTAACATGCCGTTAGAGTATGTGTTTTGAATAAAAGTTTTTCATCTAACACAACACCTAGATAAGTTATATTGCTAGACAAGGACAGTTTTTGACCACTTATTCTAAAGTTAACGAATTTAGGAATAATCTTTTAATGAGATTTTATTTGGTCTAAGCCATTGAACAAGACTGGCCATATCCTTATTAATAGTTTTGTTATGTTTGTTGAAAGAATTTGTTATTAATTGAAGGTTAGTATCATCAACAAAATGATACATACTTGAATGTTTAATACCTATTTTTGACTTAGATTTTGCTATATACGCAGGTAGTTGGTGGAAAGTGTATTATAATAAACAATTGAACATTAATAATATTTAGATGCATATCGTAATATAAAATAATATCGAATAATATATATAAAATATAAAAATATTTTAAAAATTCAAATTTTTAATAAAAAATTAATTATTTTTTTTTAAATCTAGATTTTGAATATATTAAAGGGTGTTACAGACGCCCTTCTAACGCTCCACATACATCTTTTACGTATCCTTATTCTCCATTTAAAGACCTTTCTTTTGATACCAAGTTTTATGAATTTTGATAATAATTGACAAAGTTATGACATTTAATTTTAAGAAAACCTCTAAATTTTGTAACAGTTTCATCAACAAGTCCATATATTAAAAATTAGATACTTAAAATGCTATAACTTTTCATAGAATTGTTCAATTTTAATAATTTTAATTAATAATTTTTACAAATAAAATACTGCAATGAAGCTCTTTCCAATGATATATAACAAACTAGTATTTGATTAATTTAAGAATGTCATGTCAAACCTAATATAGATAATAAAGAGAAGTGACCTAATATGGATCCCTGAGGAATACCAATAAAAACGTTTTTAATATATGAGCTGGTACCATTAAAAGTTACAAACTGCTGATGATTAGAAAGGTATGATTTAACCACTGCAAGGATATGCCGCGTATGCCATAATACTTAAGCTTTGATAGGAGAATGTCATTGCTGAATGCTGTTCTAAGGTTTCAAAGGCTTTTTGCAAATTAACAAAAACCCTACAAGCAAAGTCTCCATTATCAAAAGCAACTCTTATACTTTCTGTAATTTCTATAAGAGCGCGAACTATAGAACAATTTTTACAAAAACCATAAGATTTTTAATATTAGGTTGAAAAATACTTCTAATAAAATAAGACATTTCACTAAACTTATCAAGTTCTTCATTCAACTTTTTTTTTTAACTGACAAGTTTAGCGAAATTTAATTTCACTAAACCTGTCAAATTACTTCAAATATTATAAAAATTAAATTCAAATTTACGTTACAGTAAATGTAGAAAACCCGAATCATTTAAAATCACAAACAATCTGTAGAATTTGGACGTGGATGAGACAAGCCAAGGTCACGTGTATATAAGAATGTATCTTTACGTATAATTGAATCTGTGAAAAGAAGAACAGTACTAGTCAAATATTTTCATTTCGAGATAATGCTTAGGTTTTAAACAGTTATAGTAAAATAATACTAGTCCATCTTTCTTTCATTATAAAAAATATTGAATGGACTATTGTTATTTTTGTAGTACATAGAGAGATCGACGTGAGTTAAATGAAATTACAAATAACAAAAAAAATGACTAGTACTGTTCTTCTTCTCAATTATCCTGAATTTTTTTTAAAACCTTAACAAAAAAAGTTCAGGATTATTGAATTGGTGAGAAGAATATATATTAAAGTTTTTTTAAAAAAAACTTTTTTTTTTTAACTAAACTTTTATATATATTCTGGAAAAATAATGCTTCAAGTTTGTATAAAGTTTTAATTAAAAAGTTATAATTTATCTGATAAATTTATTTATTTAATAAATAATTAACAAAAAAAAAATTTGAACTTGATGTATTATAAATCAAAACTAAAATACACAACTTTTGAATTAAATTGTACCAAATTTTTTGCCTCGTTTATCTTAAACACAAAAGAAAAAAAATACACAGAATGTAATAACATATCTTAAGAATACAAAAAAAATATATTTCATTGATTTGTTGCAAAAATTTATCGCTACAAAGATCCAATATTGGAGTAAAAGTAGTACTAGATTTATCAACTAAATAAATATAGTTTAGAAATTTACCACATTCAACCAGCTGCGGGTGTCAGGTGGTAGATATTTTAGCAGGGCCGGCAATAATGCGGCGCAATCAGCGCAACCGCACCGAATGGCCCTCAACTTATTTTGAGGCACTTGAATTAGCAAGAGGTGGAAAAAGTAAAAAAATATTGCGCTCAAGTAAAAGTATATTACTTAAGTGAAATTTTACTCAAGTTCAAGTAAAAGTTACCCGTCGAAAGATTTACTTGTCAGGAATGTCAGGGACTTTTGCGTTCCAACGTTGTAAACACAAAGGTTTTGCGTTTCTAACTCATAGAAGTTTTAGACATTTTGCTTGGGATTTGTGAAAACGCGAATGACAGTGCAACAATTTCTAAATGACAAAACTTAGCTGACAACCGGCTTAGCACTGTCCTTCAGAAAAAAATATTTTTTTTGTTTTTGTTCATTGTCTCTCTTGTGATTTGGCATGAATCAAAGTTTTTAGAATTCTTAAATAAATATTTTCGTGGCCAAACTTTTGGAAGCAACTCGGACTATTTAGGCTAAACTCTGTAACAAATGGTTTAAGAATAGTCTTTCCGACTGCAAATGCAGTGGTAAGAATAATCTTGCCACTGCAATTGCAAAAGAGCTTGAAATTCCTTGTATATTTTGTACAATGCGACAACGTCAAGCTAAACAACAGTTCAAGTGCCGGATCAAGGGGGACTAGGGGGGACTATACCCCCGGGCCCCGCAAATTTACGGGCCCCAAAAAATTTTAGAGAACCTTTTTTTTACCTTTCTTTTTTTCTTTTTAAAACGTAATAGCACTTGTTAACATGCAATAGTTCTTGTTAACATGCAATAGTTCTTGTTAACATGCAATAGCACTTGTTAACATGCAATAGTTCTTGTTAACATGCAATAGTTCTTGTTAACATGCAATAGTTCTTGTTAACATGTAATAGCACTTGTTAACATGCAAAAGTTCTTGTTAACATGCAATAGTTCTTGTTAACATGGAATAGTTCTAAACAGTTCTGGTAATAATATAAACACTAAAAACAATCACTACTGTCTTATTAAATTTAAAATTCTAAAAAATATGATTGGACTGTGCATAGCACTGACTTAAATTATTATTGATTATTTTAAACTTTTTCCTCTAATTAAGTCATGAACGCTTGAAGTAATGACGTTCTTTTTTTTTTGTAAGATTTGTTTTGAGCAAATTTAAGCAAATAAATCTTATCGAGTTTTTGAGTAACTTTTTTAGAGCGATATTTTACATTAAATTTGAATTACAGTAATTTATTTTAGTGAATCGATTTTAATATTATTTAGTCATGCAAACTTTTGATTTTTTACTTTTTTATATTATCACTTACAGGCTTTTTAAAAAACTTTACTTGAAAATACTCGAAACTACATTTAAAACGTCTGACAATTGTAAATAAATGTTCAAAACACTTTGGAGTAACTTTTCTAACAAGTGCCCTTAAAATAATTATTTATTTTAAAAATCCAAAACAAACAAAAAAAAAATTTTGTCTAGTTTTAAAGATATTCTGTCCCACTTTTATTTTATTCATATTTATTATTAATATTATATTACCAACAATTAATTAATTAATAAAAAATATTAATAAAAAACGAAAAAGGACTCCGAAGGATTTGATTGACCACTGCACCGCACAATATTGTAACTCAATAAGTTAATCAAGTTTAAATAAAATGAATTTGTTTTGACACAATATTTTTTAAGTAATTAGCGCTTTAAAATAAAAAAACTTCTGCGTAATTAAAAATGCGTCAGCCACAGGTCAGAAATTTAAGGTTTAAGTTTACTATCCGAGTACCCCAAAAATGTTAATAAATATAGTAAGTGGGGCATCTGGACACTTCATTTTCATATTTAGAAAAATCTGGGAGGTATCACATTTTTAGAAAATTGACATTGAAAATCTGATAAAAAGTCATTATTTTCGTACTTAAAAAAACTAAATATACTGACAGAAAGTTGAAGTTTATTTAAAAAAATGTTCATATACCAACTTTTCAAGGTATTTAATTTAATATTTATACATAAACATTATTAGAATACACAAAGTTGGTCAAAAAAACATTTTTTATTAAAAATGTTTCTTTTTGACTATGCATTTTTATTTTAATTTTATTATAGATACCTAATATATTGAATCTATGGCTCCTCTGCTCTCTAAGGAGAAGAGAGAATACCATTTTAAAAGAAATCATGTACTTTTTCAAAAAATCATTTGCTGTTGCTGCCTTGAAAAGAACAACAAATGCATTCCAGTTAATAAAAATTTGGAAGGCCTGGTTCAAGTTTTCTGTAAGCCTGAGTTTTCACTTAAAGTATTTGCCTACCCTACAGGATTATGCCCAGGTTGCAAGAAAAACTTATATCTCTGTAAGGCTGGTAAAACTATTGCAGACACAGTTACTTTAAAATGGAAAAATTCTGATTTGTCTAGCTTGCAAACCTCTAGAGATTGCTCAATATTATGCAGTATATGCAGTCAAGGAAGAAATAGATTATTAAATAAAAGTATGAAAAAGGGAACTAGCTCAACACTGAAATTTTGCCAAATATGTTTCCGTGAAATTGCTAAAGGTAAACCCCACAAATGTTCCCCTTTAAAGAGTAGCACAAATCTTTCTGAGAGTATTTCTAAAATTTCTAAAAAAGTAAAAGAACAAGTAGCTTCTTCCCTTCTAAAAGAAATTTATTCTGATCAAGAACAAAGTCTAGGAGCTCAAGCCATTCTCAGAACAGGTAAAATATTGTTAAATAAAAATAGCTGTTATGTACGTTTTTAAAATAACAGTTTATATTATATTAAGGAGGTAAAAGTATTCATATTACACTCGGTACTCGGGAAAGTGACCAGAGAAAGATTCCTTATAATGAAGTAGAAGTTTTAGTAAATACCTTAGGACTTAGTCAATTGAAGTCATATGAAATGTTAAAAACATTGAGGAGAAGCGGCGTAAAGTTTGAGTCAAACATAGAGAAAGCCCTGGATGAAAAAAGTAAACTACTTTCCAACTTTTATGTCACTGAATTATTAGGCTTTCAAGAAAAGGAAAAAGATAATGACTATGCTACAGTGAAGAGACACTTGGTATATATTGAAGATATTACAATATTTTTGGATTTTGTAATGAAATATCGAGGGCAGGTTCCACAAAACACATTTGTAAAGGTTGGAATAGATTCAGGTATTTATATTTAATTTATTTAATTTATATTACTTATTATATTTTAATAATTGTTTTTTTAAAAACTTGTTTTTAAAAATATTATTTGTACATATTTATATACAAATATGTATGTGTGTAAGCATATATATATTTATAGGTGGAGGATCACTGAAAGTTATAGTAAATCTGTTTGATCCAACCAAGGACAGGACAGAAGATAGCAGCTCCTTAGGATCATACTCAGGAGCAAATACGTCACTTGTTTTAGCTTATTGTGAAAGGGTAAGTGAGAATCATTCTAACATGACAATGATTGTGGAAAAATTAAAATTGCATGAATGCAAGTACTCATTGGCTTCTGACATGAAGTTAATCAACATATTGCTAGGAATTTCGGTGTGTTTATTTTAAATAATTTTAAGATAATAAGGCATTTTATGGTAAAAACTATATTAGGAAAATGTTTTTTTTACCCTACAATATATTTATAAATTGAATTATAATATAAAATTTTAGGCTCATGGAGGAAAGTATGCTTGTGCATGGTGTGAAGGTTCTTCAGAATTATTTTCTGGAGAGTTAAGAACATTTCAATCTTTGAATAATTACTATGAACTGTATTCATCTGCAGAATCTCCGGGGAAAAGAATGAAAGAATATAAGGTATAAATGAATAAATATATTGTAAATATTTTCAAAATTTATCATCCATTATAATTTTATCATTTTAAAAAGAATAAAAAAAATTTATTTCCATATATTTAGAATGTCATTAATCCTTGTCTGCTTAAGATAGAAGACAAATCTCTAAGTATAATAAGAGAGATTCCATTACCAGAACTTCACCTTCTGATGGGATTTGTTAACCATGTGGCAGAATTTATAATGCAACTTTGGTCTGGATTTATAGATTGGGTCAAGAGCATTGGATGCCTTCGAAAAGGTTACCGTGGAGGAACATTTGAAGGAAACACGTGTAGAGAGATACTTAAAAGTTGCGACAAACTTGAGTTGATAATTCCTGTTGAACTGTATCCTCTCTTAGAAACAATGAGAAAATTTAATAAGGTTGTTCATGGTGTCTTTAGCTATAAACTTGACCCAAACTATTCAATTTTAATTGAAAGTTTTACACAAAGCTATAAGGATGCACAAGACTATTGCAGAGAGGTAATTGCTGTTTTCTTTACCCTTTGTATTTAAAACCAAGTTATTGATAAACATATTTATAGTAAGCTTTTTTAGTTTTTAGGTAAACAGCTCACGGTTACTTGGAAAGTACATGCTGTAACAGCACATCTGGAAACATTTGTTGATTTGAGTGGCCTTTCCCTTGGGCAGTTTAATGAGCAGACATCTGAATCTTGCCATTCCAAGATGAAAAGTGTAATAAACAGGTTTGGAGTCTCGCAGTACAGCAACAAACATAAAGAAAGAAGCAAAAGAATTGCTGAAGTGTTCAGTTCAAATAATTTATAAGTTATTGAACATTAATTGTACATCAAAACATAAACATTATTGAAATCTTAAAGTTAAAAAAATTTGTAAATTTATTCAAAAAGACACTAAAAATACATTAGTATAAACAGTTTTTGAAATATTTTATTTAGTATTTATTATACTATTATTATTTATATATATTAGGTTATTAGGCAACTATGCATACAATACTAATATTTTACTAAATTACTTATATACTATCAATATGTTCTACTTTACTAAGCATACTATGTTCCTAATATAATTCAAGCATATCTAAACCTTTTTCACCAACTTAGATATATCTAAGAGCTGTCTAATGAAGTTGATGTGTAAATACAAAATTTAAGAACATAAAAACTTGGAATATAAAGTTATTTTATGTTAGTTTTACTGTTCCGTCAATATATTTAGCTTTTTTAAGTACGAAAATAATGACTTTTTTAGCAGATTTTCTATGTCAATTTTCTAAAAATGTGATACCTCCCAGATTTTTCTAAATATGAAAATGAAGTGTCCAGATGCCCCACTTACTATATTTATTAACATTTTTGGGGTACTCGGATAGTAAACTTAAACCTTAAATTTCTGACCTGTGCAGCGTTACACGATTAGGAATCAGGGAATCAGTGACCTGGGTAAATATATATTAGATAATGATAGATGCACTTTAAATTCATAAAGGAAATTTAAAACAAGAAAAAAAATTGTTTGAACTGATTTGTACAAATAAATTTGTGGTGAAAAAATTTCAAAAACTGTAAATCAATTTTTTAACTTAAGGTTACGCAAAACCAATTTTTTTTTTTTTTAATTTCAACCTTTTACAGTTATAAAAGAGGAGATTTTTATTAAGATATTTTAACTTTCTATCTAAGGATACTTAAAATTTGTATATTGCAAGTTAAGTAACTCTAAATAACACGAACCAGATAAATATGAGTAAGTGCTCGTTTAATCATGTTTGCTTTTTTGCGTTTATTTCAATCTTTGGCCTAAAGTAGGGAAGATTGTAACCATTAAAAAAATTTTTTTGAAGTACTGCTAAATTATATTTTTTCATTACCAATAAAATAATTGTTTTGAATGCAAGTTTTCACATATAATTATATAAGAATAATGCTTTTCTTGTTATATAGGTCATCCTCATTCACGATCGTAGGCCATCCTCATTCACGATCGTAGAACATACTCATTTACGATCGTAGGTCATCCTCATTAACAATCGTAGGTCATCCTCATTCACGATCGAAAAGGAAATCACAAGAGTCAGTAAAACAATTTTACTCGTCAACTCAGAAAAAAAATATAGGATCACATTTCTTTTTTCAGAAGTTGAGAGTCTCACTATAATTATTGCTAGAAACGCAATTCTCTTTGGACAATTTTTTAAAATATTTACTTTGGACAATTCTTTAAAAAATCATGATCAGGGCAGGTCGAATTACAACTTTTTTTGGATTAGTGTTTGGTATTATGGAGATATTTTCTAAACAGTCCAAAAACACATCCTGGAAAATTTTACGAAATTAAAATAGTTTTTTCATGAGCGACTTTAGCTTTGTGTAAAGTAAAGCTTTCTGCGCAACATTTACTGCGGGATTGTATTATAAATTCAGGACCAAACTAATTTATATATAAAATAAAATAAATAAAAAGCAAAATGACTGATAGTTACTTAGAAGTAAAGAAAAGCAAAATAAATTACTCTAAATCAAAAATATATAGTTTTTCTAAGTTAGATATTAATACTTTAACAAAATTCTTTTGTAAATTCTGGTTCAGATTTGATAAAAAAAAGGCAAATTTAAAATGTAGAAAATTTGTTTAATGGTTATATCAAGGGTCAGCAACAAGTGGATCGCTAATCTCATGCTACTCAGTTCATTAAATTCCGTGGCTCTCCAGTCTGTCCAAACTACATAATATTTTGATTTAAAACTATATTTAAAACATAGTAAAACTGTAATCCTGCGGCTCTTTTTTTAAAATGATTTAAGGAAGATATATTTTAATTATTTTAGGAAAAACCTCTCTAATCAAATTAGGTTGCTGACGCCTGGGTTATATAATAGAATATTTGTAAAATAGAAAACTATCCTAACTATTTCAGATAAGTTAAATTTTAATAACGATTATTAAAAACCTTTGTAATAAATGTCAAAAGTTGAAATTATATAAATAAAAAGTTCCATTAAAAAATGTTGCATTAAAAAAAAATATCTTTTTATTTATTTAGAAATTATTTTAACAATGTTCAATAAAGGAAACTCAAAAATTATTATAGATTTTTATTAAATTTTATTTTTACGTGTACAAGTAGCAATAAATTAGTTTTCAAATTAACAAAACATATCATCATATGTAGCACCATAATAATATTTTGACATAAAACTCTTTCTATGCTTTCTGCTTAGATTTTTTGCTAAAATATGCTTATGACGTGGTTCCTTTCCAAAAAGAGTATAAGGAGTCATGGAAACAAGTAGTACAGATCTGTGGATGTAAAGGAAAATCTGGGATTTTTTCTCCAGACAATAACTTTTCTATAATCTTTTCATCAGTAAGTTCTTGAGTTGTTGCTGGTTCATCTATGTCTTCATCAAAAATATTTATGAGCTTATACCATATATGAGCATCAATGTTAATTTCCGGAATTTTATTGATTCTGTTTATAGCTTGGCCATTTTTTTTACGATTTGCAAAATATTTTTCGAAAAAAAACTTCAATAAGTTAAATTAGTTTCGAAAAAAAAAGATTTTCGATTAAGTGATTTTTTTTTTGAAAAAAAAAAAGAGTTTCGAAAAGTGTAAATCAATAAGTCTAATTGTGCTTTCGCGGGCATCTACAAAAACTTTTAGTAGCGCGGACGCATACAAATGTGGAAAGTACACGCAACGTTCGACTGTTGGGGATTTCATGCATGGAATCGTCCCAAATCCATCTAACTTTTAGGATTCTGTCTTTTTCTTTAGCCTAAAAAATTATTTTAATCCTAAAATAGTTTTAAACTTACAACAGCTAATACATTTGGTTTAACAGAATTATGAACTTAGGTTAAATTAGAGATTTTTTAGTTTACTTTGAAGTAAGCTAAAAAATATAATATAATATAAAATAAAAATAAAAATTCAAATTTTTTGAATTTAAATTACAGAAATGTATTTCGTATTGTTAAAATATTAAAATTTTTTGCTATGTTTTGTTTTTATTTAAGAAGCAATTAAAATCACTGATATTTTAGGACTTTAAACAAGGTAATTTCAATGAAAAATATTGGCTAATTTGAGCATGCTCATTTTACAGAAAAATGGCATCTTTAAATAAAGTCAACACTAAATGTTTCTACATATTGTTTTTCCAACAAAAATGGATTGGATTTTTAGCTAACATATTTTTCTTTATGAAAAAATTAATTTCATTATTTTAGCACCAAAATTTCGCGCCACAGATTTATTCATGTGTAATGATATTATTTTAACAACGCAAAGAGTTTAAATACATTTTAATTAGATTATAGCCGGTAATTACTGCATACAAATTTACGTTATTTGTACTGATTCCTGTTACCACTACATAAAGACGATTGGAAAAATATAAAGCAACTTTAACTTCACTTCTTACCTTTAACAAATCTTTAAGTATGCTCATATTACCCTAATCTGCCTACTAACTACTCTGAATAACGTAAAACAAAATAAACACGCATCGCAAAAAAAACTCCTCAAAATTTTACATCCGAAAAACATCATCCACTATAAATAATTTAAACCGAGGTATTATATATATATATATATATATATATATATACACACACACACACACACACACACACACACACACACACACACACACACACACACACACACACATCTATATACTGTGCCGGCGCAGTGTTACGGGGTAGGGGTGCCATTACAATTTTTGGCGACTAAAAAAAATCTCGTTTTTTGACATTTGCTGACTGTCTCTGATAAGTTTCATACCACCACCCCCCCTCCGACTGACTGTCTAAGTTTGCTTATTGCCTTGTCTAAAGGGCATCAGTGCCCTTTAGGCTAAGCATTGATTCGTTTCCATTTTTAAAATTTCGATCGTATTAGAATACGTCGACATAAATTATAGACATTCGAAAGTGTTAAAATGTTCCGGTGCCATTTTTAGAATTTCGATAATATAAAAATATTTCGATACAAATTATAGAAACTCGAAAGTAAAAAGCTGTTTCGGTAATTTTTCGATAGTGTAAATATATTTCGTTACAATTTTCAAAATTTCGAAAGCAAAAAATAGTTTCGGAGCTATTTTTTGCTCGATCATTAAAAACTTAAAAATAAAATGTGAGAAGAAATCAAAAACATTCAAATCAAATACACTTAATTCAAATGTCGCATTAAACTGTTCACAAAAACGAAGATCGATCATATTAGTAAATAAAAATCGAAATGATCTAATAATTGGTAAACCAAGTTATACATCGAACGATAGACCAAAAGACTTGAAGTCTTTTGGTCTATTGTTCATAATACATTATGGAGTACATCTAGTGATTCGCTTTGGGAAGTATCAGTTAAATTGTCTAATAGTTCATCAATATGTTCAACGAATGGCTTAACATATAATTTATCAAAATTGATTGATAACTAGCCTCGAAAAAATACTAAAAAACAACCCACCCAAAAATCACATCAAACTTTAGTACACCATCGCAACTTCATCTAATAATGAAATAAAGCAATTGAAAGCGCACTTATCCTGTGATAAACCAGATATTATATTAGTGAGTAAAACAAGGTTCGACAATAAATCTGTTATGGACATTGATGGGTACAACTTCTACAACAAAAACAAAGCGTATGATGAAAATGATGGCAGAGTAGTGATTTATGCAAAAACAAACTTTATCACAACATGCGTAAGTCATTTAGCATGATGTGACAATGAAATAGAGCAGATATGGCGGAGTTTGACCACTAGACCAGATCATTTGTTATTTGGACGTGTTTACAGACCGCCAAGTAGTCCAGAAAACAAAACACTAAAATCAATTCAGTGCTTGGAATAGCCAAAAATCTAGTAGACCAAAAAAATTACACTGGATTAATTATAACTGGTGATTTTAATTATAGACACATAAAATGAGAATTAGTGGAACAAAACTGAAACAAAACTGTGAAATTAGTATAGGATTTATTATAATTTAAATGAAAACTATATTGAGCAATATATTTTTGAACCAACATTTAAAATATCCCACCATGAACCTATAAACACACTTGGTTTAATAATGACAAATAACTGTATTAGAATTAGAGACGTTGAAATAGGCGCACCACTTGGATCAATTGAATAAACACACTATGTAATTCAATTCAACTATGATATATATGATTTTGACACAATCGCTACTCAAATCAATAGTAAAAATTCAAACTACCAAAAAAGAGAGAGATGAAAAACTATATCTTGGTTTTAGTTTAATAAATTGGTATGAGTTGTTCAAGGATTCAAACGTGGACCATTGCTACAGTGCTTTCGTACAAAAATATAATGAGTTGAGTAAACTGAATATTCCAAAGAAAAGAGCAAGATATGATCAAAAAGTTAAAAAATCCCCATGCATAACAGTTGAAGCTTGAATACGTAAAAATAAAAATTTATGGAACCAATTAAGAGCTGGTAGATTCAATTATCTGAATATGCTAAACGAATACAAAACGGTAAATTCACGATTATGAGAAAAAGCTTAAAAGTAATGCAATTAAAAGATCCAAGATTATTTTACAAATACGTAGTTAAGAACCAAAAAAACACATTGGTAAAATATAATCAATGAAAAACCACGCAAAGATAATCACATCTGACCGGCTATTTCAATCGGTTTTTGTAAAAGAGCATGGTAAATTTCCGGGGTTTAATCACGCATTACGATTTTTTTGAACGAGATTGGAATAATGTTGTTACATATAATGTTACATATAATATACATAAATTTATCAAGGGGCTTGGCGATAAGACATATTAGTCTTCTTCTCTGCTACATATATATCTTGTTATTAAGATACAGTTTGTATACATTAACACGGCAAAAAAAAATAAATAAAAAAAAAATAAAGCATTTTAGCAAAAATTGGATTTTCTGGACGTCAAAAAAGCATGTGGTAGTGTTGGTATTTGTCCTTACGTACTTAAAAGTTATTCAAGTAGTATCGCAATTTCATTAGCTTAAATTTACCAAAAGAAAACCAAACCAAAAGAAATCATGCCAATATTCAAAATTTAAATACAACAGAACCGCTTAACTATAGACCCGTATCATTAACATCTATCACATGCAAAGTTATGGAACCATTTATAAGAGAAGCGATAATTACTGATCTCTTGGAAAACAAATTGCTGTCAAAAAATCAACGTGCCATTGTTAAAAATAAAGCCTGTGTGACAAATTTACTAGAAACATTAGACATTTTAACAGCAAGCATGAGTAGATTTTGAAAAAACCGTTGATAATGTTCCATATAAACAACTGTTGAAAAAGTGCAAAGCTTATGGTATTAAGGGTCTAATATCAATAGTTAATTTGAATCGCAAAGTTATACAAAATTTTCAAGATCACGAGTCTTTACAGAATGACATCAATCAGTTTGTAAAATGCATGGATGAATCAACCAGATGACCAAGTTGAACATTGAAAGATAAAAAGTGGTGTATGTAGGTAAAAAGAATCCAAAAATGAGTTATAGTATGACCATATCACATATCATATATCATATATATATATATATATATATACTCTGAAAAATAGTTTCATGGATATTTACAAATAGTAATTCTACTAATATCAAGTAAACACCAAAAATATAGATCTTAGACCATGACAACGAAGAGCGTAAATTACAAAATACAACAGTAAGAGAAAGAGATTTAGGAGTGATTATTTCATCCGACCTTAAATGGCATAATTAAATGACTTCAGCGACGGCAAAGGCGCAAAGAACTTTGGTTCTAATTAAACGTCATTTACATATTTTGATGTAAAAACGGTGAAATCATTATAAACGACATTTGCGAGACCGCTTCTTGAGTTCGCTATACCAGCATGAAAGCCTTATTTATAAAGGGATATTGATGAGTTAGAGAAAGTGCAAAGAAGAGCAACGAAGGTAGTTCCATATCTTTAAGCAAAATATTGACCAAATAAGTTGGTACAAAAATCCATAATTGGCATCATCCTTGACTCATTCAGGCCCGACCTTTTTTTTTTGGGCAACAAATACAGGTCAGAAAAAGAATACGTATCATCATATTTACCGAGATATAACTTCTTCACTAACCAAGTTTGTAATAATTGGAGTTTGTTACCAAATAAAATTATAGAATCAAGATGAATAGATAAATATTTTTAATAACTTGTATTTTAAATTATGTAGGTTGTCTATAACACGATGCTTTCAACGTGTTCCACAATTCATTTTACTTTTAAAAATTATAATTTTTACAGCAATAAATATTACTTTTACTATTACTAACAACATTCTTCATGCAAAAATAGCATTCTGTTACTGATTTGAAGACTCACGTCAAATGACATACTTTTTATTTACCATTAAACCTTATGGCAAGAGTTACTTCACAAAGTTTACCACATGGGCGCCTCATAACATGAGGCACCCATTATTTATCCTGGTAACCGAATTTATATCGAAAGTACGCATGATAATATTTCTTTTTTATGTGTGATATTTTCTTCTTCTTAGACACAGTGCTATACACAAAGTAAAATCTGTCTGCTAAATTTGTACAAAGCGTTGGTATAGCAAATCCAATTTTTGAATTCAAATCGATTAATAATATAATTAAAATCTGAAACACACAAACAACAGGATTGAAATATTCATTTAAATTTGTATTTATTTAAGTATCCAACCACATAATTGGTTGATTACAAAAACACACTGATATGATATAAGTTATCATGGTTTATAGTTATATTGTACATTTGTGCTAAAAATGACTGGGTTCTGGCAAAATTAATTATTGAAATATTTTTATGACAGAGGATATAAGCATAAATCGTGTAAAAACACTTTTGAGGCTTGTCCTAAAAGCTAAGGTGATACACAGAAACTCAGAAGCGTCAACGGAGTTGATGTCACCCAGTGCGGTAAACTCTTGGTGTCACCCCTCTTGACTTTCACTAATTGCCATAGATCTTTTCTTATTGTTGGCGCACTATAGATTATATATATTCGTTTATAAAATGTTTTATTCTGATTTTATTACCTCTCCCAAGATAAAACAGAACTATTTGCAAAGAACTTTTATTCTAATTAGACTCTCGAATCTTATGGCAATTTTCGTCCGTTTATTCTAAATATACAGGTCAATCCATTGTTAGGCATTCAAATCACTCCAGCTTCCGATCCTATGGTCATGTCTTGATTAGGCTCTTCTATGGTTTGTGGTTTAAACAAAATTTCTGTCATAGTCTTACAAAATTGTTATTGATAACTCTCCTTAATTATCTCTAAACTATATAATAAGTGCTTGACTGAGTCTTGTTTTCCTGCGTGCTGGGAAATGTCATCTGTTGTTCAAATTTCCAACATTCTATCTCCATTCTGAAAAAATTCCAACATTCTGTCTTCTCCAGTTATCCCTCAATCAGTCTTCTTTCTGTTATTAACAAGGTCTTAGAGTCTTTCACCTACGAATTTCTCACATCTTATCTTGAGTCAAATAACTTACTGGCAGACATCAATACAGTTTTTGATCCTCTTTCTTTATGGCTGACTTGTTAACTGTTGTGACAGAAAGATTTTATCGTGCATTAGATAAAAACGGTGTGGCAAAGGCTATTGTTTTTGAAATATCTAAAGCTTTGAATAAAGTTTGACATCTTAGTCTCATCCATAAGCTTGTTTTATATGGCGTATCTGGAAAAAGTTTTGAGATTTACTTCCAGTAACTTTTAGGGTACCTTAAGGTTCTATTTTTGGTTCTATTTTGTTTCTTACCTACATAAATAATTTTCCCAACATCCGTACATCTAAAGTACGTAGCTCCTTTAGCTGATGACTCAAGTTTATACTCCTATTTTAAAAAAAGTCTTCTCTTTTTGATTGGTTTGAACAAGCAGCCGATCATAAATCTGATCTTATATCTGTAACAGATTGTAACAGATTGTAACAGATTGTAACAGATTGTAACAGATTGTAACAGATTGTAACAGATTGTAACAGATTGTAACAGATTGTAACAGATTGTAACATATTGTAACAGATTGTAACAGATTGTAACAGATTGTAACAGATTGGGGCTTGCAGTGACTTGTGAATATTAACTCTAAAAACTTTCAGATATTTACTGCAAACAAATATCACAGTAGTGTTGACATTCATATATTATATTATGGCAACCTCTGACTGAGTCTTCTTCTTTATGTCTTCTTAGATTTTTATTGACTTCTGACCTTTCATGGAAACCATATATACAATTGATTGCAAAATTAGTATCCACTATAGTTGCTTTCTTATATCGTGTTTGCCATTATCTTACTCCTGATTTCATTCTCTACTTCTACAAATCTCTCATTTATTCCTGTATGGAATACAATTGTCATTTTTGGGTTGGTTATTATGGTCCAAAAATGCATTTTTTAACGTATTTGAATTGCATCATTTCTCTTTTCTGCAAATACTATTATAATCAATGCTCAAAGGAGCTATAATTTCTAGTTCTATTAATCAAAATTCATTCTTGCTTGACTCCTCATTCAGTAAAGTCTCATTCGTTTACTATATCATTCCCTTCATGCTCTAAAAAATTTTATTCGTATATAATTAATCCAACACTTTAAATCTTTCAAACTAGCTCCTATCTTCATGTTTTTCTGACTCATACGACTTACATCATTACATCTTTTTATTTACAACATTACATCTTTTTATGTCTTTTGTCAACTGTTTCTTTGTTCTACAACTCTATTCTTTTTTTTAGTTACTCTCAACAATATAGTGGTTGGTTGCAGTCTTTTTAGGAGTGAATCAGAATAAAAATAATAAAAAAGTTATTATACAAAATAAAAACGTCAATATCCTATTTATAAATGAAAAAAAAACTATTAAAATATATTTTTTTAAATAAAGTATTTATCTTTTAATAAAAATCAGTTATTTCTTGCATGAAAAAATACCATCATTTTCAATTGATATCATTTTGCTTTGAAACATTTCATAGGCGACTGTAAAAAATTAAAATCAATTTCTTGTAGTTTTAATTTCATGCGATCAATCAAAACTTGCTCTAATGAAGCTTGCCAATCTCCCTCGTAAACTTTTTGTGCTAAAATTTCGCACAACTAATTAAAAACTTTTGAGGACATTTAATATCCGTAAAAGCCTTCAATTAATTGCGCTCGAGGCACATGTGGGGGGTGGATTCTTTGTCAAAGTATTTGACATATTCGTCCATTTAATTTAATGAATCTTTAGAATAACGAGAACTTGCTAAATCTGGCAAAAATAAATAGTTAGTCTCCATCGAACTTGTGAATGAAAGGAAGAAGTTGTTTTTCTAAACATTCATAGATTAATGTTATAACCTTTAAAGCTTCGGAAGTAGAAAACAATGGCTCGTACATACAACGGTCAGATATGGACATTAATAGTTTTTTTTTTTTTGAAATTTCTCTTTTTCTATAAAGCGAACAGTTTCTAGGCATGTTTTTTTAGTTGTTTGTGCATTATCCAAAATTTCCAGGCCTATTGTCACGTGCAAAACAAAAGTAGTTTTCATCATCGATGATCAAAAGTGATTTCGCGTTATAAAGCTGGAGAGAGTTTCCTACTTTCTATATATATATATATATTTTTTAATTATCTTTGCTTCCAACAAGGTTGCAAGCAACCACTAATTAGTGTTGGAAGTTACTGGAAGAGAAAAGATGAAGATTGTAGAGCAAGATAACGATTGACAGACGACTTAAAATATTGCAAATTATATGAATCAGGAAAGCAAGATGAAGGAAGCGAATTCCAAAGAACTGATGTTCGAGGGAAAAAACTAGACGAATAAGAGTTTTTGGAGCACTTAGGAACAGTAACAGAAAAAGGATGAGACTTAATTGAATGACGAGTAACACGAGAATGAATTTTAGTAGATGGCACAAGAGACGCTAGCTCTTTAGAGCAGTGCCCATTATAGTATTTGTAGAAAAGAGAAAGAGAAGCAACATTACGACGATGTGACAGAGGTTGAAGGTTGGCTGCAAGAGCAGGTCCAACTATGTTTACAATGCGTTTTTGCACCTTGTCTAAAAGAGAAAGGGCATCATTAGAAGATCCGCCCCAGATATGGCAACAGTGTTCCATACAAGGCCGGATTTGAGATTTATAGAGATAGAGAATAGAATCCAGAGTAAGAAAGTGACGAGCTCGATAAAGAGAAGCAACTTTAGCAGATGCTAATTTTGCAACGGATTTGATATAAGGTTTCCAAGAAAGATCAGAAGTAAGAGTTAATCCTAGAAGATGAAGGGTAGGAGACTCATCGAGTACATTACCGTTCATAAATATATTGATTATTTATAAGTCTCGTTAATTTTGCTTTTTATCAGAAAAAAATTGAACAGCTTCAAGTTATTCTAAGTTATCATATATTGTACTTTTAGGGTATCATTCATTTTTGAAATGATTTACAATTTCACTTTATAATAATTTTAGCACAAACCTATTATCATTTTTTATAATAGGTTTGTGCTGAAATAATTAAGTTCAGATTTGTCCGATATCTTCCGCATCATCCGTTATTAGCCATACTGAACACTTATATTTCAATATAATCAAAATAATTACCAAATTATCACATAATACCCAAATTAAATCATATGAAGCTATATCAGTTGCTAAATTTTGTGGTCCCTTAGTCGGCCAATATTTAAGCTTATAATTAAAAAACAATGAAAATAACCGACGCCACTAGACGCAGTTAATGGATTCTTATGTTTTTTTGTCTTAAATATTGTAAAATAATTTATAATTATAAATTATCAATTATAAAAAATATAATATATATATAAATATAATTATATATATATAAATATAATTATAAAAAATAAATATAATTTTGCACATTTTCAAATGATTTTTCGAATTTAAATAAATTCCTTTTAATATTAAGATTGCCGTCGTCTGTTTTATAAAAGTTTCTAAACAACAACAACAACATCAAAAAAAAAATGTTACTTTGATCCAATATTCTATATCTGTTTACAATAAATTCAATTTATTTACATTTAAAATACAATTTTGTTTTACATTATTTAATTTAATGATTTCTTTTTAGCTTTGACACAAGTTTTTCGTTTTTAAAATCATTAAAGAGTTTTGATAAATTCATTCGTTTTTCAAGAACAGTGCAGCACCACATTGAATCCATTTTTGTTGATTTCCTCCACAAGGTACATTCAATTCGGCAACAATTTTTTCTCGATTCATTGTGTAGTAAATAGGTAATGAAATGCATTCATCTGGAGTGTACGGTTCTGGTTGCTCCTAAAAATACAATTTATAATTCAGGCATTTCCTTTTAAAAAATTCTTTAACAAATATAAAATAATTTCGTTTTAATAAACTCAAATTGCATCGATATATTTATCTCACAATATATTAAAAGAGTTCTTCTTTAAAATACATAATACAAGAAGTTGTTTAAATTTTTTTTATAAGATAAAAAATATTTAAACAACTTATTTCTCCATTAATTCTAAAAGATTGTTCCTTATAACACATACTTTTAAAAAAGAGTTTTTATAATTAATTAAATCTATTTTGTTTTTGCTATTGCTCTGCAGAATGCTTCTCTGGTTAAAAATTTTAATATTATAAATTTAAGTTTTTGGCTAAAGACTTGTCTGTTAAGTACCATAAAAAGAACAAAAACAAACAAACAAACAAAAAACAATCAGAAATGTCAACTTAAAAAATTAAGAAAATCGAAACACACACAAAAAAAATATTTTTCTAACAACTTGGTGATGTTGACAATTTTTCTTGATTTTATGGCTTAAAAAGTATTAAAAAAATAAATTTGAACAGTATTCAAAATGCAATGTGCGTTATGGAAAGCTTTTCCATAATTAATATCTACGATTGTGACTTTGAAAATACACTTCATTTATTCATCTATAAACAATAACGCTTCTGGTTTAAGTAAATTTACATAATGTTATGATATTCTGTGAAACTTTACCTAGTAGAAAAGGTAAGTGTTTTTTACTGCTATAATGAATATGGCTCCACTAAAAACCACAACTATGATCTTTATTAACAATAAATTTTATAGAATTCTCGCTGCTTTTGAATATTGGAAGGCTTCACAAATTTGCAAAATTAATCATTTTGGCTAAGCAGCTCAACAAAAGTCACTGGAGCTTAAGAAATACTCTATTCATCTATACAAAAAAATAATTTGATACAGTACATTGGGGGTATATTTAGGATAGTGAATCAATGTCATTTTTAATAGATGTTGAAAAAACCATATTATGATTACCCCCTAAAAACTAATCATTAGTTTTGTTTAAAAGTTAAAAACAACGTGAAAATATATATATAAATATATATATATATATGTTTTGCAAAAAATTTTATAAATTGTAAACAATAATATCCCTAGATGCTCACTGCCTCTGCCCAAACATGATGGCAATGACTTGATAAAATATTTAGTTTCTTTATCTTATACAAAAAATATCAACAGTTTTTCAATGCTATCTAATTATATTTTAGTGTTTAAAAGTTATGACTATATAAAATTAACAGCCCTCTCATTTCGATTTATTAGTAAAAATTGAATGTGTATAAAGTCTATTGATTTTTTCAAACAAAGGCAAATTTTTTGAGTATTGATTTATGAATTTAAATGACCTATATTAGAAAAATTAAAAAAAATGTTTCGTTTTAAAATAAGCCTGCTCAGAGAAAAACTTGATTTCAAGAATAAGAAGTATCAATAGGTAGAATTTATTATTATTATCACAATTAATCCAAATCAAAATCAACAAAAAAAGCAGCATAAACGTAATATCATTTGGTATAACCCTCTGTTTAGCTAAGACGTCAAAAAACAAAAATAAGAAACCGTTTTCTAGCCCCTATCGACATTTTCTAGCTGGCCACAAACTACATCAAAAATATTCAACCGAAATTCTATTGAGATCAGCTACAGTTGCCTGCCTAACCTAAAATCTATCATAAATTTGCATAAGTTCAAAATTTTGCACAACAAAAATCAACCAATCTAACTGTGTAGATAAAGCATTGTTGATCTAACAATATCGTCTACCAAGCAACCCTAAGTTCCAGTCATCACGATCGTAATAAAAAAGTATATTTTGGAATTAATAATACGCCATTTAAATTAAGATACACAAACCATCTCAAATCATTTGCATCAGTTAAGTATAGAAATGACACAGAACTCTCTAAGGAAATATGGACCTTAAAAGACCAAAACATAAAGCCAATTATAGAATGGAAAATTGTCAAACAATCTCAATCACTTAAAAATAAAGTTTGTAAATTATTTCCACAAAGTATTAGTTTATAAAATCAACAATTTAGCAATTTTGTGGGGGAAATGTTAAAAGATTTAGTTTGCTCACAAACTTTTGAACTTATCAAAAGTCCTTATTTTGTAAACCAATTTTTAATATTTAATTAAAAAACAATTATTTGCTCAAAACATAACTGTTAACATGAAAACCTTTTAATTGGTATATAATATGATGGCTCAAGTGGTGTATACACTGTAGTATTAGTAAAATTTAATTTTTTTATTCATGTCTGCAAACATTTGGACGCTACTGTATATATACAGTATATATATATATATATATATATATATATATATATATATATATATATATATATATATATATATATATATATATATATATATATATATATATATATATATATATATATATATATATATATATATATATATATATATATATACTCTTGCATGTCTCTTGCATGGCATCAAAAAAAGTTTCCCATAAACTGTAGTTTTAAAGAGCGCGTTAATAAACCAGACCAGAAAAAGTTTTAAAAAATATATTTTTTTTTAATTGATAGACTGCCTGGCCAAACCAAACCCTCAGTCGATGTAGCAGCACTCTCTTGCGAGTCAGGCTATTTGTCAGTCGTTGTAGCAGCACTCCCTTGCGAGTCAGGCTATTTGTCAGTCGATGTAGCAGCATTCCCTTGCGAGTCAGGCTATTTGTCAGTCGATGTAGCAGCACTCCGTTGCGAGCCAGGCTATTTGTCAGTTGATGTAGCAGCACTCCGTTGCGAGTCAGGCTATAAGATAGTCGATGTAGCAACATTTACGCATGTTTTAAAAATGTTTTTTATTAAATCAATAACAAAAACACCACTAATTAAAAAAAACTTTCTAGTCGTTATAATTGCGGTTTTTTAAAAATTTTTTAAAAAACAATTAAATTTAATGTACTTCTGCATAAATTAATTGCTTTGACATTTCGATGACAATCAAAAACAGCTTAAGAGACGAGGTAATTAAAATTGTAGTCGAAAGAGACTTTTTTTACATTAAACGACTCTTTCGACTACACTATAAGGATATATATATATATATATATATATATATATATATATATATATATATATATATATATATATATATATATATATATATGAATATACACTGTCCTCCAAAACATAAGCAACCAAATGAATTTTTTTTTTTTTTTTAACATTAGTTACTGAATATAGCAACTTTTCAAAAAAAAAAAAAATGTTAATATTACATATATAGGAAAAAAAAATTATACATAATAAGACTCCTTGAAAATGAACAAATATGTTTTTTTGCTTTTATTGGTATTTATATATAAAAATGTGGTCTTTCAAGACATTTGCAAATTTTTATAACTACTCTAAAAAAATAATTCCTAACCACAAAAAATCATTTGCAAGAGAATTTCTTTGTGTGAAAATAATGTCCAAGACAATTTTAATGTTGTAATCATTAATACTTAACCAATAAAAATTAACAAATTATCAATATTTGTCTAGATATATAAATTATAAAAGAAGAGTCAAACAAACAGAAATTGCCACTAATTACTCCATTTATAATTCAATTGTATGTCAAATAATCAAACAATTTAATTTAGGCAATCATTTAGAAATAAAACATAAGGGTGGGAGATTACACAAAACATGTTGTTTCATGTGCAGAAAAATTACTAGTCATGCCAAAAAGAATCCTTTTGAAAGTTTTAATGATATCCATCAAATAAATGGCATTATTGATCAATTTATTTATCATGATATTCTCATAAAAAAACCGTTCCTCAGGCTGATAATATCAGGCCTCTTTTATGGATATTTCAACAAAATAATCAACCAAACAAAACACAAACAACCAGAACACACCTCTAAACTCATTAACAATGGTTTAAATCAAATCAATCAAATTAAAATAATGAAGTGGCCAATCATCTGATCTCAATCCAATTGAAAACTTATAGTACCAAGTTGAACTTTTCCTAAAACACAAAGGACCCTTCAGAAAGCTGATGAGCTACTTAAAGCTATTGAAGCCACCTGGAATAAGATTACACCTGAAAAAATTATTAAACTTATTGAGTTTATGCCGAGATGTTTTACTATCTTAAAAAGTAAAAAATATGTCTTTAACTATTGATTTTAACATTTATTTAATTAGTTACTTCCTGGATTCAATAGTAACCTACTGGAATTAGGCAGAATTCGACTTTCAAATCTTATGGTCATTCTCTTTTTTCTGTTATTAGCAAGGTCTTTGAGTCTTTGATAAACAAACTTCCACATCCCATCTTGAGTCAAATAACTTAATGTCAGACAATCAATACTTTTTTCGATCCTCTTGCTCTACAGCTGACTTGCTAACTGCTGTGACTGAAAGATTTTATCATGCATTTGATGGAGGCTGAAAGGCTAGAGCTATTGCTCTTGACATATCTAAGGCTTACTACAAAGTTTGGCATAGTCTTCTCTATAGGCTTGTTATATATGATGGACCTGGGAAAGTTTTTGCAATTATCAAATCGTTTTTTTCTAGCCGCTTTATTAAAGTCATCTTGGAAGGCCAACACTCTTCTTTATTTCCAGTAACTTCTGGGGTACCTCAAGGTTCTATCCTTGGTCCTGTTTTGTTTCTTATTTATATTAATGATCTTCCTGACAACCTTACATCTAAAGTAGCTCTTTTTGCTGATGACTCAACCTTATACCACTGTCTTGACAAAAAGTCTTCTATTTTTAATTGCTTAGAACAGGCAGCCAACCTTAAATCTGATATCACTTCTGTAACAGATTGGGGCTCATAGTGGCTTGTAAATTTTAACTCCAACAAAACTCAGTTATTTACTAAAAACAACTACCACAGTACTGTCAACATGCCTAAATTAATAAATAGCAACCCTCTCACTAAGTCATCTTCTTTACAACTTCTTGGATTATCGTTTACTACTGACCTTTCATGAAAACCATATATACAATGGATTGTTAAATTAGCATCTGCTAAGGTGGCTTCTCTTTATCATGCTCACCATTTTCTCTCTCCTTATTCCATTCTCTACCTCTACAAATCTCTTATTTGTCCCTGTATGGAATACTGTTATCATATTTGGGCTGGTTCTTCTAATGATGCTTTTTCTCTTCTAGACAAGGTCCAAAAATGCATTTTAAACATAGTTGGACCCGCTATATCTGCTAAGCTTGAGCCTGTTTCCCATCATCAAAAAAAAAAAAAAAAAAAGTTATAAAAACGTGTTAAGTCTGAGTAAACTGATTCTTTTTTCATTTTTGTGACTTTTGTGACTCATTTTGCGGATAGGCTCCTTGTATATATATAGATATATATTTGTTAAATTATTATTATTCATACTAATAAAAATATTTCTCTTAAATTAAACTATTGCCTATAAAATTTTTTTCTTTCTAATCACAAAAGTGATAAGAAAAAAAAACAAAGCGGTATAAATTTTTTTTTCACACTACTACTTTTTAAAATTTAATTTTATCGCAATTCAATTTCGGGGCCCTAGGCCATGACCTGCCTGTAAATATATATACACCCAATAGGTGTATATATATATATATATATATATATATATATATATATATATATATATATATATATATATATATATATATATATATATATATATATATATATATATATATGTATATATATATATATATATATATATATATATATATATATATATATATACACACATATATAAGGAAATATAAGCATGTAATTAATACCTTAGGAATCCATGCAACAAAACAAGGTGGTACAGATGATATGCTAACAGACGTGCGCCCATTTTCAGACAAAGTAATTCCATCAAAAATACATCCCTCTAACTGCAAATTTCCAATCTGGTAAAAAAATTTAAAATGCTTTAGATACAAAAATCAAATTCATTTTAATTTTTCTTCGTATTAAAAAATAGATATACTACTAACTTTTACAGCAACTTTTGCTGCAGACAAACCACTAGTCTTCCAAGAAGAAACTAACTTCAATTGATCCATAGGTACTTTGGTTGCTCTACAAACAAGTACACATTTTTAAATTGTTTTTTTTTAAAAAAATGTTCAATGCTATTCAAACACAATAACAAAAACATGAAATATTCCTTTTTTTTAGAAGGTATGTTTATACAAAACTATACCTAGCTGTCTGTTGTCTTAATGCATTCAAAAAGGTGTCTGGGTGAAATAATTCTGATAAATCAAGAACATCTGTTAACAATGATCTAGACTTAACTTTTTCTAACCATGTAGTTAAAGCATTTGTTTTTAGCATAACAGCTTTCAACCACAAAACTGCCTCTTCTGGACCAGCTTCCCATTCTTTGCTCCATATAGAAGGAGTTTCATGATGCATCAAAGAAGCTGCCATTAATTGAACACTTGGTGTCAACAACTGGGTACCTAAGGTAATAGAGAATGTACTAAGCAGCAAATTTAGTAAATTTAAACTTTAACTAAACAGTAACATACTAAAAAAACAGCACAAGATAATAAAAAATAAGGCACAATTTACCTTTAATAACTTTAGCTAGAGATGCAAGTGTTGAATGAACATACTGCACAAGCATAATAGAGTTGTAGTGCTCTAACTTAATAAAAGATTCTACTGGAGGTGTGTCTGGATCATCAGAAGGAAGACTAACCTTCATCTGCAAAAAGGTTGAACCCTGAAACAAAAATATGAAGTTTACAAAAAATATCAAACAAATTATATTGTTAATATTAATACATACAATACAGTTTACACCTTTAAAATTAAGTTATGATAAGAAAGCTTTACTTGATTTAGTTTTTTCCATAAATTTAGTATTGGAGCTAACTCAGTAGCCCATTTGTCTTTATCAAACTTGTGAACAGAAATATCAGCTCGCATCAGGACTTTTAGTTGAAGTATAACCTAAAAAAAATATTTGTATTTATTTTCAACAAAGCTTGCATTAAGAATGTTTTAAAATATAAAACATTTTTCTTTTTAACTATTATGTATGCTATTTGATTATTTAAAAATATATCATTACTAATATATACTATTAAATTCAGCTACTGTTAAATATGGTAAGTAAAACCTATTCACCAGTATAGCACATCAAATATTTATATTAACTATTATGTATGTGACTTATTCTGCATTATGGATAGAAAACTAAGAAACAAAATAGAATTCAAACTATGAGAAATTTATTGCCTGCTTAAACGAATATCCTAGTTGAAATTTTTTTGATTGATGGTTGGAAAAATTGCACCAGATTTTAGGTTTAGATGTGCTCAAAATAATTTCAGAAAAAACAATTTAATCAAAATGTATAATATTGTTGTATGTACAATTGTATAATATTGTTACATAAACCATATTACATCTTTATTTACTTATATTCACCTGTGAACTGATGACTTTTTGTGTAGACTGCTCTATATTCAGTGGTAAACCAAAATATGTTGGAGAATCATCATCCTGGAGATTTGCTACAATGTCTGTAAACTCCTTAAAAAATCAATAAAATAAATCTGCTAAATTATATTTATAACCAACAATAAATTTATTTTAAGAAAACCAAAAAATTCTTTTTTTGAAACTTTTGATTTTTAAATTGAAGTTGAACAGATTACAATAAAAATTTAAGTAACATCTTTCAACAGTGTTTTTAATTCTTTACATTTGCGACATTTATTTATTTTTTTATTTTATTTTATTTTAATTCACCTCCTCAAGGCCGAGAAGGCCACTACAGACGAGGAGGCTACTTATTTGTGGCTATAGCCCTCTCTCAACTCTATAACTCCGAAACACGAACCTTGACGAACAAGGCCGCTGCACGGAGAAACGAGTTGAGCGCGGTACTACAAGGGACGTGGTGGGGATCGAACTCGGAACCACTCGTTTATGAAGCGAGCGCTCTACCACTACACCACTACCGCATTTAGTTTTCAACAGTGTTTTTAATTCTTTACATTTGCTTAAGCCAATTAATCACTATAGGTGGTTTAACAAAATAATTTTTTTGAAAATGTTTCTTCCAGTTCCCAAAACGTGTTTGATATAAAACACTGTATTTGAAAAATTTTTGAATAAAAAATCTCTTTATAAAATATAACAATCATTTTATACAAAAACTATTAATTTAGATTTTATTGCATTTTTACAAATTTTTTGTTTATTAACTTTTTTTACTTATACTATAATAATACTTTTTTATAAAACAATTGTTTTTGAGTTTTTGACAAAATTTTGTTATTTTGAGACCCAGGTTGACATAGTGTTGAAAATTTTTTTATTTTGATAAGGGATTCACCTAATGTTCAGATGTACTGAGCAATCTTTAAAAATATTTTTTAATCAAAAATTTTTCAAATACAGAATTATCTTATTATCAGGGATTATCCTGGCATATTTTAAAAATCTAGAAAATTTTTTCTTAAAAATATCCCGAAAAAATCCGGAAATCATTTTAAAGAAATGTCCAAAACAAAATAAAATAAAAGTGTATTTTGCGGAAATAAAAGTGTATTTTGCATAACTAAGAATTTTTCATGTATTTGAAAAGAAATTCATTATTTGTACGCACAAATTATTTTATATTTAATGTGTTATTATAAATTAATTATTTATTATAAAACATTATATTACCATTATGCACTAATATTAATATTACTTGCACACCAAAAAAACTTGAATATTTAAATTTTTCAAATTAGAAAAATAGTGGCATAGTATGCGGTGAAGATATGATGCGCAGCTGGCAAGGTTGTAATTTTGAATCCTCTATAGAGAAGTTATTTATTTAAATTTTTTTTTAAAAAAAAAGTTTAATTTTGAAGTAGTTTTATGTTTTTTAACTACTATTGTTGTTTAACTTTTTTTCTCTCAAAATTTCATATTAAAAGTGCATCAATACAGACATCAGTTAAATGTTAAAGCCATAGCCACAGTGGAGCGTACATACATCGACTGACTTAAATGGAGACAGGCACAGTGGAGTGAAATTAATACTCTACTAAGGGTTTAGGTTTTGGCATTCTTTCATATAAAAAAAATATTTCAATACTTACTTAATCATAGTTTACAAATTAATACAACTTAAATAGAAAAATTATTAAATTAAATTTAACTAGATTTTTAGGTGAAATAGTCAAAATAATAAATATGGGTTTAAAAAAAAGAAAGAAAAATTAGTTGTAAATGCATACAAATAGTCCCAAACCTAATTGAATATAGCGTAGATTATTTGATGAAGGATACTTTTACTGTTTTCATTACTTGATGACAAAAAAATATTTTAAACTTGTATTTAAAGAAAACTATTTGGATATTGGGAAAAAATAAAATTAAAAAAAATATCTTGAATTCCAGAAAAAGATAATCCCTGTGATATATTAAGCACATTCTGGAAACTGGAGAATTTGTTTTCAAAAACTATTTTTATGAACCGAAGAAAACATTAAGAAAAATAGTTTTTATAAATCCCCTTTTATAAACAACCCATTTACAAACCCCCCACCTTAATCTTGAGTTTAGTAGAAATAAATGTTTAATCCTGTTGTAACTATTCTAATATTAACTTCAACTATAAAGCTACTTATTTGATAATGATTTTGAATAATCTCATGCAAAACTAGTTTACCCAGACTAAATAACATGTTTAACCAAGTAACATGTTCAACCAAGTAACATGTTTAACCAAGTAACATGTTTATAAGAGCTATAAAAAAAGCCATTTTGTGTTTTTAAAAATATCCTACAATTTTCACCAGGAAATAGAATGTTTTTATAGAATGCACTATTCAACCATAACCTTGATAAAGTTTAAAAACATTAACAGAATAAAAAACATAATGCATGATAAAAAAATAATGTCAAAGTTGATAAATAAAATACAGACAAAAAAAAAAAGACAAAACAAAAGAAGTTTAAACAAAAAAAACATAATAAAAAATGTTATAATTAGACATAAAAGTCATTTATGTATGAAATTTTAAATACATACTCTATAGTTTGTTGTTGCTGGTAAAGAAACACTAGCAGGAAATAAAGTTTTATTTGAGGAACTCTAAAAAAATGTTTAAAAAATATTAAATTAAATAAAAGTACCAAAGTGTTTAAACAATAAATCTTTAATTACTAAAATACATGTACTACTTATATAAAAAATCTACCGTAAGTTTATCAGAAAAATACATATGAAGGTAGGAAGAAAGCACGCGAACATCAAAGTTGTTATCAACTCTTCCACCGTAAATTGCATTTTCAAATAAACCATGCAAAAAATCCCAGGATATCGATTTATTACCTTGAAACATAAAAAAATAAATACATAGAAATTTATTATACTTTAAACAAATACTAAAAACATAATAATTGTCTTTACCAGCTTTTTTAAATAATCTATCAACAATATCTGCACCAGCTCGAAGATCAGCCATTGAAAACTCATAAAATTTAGTCCATCCCTGATTCATACACAAGTGTTAATATAAAATAAAAAATAAAAATGTTTCCAAATAAATAGTCATATAAAAATACAATGTAATTAACATGTTTTAAAAAGAAATTAAAAATATAACTATAACCCTTATCTCTACACACACTATTAACATGTCCTGAGCAGATTACCTGTGGTATAAAATTTCTTCTTTCTTCAACTAATGCATGAAACCATGCAAGAGCAAACAAAGTATAACAGCGACTGTTATTAGTTGACTGTTGAAAAAAGTTAGGAGTCCAGCTTTCAAAAGAACGCTGCATATTTTTTTTAATACCAGGAGGAGCTTCAAATGTCACTTTTAAACTTGATTGCAAAAGAATTGTAGGAAATTTGACGTGAGTTTCAGCTGTCATCCAAAGACGAAAACCATCACTTGGTTCAATACTGTTTAGTAACTAAATTATTTAAAAAAAAAAACAATGTGAAAAATTTATAAAACAATATAGTTAATAAATTGTTATTATTAAATTTAATTTAACATGATTTAACTTTTATCAAATTAACAACTACAATGATTATCCTAAGTATAATTACACTTTCAAGTTTGCTAAGCCATGGAGTAACAAGATGTAGATTTTTCAAGCATAACCAATCACCAGACTTTGCACAATCTTGTAGAAGTTTCATGGCAATCTCAGCTTGTCCTTGACCCATGGCTACCTAAAAAAAAAGAATGGCTACCTTAAAAATTTTTTTATTCAAAAAAATATATTTTATTACCTAATAATATCTTTCATTAGCTGATGATATCTTTTATTGCCTGATGATATCAGCTTTTTTTAAAAAATTAAACTAAAAATTTCTAATTTTTAGAATAAAATTCCATTTTATTTAAAAAATTACAAATTATAATTACTAGATATTGTAATTAATTGAAATAACAGAGCTATGTTGTGTATAGGTGTCCCTGTTAGTGCTTTCTATATGCACTGTCAATGCCACCTAAAGAGCCTTTTGTTATGAAATGGGTTTGATTAGATGGAATGAGATGACCACAAAGTTTAATTGTTTAGGGTGTCACACACAATATATATTATGGACATACGTAGGGTTAGAGTAACATTGTCTAGTTATTAAAAAGATTATTCAACTTTTACCTAAAAATATTATTCAAAAATAACCATTAATACTACCAAATTTTTTAATCTATCTTTTACAAATATTTGTGGTCTTCAAAGTAACTTTTCATTTAATCTTACATTTAACTAAATTCACCAGACCTACTTACTCTATGCAAGACTAATTTAAAATTAGTCAATTCATCTTTAGATCTTAGCGTTTATGATTATTATCCTTTGATTTGTAAAGACTTTAACAGTTATATGTTTGTCATGAAATCAGGTTAGAATTCTCTAAATACTCCAATATTCTTTTATGCTCTTTTGCTTGCCTCTTCAATCATTTTTCTTTTTGATCTTTATTATTATCTATTTTTCCAAGACTGCATTCTTTCAAATTTTGTTTCTGATCAAACTGACCAAGCTCTTTCTCTCTATCCCCAGTCAATATTGTTGTTATTGGTGACTTAATTACTCATTACACTGAATGGTTTGGCTCTAGTACCACTGGGTTTCCTGGCTCTAAAGTTAAAACCCTTCGTCCTTCTCAATCTTCTACACAGATAGTTAACTTTGAAACTTGTTATCCAGGTAACCCTTACCAGTTACCATCAGTCCTTGATTTTTTTTCTTGTCTCTAACCCTAGCATTTCTCCCTTGTCTCTAAACTTCAGTATCACTTTGTTCTCCTTTAGACAATGTTATGATCTAAAACTTTTGTCTCACACTTCTTCTACATTAGATTCATCCTATCTCTACATGCCATGCCCTTCATCTACATGCCATGCCCTTCATCTACATGCCATGCCCTTCATCTACATGCCATGCCCTTCATCTACATGCCATGCCCTTCATCTACATGCCATGCCCTTCATCTACATGCCATGCCCTTCATCTACATGCCATGCCCTTCTTACTAATACCTTAAGGAGATTCTTTTTTTGACTTTCTTTGTGAAGATCTTTATCCTGATACTATTTGTTTCTCTATTGAAAACTATGCCCCTTTTGTAATCTTGCAGATTCATGGAAGCTTTTATTTCTATTCATCATTTAAATTCCTTACCTCATAGTTACCCCAGCTTTACCCTATGGTTTCTGCAACAGCTGTTTAATTATTTAAAATCAAGCCTATGCATTGGTTTTCTTTTTTATGCTGTTTCCAATTATAGAAACAGTTGCACAAATTAGAAACTTTCTAATTATAATCATTTTTTTATCTTTTCCACAAAAAAGAATCTCTGGAGAACAAATATTTTTTTAATAATACAAAAAATCCATGCAAAAAGGTATTCTCTGACACAACTCATTTGGTTCTAGATCATTTACAGATTTTTCATATATTATCTCAGAAATTAGGTGATTAATTAAGGAGTATTGGAATATTTAGAAAATTTAAAACAACGCACAGTGGGCCAGGTGGGGGACAAAACCTAAAATAAAAATATTTATTATATTCAAAACCATGTAATAAAACATATTTGTAATACTTTTATTTAAAGTTTTAAAATTTTTTTTGCGTATAATAGTGTCTTTAAAACCACAAAAATCAGTTGCGGTTTCATGTATAAAAAAAAAAATTTTTTAAAAAAAAAAAAAAAGTTTGAAACTTTTATTTTTTATGCATAGCTATAGTAAACAGTAACATTTAAAATTTTATGAGCTTATGGGATTTGTTTATATATTTAAACTATTTAACAGTAAAATTTATTTTACTGTTAAATAGTTTAAATATATAAACAAATCCCATATTTTATAATTAAAAAAAATATATATATAAACAAATCCCATATTTTATATATTTAAAAAAAATAAAGTAAAGATCAGCCTTCATAATACACTTTTTTTTTTAACACTTAAATTTTTAACATTTACTACTTTTATTTTGTACAAAAAATATCACATAATTTAGGGAGCCTACAAGAACCTATATTAAATACTTGAACTAGTAATATTTATACAAATATAATATTTATACAACCTATATGAATTATACACATTACCCCTAACTTCCCCTTTTGGGTTTATTTAACATTTTAAAATAATGACTTGTTACTTATATTAATTGCTTGAAATCAACTTTTATTTCTCGTAAACAAAAATACATGTTATTTTGTTTGTTATTTTATTCAATACAAATTGCACTGTTAACCTAACAATTTTTTTATTTTTTTGTTTAGTAATAATATTAAAACTGATGACATTTACGGACTTATATAACAAAATAAACTAGTTTCTAATGATATACCATTCTTTTCATCGAAATTAACTGTTTTAGTTTTTGCAGATATCCAACTAGAGGATTCTGATTGAAATGTTAAAAGTTGATAGCTGCAAACAATGATAATACTCATTTTGAGAGAAGTAATGAAAATTGGCTTGCTCAAGATTTTCAATACACCTACAGTACATTAAATGCTACACCATCAGTTAATGAAGTTGGGAAACCATGTTGCTCTTTAGAAAAAGCTTGTAACAAAATAAAAAGTATAAGCTTAACAATGTTTTTAATATTTTATTTAGCCATAAATTACTTTATGCAACAAAATTGAAACTAAGAAGTGAGTTTAAGTACAAAACTGGCACAAAAATTTCTGTTATTTAAAATAAAATTCCCATTAAACCTGCTTAGATATATTCATCTGATGATGCTTTAGCATTCATTATTAATGGTGGTATATAAAAATCAACATGCCAGCTTCTAAGAAATGGTGCTGAAAAAATATATCCTTTATATAATGATATAGGATCTTCAAAAGCTAAATGCTATCCTAAGAACATTCAAATAAATATTTCAGTACTAATACTGCTAAAAGATCTTCTAAAACACACTCTTAAAAAGCTATGCGATATACAAACTACTTTGCTAATCACAATGCTAAGGAATTGACTAAACTGACATTTAGATGCAAGGCTGGTTTTGATGGTGATACAGGATATAGTGTTTACAAGCAGGTAAGTTAAAATGAAAATAGTGATGAATGAAGAGTGCTTGTTGATTATTTGCATAGTACCTTAATAACTCAGCAGACTTTATAATAATAAAAATGTTGTAATATTGTTCATCCAGAATGTGCTGCCAATAGATTAAAAATAAAAAAAAATACATTTTTACATAGAAAGATGATAAATAATCTACAGACTTATTCAAAACGTTGTAGACATAATAATATCAATAATATATTTTCAAATCTATATATTCATTTATATTTTCTATATATTTCTATATATTTATCTATATATTTCAAAGTTATTATATAATATTGATAAAAGAGTTTCAAATCTAAAGATAAATTTTCATTTTTTCTAAAGTAAGTGCATTTTCATTTTTAAAGTTTGTTGCATCATTTTTTTTTTAAGTTTATTCCACCAAAAGAGTTTGTTATTCAGTTCCTTGATTTTAAGAAACTGTAGGATTTGAAATTTAAAAATTTTAAATCCGCATTTTTAAAGTTTAATAAAGTTTTTTAAATAATTTTTAGAATTAGCAACTATTTAACTAAAATTTCTGATAAAAGTAAAAATATCTTAATACAAAGTGATTATTTAGACATATAAAGGGTTTTAATAAAAAAAGAAAGAAAAGATCAAATAATTTTGTCCACCATGAGTCTAATATCTGGCCCACTGTGCAACAGCATATCTCTCATATATGGATCTGATCTTATTAACTCTACCAAAAACAATCTGAAACTAATTATAAATAACTTTTCCTATAATTCATCTCTTGAATTTAATGACCACACACTTCTTGTCATTGCAAAAAAAAAGTTAATCTATTATTAAACATCAAAATCATTATTGCTTTTATATATAGGAGGATAACTAATAAAAACAAAGTAAAATGAACAAATGTTCAGAATAAACGCAGATTTATTTTAAGAAGAAAAAGTTTATACACAATCATAGTCAATAGTAATTTTATCATTAAAGAATACTTAAAACAAAACATGACATATAAGTAAACAAAAATCTTCAAAAAAAATTACTAGATATTACAATAAATTATGTATGAAGTTCTAATTTTAAGAATGACAATCTAAAGTTCTTATTAAATTTTTTTTTTTGATAAAATATTGATATTTTATTACCTGATGATATCTTTCTTTTCCCACAGTTTGTATAGCTAACTCTTCTAACTCCTAAGTTCAAAATAAATAATTGTAACCTAAAATCTTTTGTATAAATTTTATTAAGTATTAATGTAGTATTTTATTCATTGTAATATGTAATTATCAATATTATATGTTATTAAAAAAACTTATTTTTGTCATAAAAATAATAAATTTTTATTTCATGTAAAACAAAAAATTACTTGTGAAGGATCAGATCCTGGAGAAATAATGATAAGAATAGGCTCCTTTGATGTAGTCTCTTTAACCAAATTTTTTAAACTCAATGACGAAGTAGACAACACCTTTAGACCTGCATAAGTTTAACAAAATAATAAAAGAAAATCTACCAGCAACTTTGTACAGTAGTGGCCATTGAATTAAGGCACCTTACAGTATTTGGATAAATTTAGTATAACTTTGAATGTGCCTCTTAAATATGCAAAATATTATATGTCAATGTCATTAAATGATTCAAGTTGAAATTTTTCGCATACCTTTGTTTAAAGTACATCATCAAAGCTTATTAAAGTTCTTTTTTTTAAGTAAATAGTAAATAAATTAAATAAAGAAAACATGGGTAAAAAGGCAGATTTGAGTGATTTTGTTAAAGGTCAAGTCATAACTTTGCATGGTGAAGGGTACTCACAAGTTGTCATTAGTAAACGTCTAGAAATATCAAGATGCGCTGTACAAAACGTTATAAAATTGCATGGGAGTTCTAGACATCAAAATTGCCATGGCGTTCGCAAAACTACACACTGGTGATTGATACCTGAAAAGTATTGTGCAAGCCAGTTCTCACACTTCCTCTGCCCGAGTTACCCAATGGGGCACGGAAAGAGGCATTAATATTAGTGCCAGAAGTGTTTGCAGACGTCTGTCTACAGAAATTAAACTGCATGCGCATAGACTAGCAAAGAAGCCATTTCTCACTAAGAAGCAGCTTCATGTACGTGTTAAATTATGTCGTGATATGAAGGACAAAACTGCTGAGTGGTGGACTACTGTGATGTTTACTGACGAAAGTACTTTCCAGCATCTTTGTGGTTCAGGGTACAATTATGTTCGTCAACCGGTAGGTGAAAGACTCAACCCTAAATACACTCTGAAGACCGTTAAACATCCACCATCTGTTATGGTGTGGGGAGCTATCTCAGCTAAGGGTAGATGCGGAATCCACATCTTCGGTAAGGGTGAAAAGGTCAATGCTGCAAAGTATATACAGGTTTTAGAGTCAAAGGTTAAGAGACATATGAACATTTTTAAAACTACCATCTTTCAACAAGACTCAGCACCGTGTCATACTACGAAATCAGTCAAGAAGTGGTTTCATGGCAACAATGTGCAACTTTTGAAGAACTGGCCCTCAAATTTGCCTGATTTGAACGTTATTGAAAACTGTTGGAACTTAATGAAAGCTAAAGTGTCAGCACATCGTCCAATGTCAGAAGAACATTTAAAAGATGTATTGAAGCAGGTGTGGGTAAATAAAATTACCCCAGAGTACTGTGACAAGCTTGTAAAAAGTATGCCTTCTCGTATACAGGCTGTATTGAAAAATCGTAGTTATTCTACCAAATACTAGAATTTTGAGACCTTTTGTTGATGAATTTTAAAAGTAATGCTGCTAGATATGTTTTAGAACATTTTATAATACTAATAGTACATATAATACAATTTCATGAAAGAGAAACTGGACTTGCTTAATTAAAACTGCAATTCTGCTAGGTACCTTAATTCAATGGGCACTACTGTATTTATAATTAGTTTTTTAAAATCATCTTGAAAACAAGCAAGAAAAAAGATTCAACTTTTCATTTATTATAGCAAACTTAAAAATTAAAAGAATAAAAAATAAGAAAATAACTTTTTATTACTATTAATTTTTATTAAGAACAACTTTACCTAACGACCTTGCAGTAAAAACACTTATAGCGCTTTGCAATCGATCTGGTCGAAATGCTTGAACAACAAGCAACTTTGTTTATACATAAAAAAAGAGAAAGAATTCTTTATTAATTTATTAAAATGTGTGTATATATATATATATATATATATATATATATATATATATATATATATATATATATATATATATATATATATATATATATATATATATATATATATATAAATTACTTGCTATTGCACACTGAAAATAATTGGTAAAAAAGGTCTATTTCCTTTTACAATTAATATATAATACTAATTTTTTTAAAAATAGGCTAAGTAAAATATTTACTAGGCCTATTTTATAGACCAACATGTTTACCTTTATGTTTACCAATAGACCAACATGTTTACCTTTTTTTTTTCAATTAACTTAGCTTTAAATAATCAAAGAAAGAAAAAAAAAAAACAGAAAATATTGTAAAAATAAAATAAAAAATAAACAAACTTTTTATTGTTGAATCATTTTATTATAATGTTAGTTTGACAATTTTCTATAAAAGGTTGCATAAAATTGTTTATGATGACTATTTTAATCACATTTGAAGCTTTTTAAAATATTTTGATAAGACTTTAAGGTTGCACAGAACATAGGTATATACAGAAAAATCTAGGGTAAGCGGTATACATAAATCTAGGGTAAAAGGTACACAACCTAGGGTAAAAGGTATGCACAAAAATAACCAATCAGCAACATTTTTATATTTAGTTGTATAACTTAGTCATGCAAAATGCAAGATTTGTTTTGCAAAACTTTTTTTGCAAACCAATAAAAAATTAGTTAAATATCTACTTTATTTTCTATTTTATGACATATACTTATGATTTGTTTTGAGAGTTTTGAGAAACAACAACTCAAAACATACCTGCTGAAAAGCTGATACTTTCTTAGATAATGATGCTGGAAACTCAAGTTCACACTGTGAGCTTTTCCCAAAGTTTCCCCAAGTTTGTTGATTTGTAAGATCCAATGTTGAAAAAAGTGTATTAAAAGTTGCCTGCAAAAAAAAAAAAAAAAAACTGTTAAATATATTATCTGCTAAAATTAAATAAAAACAATTTGAGTTTCAATTGAGTTTTTTAATTTAGTAATAATTAAAAAATTTTACAAAAAAAAAAATCAAAAAACAACAGAAATATAAAAAAACTACTGCAAATGTGTATATATATATATATATATATATATATATATATATATATATATATATATATATATATATATATATATATATATATATATATTATTATATGTATTATTAATATTTAACTTAGTTAAGTTAAAGCTAGTCTTAATTAAAAAAACTCATTGTAAGCAGATTTACTTATTAAAAAATTGGGCTTGATTCTTCTAAATATCCTTTAAAGTGTTTTCATATTAGCACCACTTTACTCAACCAACTTTCTTTTTTTCCTTATTTTTGCCCATAAACTACAATGTTCATTTATAAAATTGACAAATTTTTTCTCTTTATTTATTTCTCAGTATTATTGTTGTTGGTAACTTGAATGTTTATCAGAGAAAAATGCTTTGACACATTGAATTTTAACAATTTTAACTTTAAAAGATACTCAGTACTATGATCTTTTATAATTAAAAACTTTTGTCTTTCTTATTCTATTACCCAGATAGCTAACTTTACAACTTATTTTTCAGAAAATCCAAATCAATCATCTTTGCTTTTTGATTATTTATCTCAGCTCAGTTTTTCCTCCTACACAATTTCCTGTACACAATTCCTGTCACTAAAATTTTGTATTACACCAGAACCATTAAACTTCTGAAAAAATCATGAAACTTTGTACAACTATGTTATAATAGACTAGGATTTTTTTTTAATTTTCTTTGTGATGGTCCTTTAGCTAAAGATTGCTTCTCCTATTAATTAGATTTAGGCAAGAATTGAATCTTTTATTCCATATTCATTTGAAGTCAAACCTTACTATATGATTTGTTGAATTTTACTCTATTATGAGTTTTCTTACCCTATGATTTTCTCCAATTTCTTGTGTCTCGATTTCTTATCATAATCATAATCTTTTTCAGCAGAACATCTCTCTTGAGAGTAAATATCTTTTTATAATTGCAAGAGATGATAACACAGATATAACATCTCTCATACATGGATCTGATTTTATTAAATTTCCAAAAGATAAGACAATTATATGCAAATAACTTTTTCTTGATTCATCTCTTGAATCTAACGATTTTTCCTGAATCTCAGAGAAAAAGCTTTTGTTGATAAAGTTATTTCTCATTTCTCTTCTTTAGCTTGTGATAAAGAACTCTCATTATCTCATCTCTAAACTTCTTATCTCATCATCTCATCTCATCACTAAACTACTTATCTCATCATCTCATCTTATCTCTAAACTACTTATCTCATCAACTCATCTCATCTCTAAACTACTTATCTCATCATCTCATCTCAAAAAGATTCTTTTATTAAAAATTTTTTAATAAAAGAATCTTTTTGTTACAATATTTTTTTATAAAAGATTGAGTAGTAAACAATTGTATTGAACAGCAAACCATTGTGTCAATAAAGTATTGAGCAGTAAACAATTGTATTGAATAGCAAACGATTGCATTGAACAACAACAATTATTTTAAAGTATTGAGCAGAAATCAAATGTGTTAACAAATGATTTAGTAGCAAACAATTGTACTGATTTGTTAAGAGGTTGACAGGAAACTATGATAAACAATGAGAAATTGAAATATGAACTAAATTTGATTAAATTTAAAATCAAAATATAAAAATTTATGCCCAATAAAATCATTTTACTAATAAAACAAACAATTAGCAGATAATCATGAAGATAAATCATGTCAAAACTCAATTTTTAAACTAAATTTTAAAAATATTTATTAAACTTTAATTTTTTTATCCTATAAAATTGATTTAATAAGACTCTATAAAAATATAAAAAGTAAAATTCATAAAGATATAGGCTAAACACTACAGCAAGCTAAACAAAGTATTAACAACATAAAACACTACAACCAGATAATCATAGGTTTTAAAAGAGATTATTTATTAATATTTTGGAGTTTTGTACCTTTAGGGAGGATACAGATGAATAACGCTCTTCATCAACCCATGATGGAACTTCATTTTTCAGACTGGCTAATAAATCCTTTAAATTTGAAAAAAAATTAATAATATATGATTAATTTTCATTTTGCAGAAAGTAAATCAAGAAATAAAATATCATACCTTTTCATTTAAAGCAGTGTTTACAATAATTCCACAAAAAAATTCCCACTCCTTTAAAAACAAAATGGTAACAATCTCAAACAGCAAAAAAAACCAGTAGTATTTCAGTAATACAAACAACATAATAATAAAAAAAAGCACCATAAAATAACTAACTTGTTTTTCAAAAAGATTTGGGTAGACTCCATGTACCAAATGTAAACCAAATAAGAGCCTGTCAGCCTAAAAAAAAACAATTAATAAAAATACATAAAGAAAAAAAAAATTAAACTAAAAAAGAAAATGAAGTAAAAAAATCTATATATCTATTAAAATAAAAAAAAACTCACTTTAAAAAGTGACCTACAAACATATTCATACACTAATGTTTGAACTGAGTCTTTAAGAATATTAATATGGTTGTCACTTGTACCTTTGTCCTAAAAAAAAGGAAAACTTCTCAAACCTTTATGTTGTTTTTAAGTCATGTTGAAATATATTAAAATAACAACAACAATTATTTACTCACCTTTATTGACTCTAATGCTCTTTTAAACAATCTCAAAAAGCAATTGAGACTAAATCTATACATGTTGTTGATTTTAGCCAGGTCACATATAGCAAAATATAATGCACTTCCATGTTCAGCTAAAGACAAGTAAACATCTCTCTCCTAAACAAAATTAAACAGTAGAAAAAAATATTTTAAATCAAAAGCAAATAATAATAGCACAGAGTAGTATACAAAGATAATTGTTTAATTCAAATTAAAAAAAAAAAGGCTTAGAATAAAGTAATAGTTTTACTTTATCAAGTGAAGCTTGGATTTGGTGAGCATCTTTTAACGAATCGCTGATAGTAATGCTACTTAGCTTTGTTTTGTTAAGCGAACTTAAAAGTTCTTTATTTTCAAGAATGTTTCCTTCTGCATTTGCTAAAGACTAGTTGAAAGAAAATTTAAAAAAGCAATCAAAAAATGTAGCAACTTATAGCAACTATTTTAACATGTAAAATAAATAAATATTTGCACTGTTATTGTTATTATTTGCACTTAATCAACTAGTGAACTAATCATTAAAAAGTGAGGGGTTTAAGTCTCCTCAAAAAATTTTACAAACAAAATTTAACATGGTTTTTTTCCTCCTATGTCATATGAAAAGCAATTTTTTTAAAAGAAATCACATTTTACATTTTCGAGAGAAGTAAAAAAAAACTTACAAAATATCTATACCTTTTATAATTTCTAACAGTTTATTGTGATTTGAACAAAATTAATTTTACTTTCAAATGTTTTATTTACTTTTAATAAACTGTTAAGTGTTTAAAATGAACATAAGCCTGCATAATGAACATAAGCATTTTTTTAAACTTTTTTTAATGAAGAGTCCTTTTAAAAGGTTTTAATGAACTCTTCATTACTTAAAAACTCAATTTAAGAAATAATGGACTTCACTCTTTTAAAAAAATGCTCTTCATATGTCAAACAATCAAACCTTACCAACAACATTTTCTTGCAATTGATTGTAAGTTATTGGCAATATAAAAACAGATTAGAGACATAAAACTATAAGAGTTTTGCAAAATAAATATGCAAAAAAAACAAAAAAAAACAAACAAACAAGCTTTTTAGCATTTACAGTGGTGTGAAAAATATTATGATCAAAAACTTAAAAAGCACAAACTAAAGTTTTTATGTGAAACTATTTGTAAATTTTTTATGTTGAATGCCATGAGTTGTTAATTCTTTATGTTGTTTCAATTTTTTATGTTGTTTAAATTTCATTCATATTTTGATTTAACTCATTAATACGTTTTACATCTTGAGATGAAAATTCTTCTTTAATACGTTTTACATCTTGAGATGAAAATTCTTCTTCTTTAATACGTTTTACATCTTGAGATGAAAATTCTTCTTAATGCAAATTTTAATTAAACAAATTTTTCAATAAATTTCACTGTGTCATTTTTAAATTTAGGGCACGTTTCTTTGAATTCAGGATCATATGCACATTAATTAAGAGCAACATCAATGAGACTTTGCAAGCTTATTGATGTTGTGAAATGCTCTGGATGTTGATTATCTTTACATTTTGAATGGGATTTATACCTGGTGAATTTCTAGACCATTGAAAATTTGAATTTTTTTTTCGCTTTTATAAAGGCTGTAACAAACAAGAGAGATAATTTATACTGGCTAAAAAATGGCACTAATTTGAATTATGAACTTAATTTTTTAAAAATCTACCTTGCAATTGAGAAAATATGAACAGAGTGAGCAATCCAATAAAATGTTTGCAATAAAATAACACTATTCATTTTGATTCAAATTTAACAGCAGTTGAATACTTTGTTTTTAGATTGATTTGGTTTTGATTGCAGTGATTTCTTGCTTGTTCTGAAAGAAAATGGGACTAGATAAAATAATAATTTACACAACTGTTAGAAACCTTTTTTTGATTTTCTTGCACTAAATTAATCAAAATGACAGATTCTATTATGATCAACTTTTCCATTTGTAGCTAAGCATTTTAGAGTCAATATCAATCTTATATAAAGTTTTTTGGGACAGTATAAACTGCTTACTAACTGCAACCAACTTTTTCAAAAATTTTATCTAAAAAACTGCATTTTAGTAGGACTTGAGTCCTACTAAAACTTAACATTAAAGAGGTTGACTTCTAACTTTGACTCTAACTATGGCACCATAAAGGTGTACTTGTACTATGTATCATATGATACATACAAAGTATAAACAAAAATATACTAAATGTCATTAAGCTGTATGCACATGTTTTCCCACAATCATTAAAACTTCACTAGCACATATAGCTCAAGTGCCTTTAAGCTGTATGCACATATTTTCTCACAATCATTAAAACTTTACTAGTAAGGTATAAAACATGTCAAAACAGGTACCAACTGCATTTATATATGTAAAAAAAGTGTTAAAATTATGTAAACATGCCCTAAAAATTAAAAGAATTAATTAACTAGTTAAAATTTCAAGTTTATTTATAGTTTCCAAAAGAACTATGACATGACATTTTTTTTCTTCTTGTAATTATATAAAAACTAAAAAACCAACAAAAATTGTAAACGGCTCTAATACTTTTCACACCACTGTGTCATTTTTTCATCTTATACAGAAATATATTAGAGAACGGGAAAAACAAATTTTCTCATTTAACCCTTGATTACCATAGTCATAAGATTGTTAAAATACTACTTAAATATGGTTGTTCAATTTAAATATGGCTGTTCAATTTAAAAACCATTACAGGTTAGAAATAAATGCATTAAGTTAAAACAAGTGCAAAATTGTTTAAAATAACCTAGTTGCAATAAAATTATTTAAAAAAAGAGATGTATTATACTGAAGGACATCAAAACTATTATATTATAAATGCACTTAAAAATTAAAGCAACTTTTTTAACCTCAAGCAATGAATCTTCAAGCTCAGCTAACTGAATTTTTAATTGTTCTTCTTTGTGCAATAGCTCAGATTTTTTTACCTCTAACTCAGGTTTTTCCATTTTTAAAGTCAATGCTAAAAGCTGTTTACAAATAAATAAATAATTTCAATAAACAGTTGATAAAAGAGACAAAAAAAAAAACACGCTACATTTACTTAAAAAGTAGTTTTGAAAAAATATGCCTTAAAGTATATTTGGATGATTTACAAAGAAAAAAAATAATACTAATTAAATTTTAAAATAAATAAATATCTTGTAAAGAGTGCAAAAAAATACCTGTGAATAAATTTGAAAAATATATCAAACAACCTAATGAAAAAAAAAAAAAAAAAAAAATTAATTTTAGAAAAAAAGAAACCTGTCCTGTGAGACCAGCACGAGTAGTTGTAAAATTAACTTCATTTACTAATGATGCAGCATCTGGTGTTAACTCTGGATGAGGATTACGAGTTGTAAGATAAACCCTAAATAAATAATTTCTATTTGTAAAACTTTACTCTAAAATAATTTGGTAAAAAAGAAACATAGTTCAAGTTATTAAGTTGTTTACCTAAATCCTTCATTATAATCAACAGACTTTTCTCCAACGTTAACAACATATCTAGGACCTAGAAAAAATATAAAACTATACAACAATGTTTCATTAAAAATTTTTGTAAAACTCAAGCCATAATAAGTGTTCCTCATTTAATTAACAATCACTTTGCAATGACTTTGCAAACGGAGGAAGCATTTTTTTAACTGTGAAAAGGTGAAAAATAGATAAAGGACCAAAAGAAAAACAAATAGAAAATTGTTTAGAATAGAAGATTTGAAAAATAAAAAAAATAAAGTGAAAACTATTAAAATATTAAAGAATAAAAATTAAAGAAAAACATTAAACAGAAGAACTAAACGCAAAGTTAAAAGAATAAAAATGTTTGTGATAAATTCGAAAATAAAAACTTCAAGTTATTAAAAGGTATAAAAATAACATTTTTTAAGTTTGATTAATTTATGTTGTATGGATTGTTTATACTGTCTTGTATTTTTGTGTATTATTTATAATGCCATGTGTTTTTGTGTATTTTTTATGTTTTGTTTATACTGTGGTGTAATTTTGTGCATTGGTTATATTGATATGTACACTTGTGTATTGTTTATGTTGACGCGCATTTTTTTGTGGTCTTGTTGCTAATTATTTATATTGTCGTTTCTTTTTATGTTTGTTGCTATTATTCATGTTATTTTTTTTTTTTTTGTTTTATCATAATATTTAAAAATATCCTTTTTTTTTTTTTTTTTTTAAATTTTATTTATTATTTTTATCATCCTTCTGATCGTCATTTGTTCTTATTTTCAAACATTCATTTGTTATCTATCATGTCAGTTTATTCACTTTTGCCCTTTTTTGTGTTATTTGTTTTGCTTTTTTAAATATTTTTTTCTTTTTATTTTGTTTAATTTTACTTTGGTCGCTATCTATATTACTTTTTTTTGCTTTATTTGTTTATTTAATTAAGGTTTATTTAATTAAGCTCCAATGACTTGTTTTTAACTATATGAGTGATACCAAACCTAATTTTGTGGAATTATAAATCGCTTTGTAATTATTTCAACTTTATGGTTAAATGGATAAAAAAAAAAAATTGAAGATAGTGTTTCTCTTTTAATTGAAGATTTACTCATCTGTATTTTATTAATGTTTTAAAGTATTGAAACATTAAAATAACAATCAGGTTATAAAAAAGATATTTTTTAGTATGTCTCTATAATTGTTTTTTTATTATATGACAAATAATAATAAACTATATGCTGATCACTATATAACATCCCTATGGACGTTTGTTTTTCAAAGTTACGTTCTAAATGTCTTTTAAACATTTTTTAAAAGTCTTTTAAACATTTTTTACGTAAGAATGTTTAGATGACATTTAAAAGACATTTAAAATACATTTTGAATGCAACTTTTAAAAACAAATGCCCGCTGGGATAATATTGTTTTTTTTTGAACAAAAAATTCACATAATCTGTAACCTTGACTAACAAAATCTTTTCGAAGGATTGGATAGAGAATAGGTTCTACACCATCAACTTCTTGGATTATCAATGTTTTTCCAAATCTAACTGCAAGTTCCAAAGATGTGACAAAGTTTCCATCCTATGTTAATATGTTTTTATAAGACATTTTTTATAAGACAAATTTTAAGGCTAATAAAAAGTAAAATCTTTTATTTCATATTAATTTATGTAATTGTGTTATTTATGCATTTTTGATGTTATTTAAGCATTTCTGATGTATTCATTTTTAAAATTATAAAAAGATTTTAAACCTGTTGATTTATAACTTCTAACCGCTGATCTTTTAGATGGTGTTTAAGCCATTGAGTAGCTTGTTGAGAAGGATCAACCAAAAATGGGCAAACGCAATCCTATTAGTAATAAAAACAACAATAATATGTTAACAAGAATAAACACACTATCTGACTATCAAATTTCTAAGGTAGCCTTTTCAAAATATTTTTAGAATTCTAAATAACTTAATGTAAGGTGAGATTCTTACTTGGTATACGGAATATGATATGAACATAAAAGATGAAATCATTTTTAACAATAACATAATAAAAAATAATAAAAATTTAATACTCAAATATGCTACTTATTAGGTGGTGTGAAAATAAAATACCATTTATGTGGTGGTGCAATACTTAACACCAAGAAATTATTTCTTGGTGTTAAGTATTGCACTTCAGCAATATAAAAAACAACTAGCCTTTATATCTCCAATATATCCTTAAGCATTGTTATTTTCATGTAGCATTGTTATTTTTATAAATCTACACCATATATGTTTTACTAAAAGCATTAATTTTAGGGAATTTAATATCTTTTAAAAACACATCAATAAAGCTGATTTGTAATTTCTATTTCTAAATAAAAATAGCTAAGCTCTACTTGATTTCTTATTTATTTATAGAAGATTATTATAAACCATGTTAAGCTTTACAAACATCCATTTTATTATCTAACTTTAAGCTTTATGTGTAAAAATAAAGTTTTAATAGAAAATATATAATATTTAATAAATTTGCTTTGAAAATAATTTAATACAAAGTTTTAATAAAAAAATATATATAAACTTTAATATAAAATTAATTAAATTAATTAAACCTTAGAACTACAAAAATATATCAATTGTATTTAGTTATTTTTTATAGTAAAAATAACTAATAATTATATTATTCAACTATTTATTATACAATTATAAATAATCCATGCATAAGAAAATGCAATATCACCTGTGTAATGCTATTTTTTATATATGTTGGCTTAATACGTACACTACAGTACATATATTTTATTTATATGGCATTTTAATACCTTTAAAATAATTAGGGCATTTTCTATGGACAATAAATCAGAAGGCAGCCCTTCACCTTTCCATACAAGCTGCTCACTTTCTGTAGTTAGAAACTTCCTTAAATCAAAATTTTGCAAACCAATCATTTGACACCACTTTCCTAAATATTTTCTGCGAATATCTTCAGGTTGATGACCAAGGTATGTTATGAATGCAGCAGCAAGTTGTGCATAAGCAGGAAGCTTTTCGACTTCAGAAGTTAACTCACCAACCTTAAAAATTAGAACAATATTATAAAAGGGTAAAAATTATAAAAATAATTTTTCATAAAAAATAAAAAACGTATTTTTAACAAAACATTTGAAAAGTCTTTTTAAAGTTGAACTTTTTTTTTAATATTAGGTACAAAACTACAACCTGTAATGTCCATCGCTGAAATTCTCCTCGTAGCTTGTCAACTAATGTCTCAGCAGCTAAAATAGTTTCTTCAGCTTTATCTAATTCAACTTTTAATTTTGCAGCTTCTTGAGTACGCTTTTCAAATCTTTGCAATTAGTTAAAAAAAAGTGATTATATAAATATGTATGTGTATATGTGTATATAAATGTAATATAATAATAAGACAATTATAAAAGTAATTTTATATAGTTATAAAATTACTTTTATAATTGTCTTATTATTATATATTATTATAATTATTATTATAATTATTATTATAATTATTATTATAATTGTCTATAATATATATAATTATAAAAGTAATCTTATATAGTTATGTAAAATATTTCAAAAAATCTTAAATAGTTGTTATAGCTTACTTTAATTTCATATCAGCCACTTTTTTATCAACCGAACTTAAAGCCTCTCCAAGCTTGTCTAATCTGCTTTGAGATTTATCTATGCCTCTAAAAAAAAAAAAAAATCCTTTTTTAAATATACTTCAAAAATGTCTCCAAAACTTGTCAATTTTTTTAATATAAATTGTCAATTAAGTTAGTACCTTTATAAAACAAGATTTCAAATTTTTAAAAATAATCAAAACAAAGATGACAAGTTTTTGAAACTGGGTTGTATGGCCTGCAACGCCTAATAACTTTCCATTTAATAGATAAAATTACTTTCTTTTAACTCCCATACTTCTTGGGAAAACTCTGTGTTGTGTTTATACTTATTGGTGTTAAATGATTTTAAATGGTTTGTTTATCGAACTTTAAAAGAGGTTGCACTTGAGCCAAAATATACTTTGCCTTTGTATTCAAGTTTGTTAAAACATGTTGCTTGGTATACAATGTTATTAGTAAACGTTTGTTGCTTAATGGGCAGGCAGATTTATTAACGCAATTGCAATTTTTTTCTTTTACTATATTACAAACATTGTATAAAATATTTCTGTGTGAACTAATTATGGATTTGATGTATGGTATACTTTTGTTAAACATTTTGATCAGGCTGTGGCTGGTGGGGAAATGATGCTCAACTAGGGTTAAAAAATGTTTACCTATTTTTGTAGTGACATTTTTGCTAAATGGTAGGTTGTACCATATGAAATTGCACTTGCACTCTTTTCTTTAGATTAGTTTTATGTTTGGTTGGTACTTAAGTGTACCATTGTATCCAGAAGCAGGAACAGAACTCTTAAAAATAAGTTCACTTGGCGATGTGGTAAACAGTCTAAACTGTGTGCCACATTAAACATATTAACTTAAATCTATATATATATATATATATATATATATATATATATATATATATATATATATATATATATATTTAAGTTTAAGTTAAACTGTAAAACTTGATATAGGTTTTAACATATATATAAAATAATTTATATATATATATACATATATATATATATATATATATATATACACATATATATATATATATATATATATATATATATATATATATATATATATATATATATATATATATATATATATATATATATATATATATATATATATACATAATTAGATTATTTCATACATATGTTAAAACCTATATCAAGTTTTACAGTTTAACTTTAACTAAAAATTTCATTGCAACAACATCTCCTTAATTTTGATCTATATAGATCAAATTCAAGGAGATATTGCAACAAAGCAATTTTTCAAAAAGACTTTATAAAACAGTAAATAAATGCTACATAGCATTAATCTGTCGTTTTATAAAGTCTTTTTTTTTGTTAAATACTATTAAAACATTTAATGTACAATACACCTCAGTGGCAAAAGTGGTTAACTTGCAGCATTTATGAAGTAAATTGCAGTAGATCAAATCCTACGACTGTTTTTTATTTTTATTTTTTTTTTAAACTCCAAAATAAAACACTTTTGAAGTTTTATTATTATTAGATATTATATACATAACATATATAAAGATATTATATACTATAATAAACAAAAGCAAGGAATTAAAAAAAAATTTCTGAAAACATCAAAAAACTGAAAGAAATTTATTGCTCTTATGTCAATATAAAGATATTCATGTTAGTAATGTGCTTGCTAATTAGTCCTAATAAGTTGCAGATAGTCTGAAAAAAAATTATGTTCTAAAACTTAATAAAGAAAAAAATAATAAGCCCATCTGCTACTCCAAAAGGTGCTACTGTGGATGCAAAAAAAAGTAAAGCCCTTAGGTAGCAAAAACTTTAAAACTTTATTTCAACAATTAATCAATTTTTTTGCTATAAATATACACAGCTAGATTTTGTATTAAAGAATGGGATTTGAACCCACGCAAAACAATACCATTGACAGCGCACTAAACCACTGAGCTATCAAAGTTATGCATGTTAGGGAAAAACAAATTACTTTATAAATCTTTTATAAACTTTATGTATGTTGAAAAAGTAAGTACATTTTTTTTTTTTGCTCTCAAAGCAATTTTTTTAATAAACTCTTTTCCTATTGTTGACTAAAAAATATTGAAATAAATAAGGATTAAGTATAGAAATGATCGATGTGAAATAAATAAGTATAGAAATAGATAGTTTGGTAAAGACTTGTATTTTATGAGTCTGAATATATATATATATATAGAAAAAATATAGAAAAGGTTGGTGTGGAATAGACTTACAAAGACCCATATTTTTACAAATCTGGTCACCTTGTAATAAAATACTTTTTAAATACTTGATTTAAAAAATTTTTGAATAAAAAATATTTTTAGGAGTTGCTATGGAGCTTGAACAATAAATGGGTAATATTTATTGTTCAAGCCCCTAATATTATCAAGAAAATTTTTTTCAAAAGTATGTCATTATTATTATTATTATTATTATTATTATTATTATTATCATTATTATTATTATTATCAATATTATAAAAAGATTTAATTTTAATTATAACTAGTATTAAAAATTTTTTAAATTTACACTAAACATACTTTTGCAATTCTGATTGCTCCTTTTCTAGAGGTCCAATCTTTTCTAACACTTTAGAATATTTAACATTTGCTATTACCCAAGCTGCTAATGGAGCTGCTGCAACACTTGCTCTCTTTGCTACCTAAATAACCAAAAACATTTTAATTAAATATCCTAGATATCAATAAAACCTCAAGGAAAATTAAATAAAAAATAAAAAAAAAAAAAATAGAAATTCAAACTACAATGTTTAGTTCTAAAAGAACTTTCAAATTTAAACTTAAAAAAAAAATACTTTAGTGTCAAATGATGATTTCTTAGACTCCAATAGTTCTTCAACACTGCTGCGAATTTCAGGTGAAATACTGTGCGCATCAAAAGAAATTATATCTTCTTTTGCACCACGTTTAGCAAGAAATCTAAAGATCACTTATGATTAAACTTAATTTATATTAAAAAACTAATTTTCATTTAGTTTACTCAAAGTACTATAAAATCTTTGAAAATGGAAATTCAAACTTAGTTGGATTAATTATGAGTAATTATGCTACCCTCTCATACTATTCCATGAAGTATCTAAAATTCCCATCAGCCTGAGCACACCCTCAAGAATATCACGAATAGCATCAGGTGGCATACGCAGTGCACGAATTTCACTAAGAGACTCTGATTTAATATTTCCAACAGCTTGCTTTGCTTCTTCAAGAACAGGTCCAATTTCACTTAACTCAGCTTCAATAGCTTCTTTGCGCTTTGCCAGTTTTTCAACTTCAACATTCTGTTTTTCTTTTAAACGCTCCATTTCCACTTTTTGACTCCCAGCATTCTAAGCAAAATAACTTTATATAAATAAGCTTAAAACAATTTATATAAGCTAATAATAATTTGAAAAAATTTAGCATTTAAATAAATATTAAGCTTTATTTTAGAGCTTGAAAAAATTGTTAACCTCCATGCTTTGAGTAATAGATTTTAAAGCTGCATCTGCTTCGGATTGTTTTTCAGAGAGCAGTTTTCCTTGAAGGGCAGCATTTTTTTTTAAGTCATCTACAAGATTTGTAGCTTCCTTTAACTTAGAAACACCACCCTAAATAAAAAAATTTTTTGAGAAAGAATAAAAATTTGACTCGAAGTTGAAGAAGAATAGAAACTTGACTAATATGAGAGGAATAAAGAATAGGTTGAGAATAAATACTTGAAGTTACCTACCCTACCATTTATTATTTATATTACCATTTATATATTACAAGTTATCTACCCTTATAATATGAGGAATAAAGAAAAAGTTGAGAATAAATACTTGAAGTTTTTATCTACCCTTATAGAAAAAAATTGATATGATCACCATATGCATAATATATTAAAGTTAAAAAATCTTATTTCAAAGTTTACTTGTAAGTGCTTTCTTCTTTTTTCAATGACTTCTTTTTTTGCTGTATAAAGACTAACGTAGTTATTTAAGAATTTCAAATAATGTCGAGGAGTTGCACCAACTTTTAAGCACGTTTGATGTAAAAGGTAGAAATGCTCACTCAATTTTTCATTCATTGGAAATGGAGGTAGTTTCTGTGAATCATTTGGATCAGTTTTGGCTTCTGATAGAAGCTTGGGAACTAATAATAAAAAAATTCAAAATCTTATAATAAAAAAGGTCTGGGTATTACAAGTAAAAAAGTTTGAAATATAATAAAAAAGATGTTTAGGATAAAAATTATTTAAAATAATTTTGTGAAAAAATACTCTATAAAAATTTTAAAACAATTCAGAAGAAAAATTCTATAAAATATTTATACAGAAAACCTTTGAAATAAAAACTTTAATTAAAATTTTTTTAAAACATTTCTATGTAAAAAATTAGCGCAGAAAAAAGTACACAAAAACTTTACTTTGCAGCATACTGGACTTAGTCCAACTATCTAACCATTGAAAAGAACAACATTTATATAATGCAGGGTTTGCCTCACAATTTATTACAAAATTAGACGATGAACAATCCATAATTAAAACAACATGCAGATTGCATAACACACGTTGAGCAAAATATCCATAAATAGGTCCTCTATATCCTTCTTGAGAAGCTTGCTCACGTAATGGAACCAACAAAGGGTCTAATTCTTCTGATGTATACAATCCAGGCACATCTCCAGAACATAATAAACTATTAATAAGTTCTAGAAAATTAGGTTCAACTAACTGATAATCTTCTATTAATAATACAACTTGTTCTCCAGATATACCAGCACTCTGCATAACCTAAAAAAGAGAATGTTGTATACATGTATACATATACATTCATTCTAATCATTTTTGCATTAAACTGATTTTATATATAGGTATCTGATATCTGCAAAAAATTAGAATAAAATTTTCAAAAGATCATATTTCAAAAGATCATATTAACATAAAAGTTAATGACTGTCAAAAATCCTTTCCTCTTATGAATCAAAGTTTATGCTATTCAGTAGTGACCAAATTAGGTATGTCAGGTATCCAGTAGGAGGCAGACTAAATATAAATAACAGTTACCTAAAATTAAACATGGTGGAGGAAATGCTATAGCTTGGGGATGTTTTAAATGTGACAATGTGGATTCCATTCATTGCATCTATGCAATGAATGGAATGTTCATAATGAATTATGAATTTTGTTCATAATATCTTCTATAGAAGATATCATGAACAAAAGAGTTTAATAGTTTATTTATATGAAGAATGTTATACTATCATTTGTAAAAGATAAAATGACTAAAAAATGGGTCTTACAATAAGATAATGACCAAAAGTATTATGCTCGATCTGTTAAAAATTGGTTTTTACAAAAGATCTTTACAAAACTGAGATCTCAATCTTATTGAGCATCTTTA
>NC_061157.1:59702840-59705340 GCF_022113875.1 Hydra vulgaris
TTGTAACAGCTATTTAAAAAACAAAAAAAAATTAGTACTTTTCTTAACTGTAGTTAACTTTCTTAAAAAAAGTTAAACCAAAAAAATACCAGCATTCATATGTGTATATATATTAATACTGGATAGGAGCTACATAAAACATCACTGATATTATCAGCAAACTTACTGCTTTCAAATCACTTTTAAAATTTTTTGTAGAATAACCACGACCCACTTTTGGTGTGAAGACATTTATTTGATGCATATGTGCAACAAGCATTAAAGCTGTCCTACGACCAACACCACTCCGACCAGCTAGAACCAAAGAACCATTAGGTTGCGTTAGTATTCTATCAATGCTTGCAACATTATCAAGGACTTCGTCAAATACAAGATAATCAAGCTCTTTTGTATCTCGACCTTGTATAAATCATTTTTAAAAATAAGTTTATATTCAAGTTTGATTGAATTTGTAAGTTTGTAATATCTATTACAAACTTGTAATAGATATGTTTGCAGACTTTGTGTATGAATATGTAAATATATGCTTTGAATAATTAAAAATATGCTAAAAACAACTTAAATAAATTTTGTCGAATTCGTAAATAGTGTTTGCAATCCCGGGATCCCGAAATCCAGGGATCCCCGCCTTTTTTATGATCCCAAAATCCTGGGATTGTCTAATATTTATCCCGGGATTCCCTATACAATCGAGCAAAACAAAGGGGAAATCAAAAAATATATAAAAATAATAACAATATATGCGCATCAATATAATAATTTTTATTTAGTATAATATTGCAGAAAGTAATTCTATTTTCAGTTATTCTGTTTTGTAATTCTGCAAAATAAACTGTTTTAAACTGAAAAAAAACGCGCGTTTCTTACAAGGTTTACTCTTAAAATTAAAATTTAAATAAGCATGGCGTATGTGGATTTTACAATTAAAAGTAACTCAGCTGTTTGGAAACATTTTCTACGAGAAGAGAAAGGGCAAACAGTGATGTGTACATTGTCAAACTGCAAGAAGATTTTGAAAATCTGTGGTGGTTCAACAAAAGGACTTCATATACACATGTTGTCGGTGCATAATGTTAAGGTCGAAAGTCCAACCCAACCTAATATTACCGGAGAAAGCACATCAAATAAACCACCAAAAAAGAAATCTAAACCACTAACAGAATACTTTTCGATTTTTGAGAAGGAAGATAAAACACTTCACGCTACACTTGCTCATCTAACAGTGTCTGACGGACTTTCATTTAATGTGATTTGTTCTTCAATAGATTTACGTGCCGCTCTAACTGTTATGGGATTCAGAAATCTACCAACATCAGTAAACACAATTCGTAATCATGTAGTAGAGTACAGCCAAAAAGTAAGATTACATTTAGTTCAGCAAATTAAAGCACTTAAGAGTACAGAATTTGGGGTAGGAGAGAAATTTTCTTTGTCGAATGGACGTCACTTTTGACGAATGGACGTCACTTTGAAATCGTGGCTATATGAATATTAACGTTTATGGAAAAAATTCTCAGTTTTGGAGTTTGGGTTTAGTGCGAATAACAGGGTCAATGCCAGCAGAAAAATGCATTGAACTATTAGAAAAAAAACTTAAAGACCATTGTCTTGATCTACACGGCGACATTGTAGCTATAATGACCGACGAAGCTTGTTATGAAAAAATGACGAAGTGTTATGAAAAAAGTTGGAAGGTTGCTGGCTGCAAATCAACAATTATGTTTTGCCCACGACATACAACTTGCTGTAATTGATGTTCTTGATAAAAAAAAGAATTCGATGCAAATCAGCCAGAATTTGAAAATCAATTTTTTGACAATGATTCATCCAAGAATGAGGATATTGAAGAAGATTTACTGGGCTACAACCATGAAACTTTAAGATCTAAAATTGAACTAAATGAAGTTTCTAAAATTGAACTAAATAAAGTTCATTATGGACCAGTCATTAAAAAAGTACGCAAGTTGATAATAATATTTAGACGATCACCTATCAAGAACGACATCTTACAAAAATATATTAAGGCTGAATTTGGAAAACAACTTTTACTTTTAACGTCTTTAATTATGGATTTCAAAACAAAGTGGAGCAGCCTTCTGTTAATGCTTAAACGATTTTATAAAGTAAAAAATTGTATACAAAAATCATTAATTGATATTTACACAGTGCATTCTATAGCTCTGTTGCATGATGATTTGATAAAATTATCAGACATTATTACAACTTTAGTTCTTATTTAAGCAACGGTTGAAGCACTTGTCGCCGAGATTCTAACCTATTAACAGCTGACTTTGCTATTAATTTTATGCTTAGAAAATTAAAAGATGCTGACAATGACACAAGCAAGGAAATGCGTACAGCTTTAATGGCTATACATGAATACTATAGGTATATATGAGAATACTAAGGGTGTATATGGGTATATATGGGAATATAATGGGTATACATGAACGCCAAACTGATATGAGTGGAATTCTGCAATATCTGCATAAAGGTCAAA
>NC_061157.1:59710340-59727840 GCF_022113875.1 Hydra vulgaris
CCACATCCTTCTGGACCAACAAGTATAAAAGGTTGTCTTGTTTCATCAGACTTTAACCACAATGAGAATGAATCTAAATAACGCTTTACATATTGAGTGAGAATAACAGGTGACTTAGTGGATGAAAATTCTTCTGGTTTCAATTTTTCAGGCAACTAAAATAAGAGTATAAACTTGATATTTATTAAGTCTTTAAAGGAAATAAATGAAAAAGATTTACTATTAGTAATGTATAATCAACAAATAAACACAGTATCAATTATTAAAACCTTTAATTGGTCATTTTTTTACTACATAAAATATATTCTTGCCTGCAGCTCATAGTTTATAAGCTTCCCACGTTTCTTATCATAGTATGCATCAAGAGGATTGGCAGGATCAGGAGGTGTTTCACCCACCCACTTAAATATCTAAAATAAAGGAGGTGTTTCACTCACCCACTTAAATATCTAAAATAATAGGTAATATTAAACAAAACAACTTTTAAAAAACTATTCAAATTAGACTCATTAAATTCACTAAATAAAAATTAACATTAAAGTCACCTCTTTTGCTAAATTAACTTTCGAATCTTCATTCAAGTTAGCTCCCATTCCTTTAATTAATGCACAAGCAAATTCTCCTTTTGTTGAAACACCCTTTAAGTGTGACAGACCACTCAAGATACTTCCTACTAAAGTTGTTTCTACAATAAAGTCATTACATTTTAATATGAAGTCAAGGGCACGTGAAAAGTAATCATCAATCCATCCAGCAAGCAGCTTATTATCAGGAGCTTCTCGTAAAATCCATGCTTTTATTATTGCATTAGTGTCTGTATCTTCATTACTTTAAAACAATAATTTCAAAAATCATTTCAATTAGTTTAAAAAAATTTTTTTGAAAAAAATTTTTATTTTATTTCTAGTTTTTTTTTCTCTCTCTCTCAACCTGATAGTTCTAAAACACAAATCTTGACATTCTTAAAACAAGTTGAGTACTATGAGACTTACATAGGAGACAAATTTTTTTTTATTTTACTTCACCTCCTCAGGGTCAAGAAGGCCACTACAGACGAGGAGGCTACTTATTTTGTGGCTATAACCCTCTCTCAACTCTATAACTCCGAAACACGAACCTTGACCAACAAAGCCGCTGCGCGGAGAAACGAGTTGAGCGCGGTACTACCAGGGACGTGGTGGGGATTGAACTCGGAACCACTCGTTTATGAAGCGAGCGTTCTACCACTACACCACTACCGCATATAAGTTAACAAATAGTCTGCTACTGCATCACTGTACCCTTTAAGAACTACATAATTAATTATATTTTTAATTAAGTATATTTTATTGCAATTAAACTGTTAAACTAAAAATTACCTCAAAAATATCATTCCCATTCTAGAAACAGTTGCAGGAGATGCAGAACTTAAATCATGTGTCTCAAACAAAAAATTCACATTTGGTCCAAACTGTATTCTTTCACCTGAAGGCATTGTTAATAATCTATTATCATCTAAAACTGAATTAAGTGATTCTACCCATTCAGGATCAATATCTCCATCACATATAATCCAAGATTGTACTTCTAATGGTTCTTTTACAACTTCACGAGCAGCCTTGGTTAACACACCATCTGACCATTCTCGAGTGTCTATATCAATTTGACCAAGTAGCTAAGGTATTCAAATTTTAAAACTATTAATAAACAAATACTAAAAGCATCAAAAGTAAATAGTAATATAAAGACCAAAAAATATTTAAAAGTAAATTAATAATTTAAAAAATCTTTAGTCATATTTTTCTACTTAGACAAAAAATGATTTTATATGCACATTAGTTTAACAATATATATGCTTGTTGTACCTGAGTTCTTGGCATAGCTTTTGGGTTCATAGTATATTGTTTCACAGTTTGACCAACCTTTCCTAAAGCTAGCCGTAACATTGACCAAAGACATGTCTTCCCAGATCCACTAGGACCAACTACTACTACACCCATTCTTTGACGCAACTGTTCATATAACTCTAAAGCTTTTTTCAACTATAAAAAAACAAAATATTTATATTAATAAGGATAATAGATTTAAAATTTGAACATATTATATTTATATGATATATATATACATTTATATGATTATATGATATTGGTATAATGCCATCCACAAACTTTTTGTAGTCAATTTTTTTATATATATAAAAAGTAACTTATAACTGTTTTGTAAATTCCTGAAGAGACAAAAAGACCAAATTAAGGTTAGTGCAGGAATTATAAGTATCATCATGTATGTACACATATATGTATGTATGTATGTATGTATGTATGTATGTATGTATGTATGTATGTATGTATGTATGTATGTATGTATGTATGCATGTATGTATGTATGTATGCATGTATGTATGTATGCATGCATGTATGTATGTATGTATGTATGTATGTATGTATGTATGTATGTATGTATGTATGTATGTATGTATGTATGTATGTATGTATGTATGTATGTATGTATGTATGTATGTATGTATGTATGTATGTTTGTATGTATGTATGTATGTATGTATGTATGTATGTATGTATGTATGTATGTATGTATGTATGTATGTATGTATGTATGTATGTATGTATGTATGTATGTATGTATGTATGTATGTATGCATGTATGCATGTATGTATGTATGCATGCATGTATGTATGTATGTATGTATGTATGTATGTATGTATGTATGTATGTATGTATGTATGTATGTATGTATGTATGTATGTATGTATGTATGTATGTATGTATGTATGTATGTATGTATGTATGTATGTTTGTATGTATGTATGTATGTATGTATGTATGTATGTATGTATGTATGTATGTATGTTTGTATGTATGTATGTATGCATGTATGCATGTATGCATGTATGCATGTATGCATGTATGCATGTATGCATGTATGCATGTATGCATGTATGTATGTATGTATGTATGTATGTATGTATGTATGTATGTATGTATGTATGTATGTATGTATGTACAGGCCTTGACATGAAGAAAATTGTCCAGCGTGATGTTTCGCGCCTGTAAAACTCAAATATTTTTTTAGCGAGCGTGATTATGCGCGCTTGTCATTAAGTTATCAAGAGTGATCTTTTATTTTTGGATATGGGTGTTCCACACAATTTTAATAATTTTTAATTTGTTATACAGCGTTCTTTAGACGATGTATAACAAATTGTATGTATGTATGTATGTATGTACAGGCCTTGACATGAAGAAAATTGTCCAGCGTAATGTTTCGCGCCTGTAAAACTCAAATATTTTTTTAGCGAGCGTGATTATGCGCGCTTGTCATTAAGTTATCAAGAGTGATCTTTTATTTTTGGATATGGGTGTTCCACACAATTTTAATAATTTTTAATTTGTTATACAGCGTTCTTTAGACGATAAATACTTTAAAATTATTATTTAGCAGCACATTGCCTGACAAAACATTTAAAATTATTTTGACTCCCTAAATACTTATTTATTATTTGATCGCATGTGATTGTGTTTTTTTTTTCACCTAGTTCTTAATGATATTGTTTTAAAGAATAAATTTATCTTTTATGTATTTTCTTTGTTATTGTCTTCACCTTTAACTTAATACTACAGTCAATTTTTTTTTTTTATTACATTGAATTTATTTAAAAGAGACTCATAAACTTTCATTTTTTCCATTGTTTCATTTGTTTAATTAAAATATACATTCATAATGTTTTTGCATCATTAAAACATTAAAACAATGATATAACGATTTCTTTTCATTAAAACATATTTAATGTTTTTTTGTTGCTAATGCTAATAGAACTTTTATAAATTTTTTAGCAAACATTTTCACAAACCTAAGCTTTTCTTTTTCTCAAATAAATTTATAATTTTAATTAAGCTATAAATAATATACATTATAATTTTAATAAAAAAAGCTTTTTAAATTTAGTTAAACTTTGGCCGAAAACATTTAAAATGCTCTAATTTACCAAATGACGCAGGTTATTATTTAGAAAACAATAAATGTTTTTTTTAAATGTTTTACTTTGACTGCCAAAATGCAATTAAAAATATGTGAATAGTGATTATTTTGCTTTTAACGATAAGCAAACTATTCCTTTCAAAACACAACGCTTTTAGAAATATTTTTTGCGAAATTAAAAAAACTTTTATTATTATACATATGGCTTTTAGCAAATGCTTATACAAAATTAAATTAACCTTTCTCATAATTAATTTGTATTTATAACACAATTTAATCTTATTAATAAACTGATATAAATAAATAAAATTTTATTTAATCGTGTTAAATATTTGCTGTAAATGTTTTATATAAAGAAGTCTCATTCACAAATCACCATTAATTGTTCATAGAAATTTGTGCTCTAATTTCAACAGAATGGCGTAAGTTAACATGAAAACATGAATTTTTTAATTGAAGTATAACTTTATAACATTTTACCTCAGTTGAAAAAACGCAATTAAGGATATTTGAATAGATCTTATTTTGTTTTTAACAATAAGCAAACTTTTTTGTTTAATTAAATAAGAATCTTTAAAAAAGTTTAATATAAAAACAATTATTAGTTTTCTCCCTCGCAAATTTTTAGGACAAGCACAATTCTTTGCTCTTGTAACTAAATTAGCGAGTGTTTTTTATCGCGCCCGCAATTTATAAATATTCCATTAACAATCGTGTTTCAAGTGATGGGAGCGATCGTTTACACTTATTGCCAAGGCCTGTATGTATGTATGTATGTATGTATGTATGTATGTATGTATGTATGTATGTATGTATGTATGTATGTATGTATGTATGTATGTATGTATGTATGTATGTATGTATGTATGTATGTATTTATGTATGCATGTATGCATGCATGTATGTACAGATCTTTGAAAAAAAAAAAACCTGAACTGGACTTTCTACAAGACCCATTTCTTTCATAGTTACTTTAAGTGCTTCTTTTAGTGTTTTATACTCAACATCCTGAAAATCTATGCCTGGAAACACATCTTTAATAAGAGCGTCAAACCGCTTTGAATCAGAGAAAGTCAACTTTGATAAAGTATTTAAGCGTAATGCTTGAACGACCAAGTTTGTCTCAGCATTTTTATCTACTATAAAGATAAAATTATATCAAAAATAAAATAGAAATATTATTGTTTATAAGAAATATTTATAATAGAAATATTTATTGTATATAATTGTAACTATTTTTATTTAAATAATTTACCAATTGTAAATTTAAATAATTTACCAATTACAAGTTTAAAAAATTTACCAATATATATATATATATATATATATATATATATATATATATATATATATATATATATATATATATATATATATATATATATATATATATATATATACAGTAGCTTTCATAAACTTAGACGCATTCATTTTTTTTTTTCATATATGTAAGAAAATACTCAAAATAAAAATAAAATAAAAGTGCTACCGCTATGTTTGATATATAATTTAAAAGAGGAAATGAAACTCTATTATAGAGTACCTTAATTTTTTTTACAGAATGTTTATTACTCATTTTATACCGATTAACACAAAAAAGTTAATTGATAAACTTGATTTTATTTTGTTCATAAATTTAGACGCACAATTAAAAAAGTCTTATATCTTGTTAATTGATAGTTAATTAGTAGTTTTTTTTCTTATATTTCTCATTAATAGGCCTAAATTAATTGATTTTGTCAAAAAACCCTATATAAATATGACTTATCTGGAATTATTTAATCATTATTTAATAAATAAACAAAAGTTAAGTTAGTTTTGCACTAAAAAAACGTAAAAAATGGGCAAAAGACGTATCACTCAAGGTGAAAGATGGCAAATTATTGCGCACATCAAAGAAGTAATAGAGAAATTACCAAGTTTATTGGAGTTTCTGAGAAATGCGTTCGGACAAAGAAACAAAACTTTCTTCACACTGGTGGTGCCAGCGAGAAAACGAGGCCAGGTAGACCCTTGTCAACCACGAGAAAGGACAATAGTGTTCTTTTTAGAGCTGTCAGAGCTAATCCAAGAATTAGTTACAAAGAATTGACCATAGAATTCAATACAACGCGAAATACATCTATTTCTCAAAGCACAGTCCGCCGAATACTTATCAAATACAAGATTGGAGTCTACACTGCTTTGAAGAAACCGCTTCTGCGTCCATATGATAAACAAAGGAGACTAAAATGGTGTCGTGAAAGAAGGTATTGGACAATAGATCAATGGGAAAACATTATGTGGAGTGATGAGAGTAACTTTGAGCTTATCAATCGCAAATCTAACATAACAGTCAAAAGAATGGCTCACGAAAAGTATTACGCCAGGTACATTAGACCAACTGTACAAAGTGGAGGAGGCTCGATAGGAATCTGGTCATGCTTCAATTACAAAGGTGTTGGTATGTGCCAAACATACACCGGAAGAATCAACTCCAGAATATACATAGAAGTACTGGAAAACAACCTAATTCCATCAATTGACCTGCTTATGCTCAATGATAAACCATGGAAACTTCAACAAGATAGCGCTACTGCACATACTGCATACTATACAAAGGAGTGGTTCAACGATAATAATATTATGACAATACCGTGGCCTCCATATTCACCTGATTTGAACCCGATTGAAAACATTTGGGCTTGGATTGATCGTGAATTAGCAAAGGTTCAAATTTCCACATTTGGTCAGCTGAAGGAATTCCTTAAGGAGACCTGGTATGGGGTCCCAGAAGCAATGTGCAAAAATCTTGTTGAGTCTATGCCTAGAAGAGTTCTTAGTTGTATTAAAGCAAAAGGCGGATACACAAAATATTGATTGGTTCATAAATTACGCCTTCTAATGTATCGTGCGTCTAAATTTATGAATAATTTTTTTTGTCTAATTTTTTTAATACCATGTAGTTGTACCTAATTATTACTTAGTATTTCATTTTTTTTGTAAACTTTTTTTAAATTTTGTATTCTGTATGTATTTATCTGATAAATAGAAAAAAAACTAAACCGAAATCTTTTTTCGTCATTGTTATATAGTTAAAATACCTAAAATTTTCTATTCTCAAATATGAGTGCATCTAAATTTATGAAAACCACTGTATATATATATAACTCAAATGTAAAATGTAGAGAAATAAGGAAAATATATATATATATATATACAAATATATATATATACATATATATATATATATATATATATATATATATATATACATATATATATATACATATATATATATACATATATATATATACATATATATATACAAATATATATATATACATATATATATATACATATATATATATACATATATATATATACATATACATATATATATATATATATATATACATATATATATATATATACATATATATATATATACATATATATATATACATATATATATATATATATATACATATATATATATATATATATATATATATATATATATATATATATATATATATATATATATATATATATATATATATATATATATATATATATATATATATATATATATATATATATATATATGTATATATATATATATGTAAAATCAACTCAAATGTAAAATGTAGAGAAATAAGGAAAAAAAAAAGTAATTTTAACTATAAATACTTTTCTTGCTATCTTCAGTTTTATTCTGCTTTTCTTTTTGAAGTAAATCTCCGCAACCTTTTAAAACAGTCTTTAAAGGACGAAGTCCCCAATCATAATGCTGCTGTTTCGAAAGAAGTTCTCTACATAAGATGAAAAAAAAAAAAAACTTATTTTATGAAAAAAAATGTTGTAATGAATTTATTTAGAGTTTTTAAAAAAAACTCACGCAGATAATGTAAATATAGCCACCAACTTTCGTCCTAAATTCTTTCCATCTTTAAAACCTTCTGAAAATAGTATAACTTCAGAAATTAGTTCATTATTAGGTTTTGACATTACAACTGGGCGAAATAATTGCTTTAAATTATCGGGCAGCTTTTGACGACCACCATATCCTTTTCCTGCTGGATTAAGTGTAATAAAAATTCCAGAATTCAAATCTAAAGTAACCTGTAAAAAATATCTTTTGAATCATGTTTTGAAAAAAAGTTACATTAATTTAATAGATGTTTATTATATGTCTTTTATGAGTGAACTAAATAAAAAACCAAATTGAGTTTATTAACTCAATTTGATTTTTTATTTAGCTTTTGCCTTTTAACAAAAGTTTAAAAAATTGTGATAAACCTTATGAAAACTGAGAAAACATTATTGGCTTACATTTCTTCCCATTAGTTCCATGCTAGCTTCTCTATTTTTTATTGAGGCTTGAATGCTTTGTATTTGAGTTGAAACTGCAGACAGTACTGCTTCTTCCAAACGATTAAACTCATCAAAACATCCCCATGCACCACATTTCACTAGCCCAATAAATATTCTTCCTATAGACTTAACATCAATACCCTAAATTTTAATAATAAAAATCATATATAAGAACTATAAGAACTAAAAACAACAAAAATTTTAATACAATTTAATACATTATTCTAAGCATTTAAAATAAACAACCCATAGATTTAACATTTACAAAAAGAAACAAAATTAAGATTTGTAGTAAAAATTAATTTCACCTCATCACAATTAAATACAAGGACTTGTCTTCCAAATAATCCACCAAGTGCTTTCACACTTTCTGTTTTTCCAGTACCAGCAGGACCATAAGGGTTCCCTCCAAGACCCATTTTCATACCCTGTGTAAGAGTAAGATAACATTTGTCAGTTAGTGGTGTGTGAACCAGCTTCTGTGCATTACCTTGGTATTCATAAGTATATGCAAAATCAGCATCTACCATACTCATGTAGCATTCACCTTCAAATATTTAAAAAAATATAACTTAATGTCACTAAAGTTTAAGAAATATATAAATAGTTGATAATATTATTGTTATTATTAATGTTGCTTTGTTTTTGTTATAACCATTATTATCATTATCATTTTAATTATTATTGTTTTATTATTTCTATCATTATTTTCATTATCATTATTTTTTTAATTTTAGGTGCCCCAAGAAGTCCTTGCAGTCTTATCACAGAGCACCATGGGAGAGCATTTGAAAGGAAGTAACACCTCCTTCCTTATTAATATTATAAAATTGCTTAGAGAAAGTATTAAATGACAGATCTCTATGGATCAAAGTGCAGTGTTTAGCGCACTAAGCACTGTGCTCCGGTTGCTCAATCTATGTTTATTATAGTTTTAAATATTATTTTATTGTTCTAGTTATTATTTTTATTATTATTATTGTTTTATTTCTATTATGATTATTACTTTTATTACTATTATTATTATTTTTATTATTATTACTATTAACATCATTAGCTTTTAGCAAAAGAAAAAATTTAGTATTACCAAACCTTGTTTATTAAGATAAAACCTCAGTTGTTTTTGCCAAGCCCAATCTTCAACACTTTTAGCATTCTCTTTTTGCAACTGTTCGACAACATCAATAAAATGAATTGCATCAAGAATAAGAGCTTTTAATTTTAATTCCAGTACATTTGAAGCAACATCAAAAGAATCATGTTTAATCTCAGTTGCAGTATAACTCTCAAGTTGTGCTTCAAGTTCAGACTTAAATTTATGTAAGCGGTTATTCCGTAAAGCTTCTTCACATTTTTCGGTAAATAAGATAGCCTCTGCAATGCAGAGAACCTGTAAATAACCAGAAGTGTTAATTGACTTATCTTTATTGGTTAAATTTTAAATATATGTGGGTGCACTCAAACAGGTGTGGACATGAACAAGTTTTATAAAAAATTAAAATCTATCCTTAAAGGAATTGAAAAGGTTTTACAATCCTAATAATGAACTTTTAAAACTAAATACATGCCATTAGACATATTACAGTTATATAAATTTTAATGTATAATAAATTTTTAATTGTTATGCAAATTTTAATTTCTACTTTTTACAATTAAAAGTATTAAAACAATATAATGAAACCTGTGAAGGATATTTTGAGGGATCAACATTACCAGCTTTGCTGTTCCTATAGCATTCAACGGCCATTAATTTAAGAGTTTCTTTCATTTGAAGAGCAAGTGCAGCAAGCCAAACCTGTAAAACCAAAATTTTTGTTTGATAATTTTACTAAAAATTGTGTAAATTTCACTAAACTATTTTAAAATGTTATAATACAATCTTTTAAAGATTGCAAAACATACTTCTACTTCTTCAGTAATAACAACTGGAGTATTAAGTTTTACAACTTCTCCATCTAAAGACCTCATTGCAATAATATGATGAGACCCATCACTAAAATCAACTTTGTGAATTCCAGCAAAAAGTTTTTTAAGATGTGTTTGAATAACGTTTGGGTTTGTAGATTGACCAAGTATTTCTAATAGATCGTCGTCACCAATGAAATAAAAACGAGGAAACAATGAACGTTTTTCCTAAATAATTTTTAAAATAATTGTGTTTTGTACATCAACCTCTTATCTCTAAAATAAAAGAATCCATACAAGAAAGTACTTGTATTGATTTTTTAATTTAAAAAAATTAAAAAAAAACCTCTAAGAACTCATTAAGAGATTTTTGGCATCGCTGTAACTGGTCCAACATTGTAATAAGCATGTTACGAATGCCTGGTCTTGATACAAGAGATACCAACCTTGCATCATTTTCCATCCCAAAGATTATTGATCTTGATAAAAATCAAATTTATAAAGAATATTTGAAAAAGTTAAAATTAAAATGTGAAAATTACTTAAAAATCACCTGAAATCATCATCCACTCTTTTGAATCTTTCTTGCTCTCTTGGTAGAGCTCCTCTGCCAAATATTGGTTCTAAATAAACCCATTTTCTCTGAATTTCATTTAAGTTGTGTAAATATTCATCTAGATCAATTAAACGTGTTTCCCATAAAGATGCTTTATCGGCAAATCCCTGATAGTACGGTGAATCTTTTAGTGATTGGAGAAGACACTGATTATCTCCCACCTGTTTTATTTGTTAAAAAAAATTGAATCAGTATATTTTAATAGTTATTTAATATTATAGCTCAAGAATAAAATAAAATTTTACCTGATTAAAAAGCTCTTTCCAGTCTTTTACAAGTTGCACATTTTTACTACTGGTATCTGTATATGAAGTAAAATTAAAAACTGCCCCAGCACCCCAAAAGTCAAGTTCTCGAAGAGCATCTCTAATTGATACTTCTCCTTGTGCACGATTATTTAACTCCTACAAAAATGTTAAAAATGTAATTGATAAATATATATAAGCAACACTTATAACATTTATTATTAATTTTCCATCTCTTTAGCAGTATCTTATACGGTTAAAACCAATAATAATAAATAATAATCTTCAAAATCTAATTTTAAATATTATATATGTATACAAATTGCAAAAAAATGACATGAACAACTTGTATTAAATTTTTTTTCAAAGCTTATCTGTTTACTCCTTAAAAAAAAAAATTGTAAAAAATTTGAGTGAATATCGAAGTATACAACTATTATAAAAGCTTTTCTTTATATTAGTACATGATTTGACCACATAGCTATTGTTTTAAAAAACAAAAGGATATGCAAGATATATTTGCAACTAAAAAATTATTGACTCCTAAATTTTTTAAATATTTTTTGTGAAGTTTTGTGAAAATAAAATTAAAAATTCTATAGAATAAATAAAAAAGTTTATATCTAAGAGTATATTATACACATATCGATTACTCAGCAAGAAGAGATCGAAAGAAAAATATAGCGTTTAAGGTCTTTCGCTTTCAAAAAATGTTGTTTTATTTAATGTGCGTTTTGATTATTATATATTTTTTTAAATTACGAAGCTCGTTTTATTTTGTTTTTAAATATTTGGTGATTTTATTATCTATGAGCTTGAAGTTTTAGCTCAATGGGGCAGAAGTTATACAAAAGCTGAAACATTTTTGTTTAGTAATTTATTCAAACGACTATAAAGAGATTATGGTAGTTAATTACTATGACTGAAAAATAATGTGAGAACTTCAATTTTAACATTTTTATTGTTTACGGAAAGATAAAATAAGAGGTTTTTAGTCATTTATTCAATATTTTAATGCTGCAAACAAGAAGTCTTTTTACTTTTGAATAAAAGAGACATTTTTAAAATGTAAACACTTAACACATTTGATTCAGCTGTTTTTATGACGCTGCCCCATTGCATTTTATGTATTTTAGTGGTTTTGTTTTGCTTGATGCTTTGGTTAAAAAAAGATTTATAAATAAATTATACAAGTAATGCCTAAATTCTACTTTTTAAAAATATATAATAGTAATATTTGAAAATAAGCTGAAAAAACAAAAAATTGAAGTTTAAAAATGTAAACTTTTGTTTTTAAGAAATGCAAATCGTTCGGATCTCTCCTTAACTACACTGAGTAATTGAATAAGCTTAATTAGTTTATAGTAACATGCGCATTGTAAAACAACATTGAACAAATTTTCAAAAAAATTTAGTGTGGGTTTAGTAAATAATAGCAAGACCTACAGAGATGTTGATAAGAAGGCTGTAATCCTTTTTAAACACTCAGCAACATTATAAAAAAACATAATCTGATTGGAACAACAACTGATATTACTGGAAGAAGTCATGAAAAAAAATATCTGCTGCCATTTATCAAAAAAAAATTCACAATTCAAGCATAACACATTTGAAGCTACTCAATAGATTACTGACAAAGTTCAAAATGACCACAAAATCAAGATTTCAACTCCGACAATAAAAAGTTATTGATTGTATATAATGATTTCATCAGTAGATTTTCAAGCAGTAGACATAACAGATTTTTAAATTATTTTATTTATTTTTGTTGAAACTTGAATTCAACAATGCTGAGTCAAAACCTTTATCATTATTTTAAGTAATTTGAATTGAAATTGTTAAAAATTATATGCAAAATTAAAAAAAAAAATAATAATAATTTTTTAAAATTTAATTTAAAAAAAAACATTTGAACTATTTTTTTTTTTTAACAGAGCTTTTACTGAACTTTTAAAGCTAGAAAGTTAAAAAATAAAAAACTATGCTGTATGTATTAAACTGAAATACTTAAGTGATAAAGCAAATTAATTTGACTTTAGTTCAATAATATTAAACCATTCAATAAACTTAAAAAAAACTTACTTTGAGCTGATCATGGTTTGCCACAATGTTTTCAGCAACACTTAAGATATTAGCAAATGTTAACTTTTCTAATGTTACTCCTTTTGGCATTTTCACCATTCGAAATAGTTCCAGCCAATGGTCAGATGATAAAGTATCACCACGAACATATTTAAGGACAGGAAAAAGATTCTAAACACAGAGATGTAGAATATATAAAAACAAAAATATATAATAACATTACTTACTATAAACAGTCTTCTTTATGCTGATTGCGTTAAATAGTAATTCTTACTTTATACATATCAACATCTTTTTGAATCTTCAACACTATGACATTGGGTTCAGTTTTCCTTAGCTTATCTTTCCAAATCCCAAGCATGTCATCAAACTGACCAGTATGACTCCTGTTGTAAATATAAACAAAAAAATATAAACAAAATAAAACAAACTTTCAATTTTAAAACCAAACTTTTAAACTTCAACAAAATATTTCTTACCTGAAAGAAATCCAGTCTTGCTCACCCATTGCATTTAAGTCAGTGTTGAACTCCTCATACAGCCTCCACATATCTTCAAACAATGATATATCAATTTCCAATTCCTCAACAAGTGGTATATCTGGGGGAGCCATTTCAAAATTCAATGAATCAGCACTGTAAAGTTAAAAAAAAACATTTTAACCAACTGATTACAAATTGAAAATACTTTGAGAACTTAAAATAAGTCTATAAAATATTTAAAAAACAAATATCAGAAAACAAAAGAAGTCAAGAAGATAATTAAAAAAAAAGAATATTTAAAAAACAAAGTAACTTAATGAAAATATTGTACATTAGTTTTTTTTTGCGTTCTTTTAAATCCTCAAACTCAGCACGCCTTTCTTTAACATTGTTGACAGCTTCAGTGCATGTCTTTTGATCTGCATCAGCATCAATATTTGTAGGTTTTAGTTGATGCCATCTTGAAGAAAAACGTTGCAGCTCTTGTTGAAAAGCCTCTATTCTACTGTTTAAATCTTTCATCATTGAATTCATCTAAAATGTGAGCAAAGTATTGCAACATTTAAAAATTTACTATTATCAAGTCTAATAGTGAATAATGATAATATTAATACTAGTAACAATAACAATATAGATAAATAGGAATAAATTTAATAACGATGATCAAACTTAGTAACACCTGTCCTTTGATCATAACAGAGTGTGAGACCAACTGCTGCTCAAGGTACTCCCACTTCTGCTTAAGCTCAGATACTTTTTCAATCCCTCCACCAGCAGTCTGCCCTAAAAGTTTATTTTTCAGCTCCAACTCTTCATTAAATTCTTTAAACTAAAAGTATACAGTTATGACATACAATCATACTACTTATCTTAACTTCAAAATTTATTTCCAATGGGTTATTGATTATTACTAGAAAATCATAATGAAATAATTTGAATAAAGTAAAAAAATTAAAAATAAATAAACAAAACATATATCATAAGATTTTTAAGATGTTGCATGATATTTTTTGTTTATCTCTTACTTTTGATTTCCCTTCCATAACCATGTTGTATCTTAAGTTAGCTTCCCCCATTTCATCAACTGAATGTGGAATTATACTCAGAGATTGTATACTATTTGAAACAAAGTGATCAGACTCATTGTATCCATTGACAATAGAACGACGCAGAGATAATAACAAAGTATCAAACAGTTTTGAAATTAGATCATCAATAGTTGATTTTATAGGAACGGTTGAAACAGTTATGCAATCAACTTTAACAACTCTACAATGTAAAACATATTTATAAATACTTTTATTAAATTCACGCATAAAAAAATAATTAGTTCAACTATGGATACAAAATAATAGTAACAATAAACATAATACAATATGATAAATATAAAATATATATAAATATACTAAAAATATTAATCAAGTAAAAAAAAACAAAAAACAAACTGAGGAAGTTTCTCAGATTCTTTTCCCTTCAACTTGATCAACTTAATATTCATCTCCCAGTCTGAAGCTGTTAGCAAGTGCTTATCTGCTAATGCATCCATATCTGTGCTACCAAACACAACCCACTCAACAAACTGTTGTTGAACGTTTTGAAGACGGTTAAAAAGAGTTTCTGCTTTTGAATAAACTGTTTCAAATAAAGAACTATTGTTTTCTATAACACTTTGAAACATCAAATAATTATCAGCTAAACCTTTAAAGTTTTTAGGTATGGAAATAAACTTTCTAATCTCACGATAATATTTCATTCGTATTTCTTCAATTGGAGGTTTGAACTGTAACTGTTGCTGTCTATAAAATGTAATTAAAATACTAATTAATTTCTTTTAATCAAGAATTTCTATTTATTAAAATAAGTTTCTATAGACAATTTCTACATACAAATATGACTAAAACACAATAAGAGTATATTTTCTACATAAATATGACAACATTATAAAGATTTATTTTAAATTACTGGCTAGAAATTTAATCAAATACTATTGAAACAATAGATATATGGAATGCTTTTAACTGAAGCCTAAAAATCATCCCCATAAACCTCTAGAAAAAAACAACTTTTATTAAATCAAAAGACAAACCTAAAAACAAGTTCAACTTTTATTTCTGGGAGATTTTCATGCAATGCTTCTAATCCAAGTTGGTACTGATGCTCAAGTGCTTTGTATAATTGATGGTCAAGAAACAATGTCCATGGTTTCATATTGCTAACTTTAAAACCCTTTTTTATTTAAAAAAAATATATTTATATGTATATATATACATACATATATATATATATATATATATATATATATATATATATATATATATATATATATATATATATATATATATATATATATATAATTAAATAGAAAAATATAGCTTTATAATGGAACTAAAAGTTTAATGCCTATCGGCAATCTTCATCCATATATATATATATAATATATATATATATATATATATATATATATATATATATATATATATATATATATATATATATATATATATACATATATACAAAAACATGTATAAAATAGAATTCAAAATTAAAATATTAAAAATTTTGACAAAAATTATAAATTCCTCCTGCCTGCTCAGTGAGATTTGCTATAAGCTGCCTCATTTCCATAATAGTATCTTTCCATTTTAAAGGGTTGCGCAAAAGGTCAGTGTTTATAAGTTGTGAAACCTTAAATAAAAAATCTCTATTATCATATTTGTTTATATTTGAGAAAGAAATTAAAAACAGATAGTCTAACTTTAAAAAAATATTAATTTAACAATTTTATTATAATAAATAAATATATACATAGTTTACTAAATTATTTGGTATTTAAAATTTGTGTACAGATAAAGAGCTGAATACCTTGTCAATCATAACATTGTGTATTTTTCTTAATTTTCTATTATCTGTTGTTAATTTTTCTGCCACAGCTTGAAGTTTTTTAATATAGTCTTCAACTTCTTGAGGATTATCCCAAGTTACATGCATTTTACCATCTTTTTCCTTTGAACCTGTTTTTGGATTCTTTATCAATTGCTCAAAAGCATATGCTGTATCAAGCATCATAGATTGTTGACAAGCAACCATTTGTTGATCAATCGTGTTATAAAAGTGAGCAACCTATAAATAAATGCTGTATTTATGAAAAAAAAATTTTATTTATAACTTAACTGAAAAGTTTTAATAATAACAAAATATTGCTAACTGTGCTAGTGTATCAGTGGTAGAGCACTCCCGATGTAACCAAAAAAGTTTGAAACCCTACCACACCCTTGATAGCACCATGTTTAAATAGTTTCTCCATGCAAAAATTTTGTTTGTTTTGTAGTCTTATAGTTGAGATATAACACTTCAAATTTAATAAAAAAAAAAATTCGAAAAAAAAAAGAAAATAAAAAGCCTCCCCAACTAAAGACTAGCAAAGATATAATAAAACTAAAAAAAAATTTAAATGCACCAGGGAGGGGGGGGGTCAGTGATTGGTTTTGTGACGACTTGTACATGACTTGTTATTAAAGAGTTACAATGTTGTGACAAGTGTGTGTGTGGGGTGGGGAGGGAAAAGGTGCTCATAAATGGTCAAAATTTGCATGACGTTATTTATGGGCCACCCCTTATTAACAATTACAATTAACAAAAGTTATTTGTCAGTACTTTAAAAAAAAGTACCTGCTTTAAAACAATTGCTTGTCTGTAAAATTTGGAGGCAGTTAAAGCAACATTTTGAATTTTTGAAGAAACATTATAACCCATCCCTTGAAGTTGGCGAACTTCACGAATCAGTGTTACAAGACGAGCATCATAATGAACTTCGAGCTTGCCATCAGCATGACCCAAT